>OY978103.1:926607-1376459 GCA_963854735.1 Marvania coccoides | reverse complement strand
CCTAAAACCCTAAACCCTAAACCCTAAACCCTAAACCCTAAACCCTAAAACCCTAAACCCTAAAACCCTAAACCCTAAACCCTAAACCCTAAACCCTAAACCCTAAACCCTAAACCCTAAACCCTAAACCCTAAACCCTAAACCCTAAACCCTAAACCCTAAACCCTAAACCCTAAACCCTAAACCCTAAACCCTAAACCCTAAACCCTAAACCCTAAACCCTAAACCCTAAACCCTAAACCCTAAACCCTAAACCCTAAAACCTAAAACCTAAAACCTAAACCCTAAACCCTAAACCCTAAAACCTAAACCCTAAACCCTAAAACCTAAACCCTAAAACCTAAAACCTAAACCCCTAAACCCTAAACCCTAAACCCTAAAACCTAAACCCTAAACCCTAAACCCTAAAGGGCGCCGGCCTCAAAAAATAATGCAACTGGGGCGGAATGTGCGTAGAAGAAAGTGATATTTTCTTTCTTCCAACTCCCTACCACATTTTTTTTACACCCAACTGAGGCTCTCACATGCTGTATTTTCGTATGTAGATTATGAATATCATATTAACATAGATTCATTCTTCTTAACAATGAATTTATCGTTTGGAAACTAGAAATACTGCCTTTCATTCAGGATTTGACCCTGGTGAACTTCTCTGTTGTTCCTGGTGAGGATACCATTGGAAGCGTCTTGTGTTGACGGTTCCAAATACATGTTTATTAGTGTCTGGGGCGCAAAAAATGTAAACCTTAAATGACCCTAAACGATTCCCGGTGGGTAGGTAAAACGCCCCTAGCGGACTGGCGCAGCCCACCCGGAGGGCGCCGGCCTCAAAAAATAATGCAACTGGGTGCGGAGCTGGGGGGGTGGAAAGGAAGACATCCTTTCTTCCACCCACCCACCACTTTCTTTTCGCTCCAGCCTGCGCCCGCCGCGCCCTCGGCCTCGTCCTCGGCATGCCAATGGTGCCTTCGCGTGGGGGTGGTTCCCCATACCCAGGCCGCCACCTCAGTACACACATTTGGGGGCACGCACAAAATGCAATGTGTGTACTCCTCTGCGCGCCAGGCAACCACGCTTTTGCCGGCGGAAATTCGACCAGCGGACTGGCGCAGCCCACCCAGAGGGCGCCGGCCTCAAAAAATAATGCAACTGGGTGCGGAGCTGGGGGGGTGGAAAGGAAGACATCCTTTCTTCCACCCACCCACCACTTTCTTTTCGCTCCAGCCTGCGCCCGCCGCGCCCTCGGCCTCGTCCTCGGCATGCCAATGGTGCCTTCGCTTGGGGGTGGTTCCCCATACCCAGGCCGCCACCTCAGTACACACATTTGGGGGCACGCACAAAATGCAATGTGTGTACTCCTCTGCGCGCCAGGCAACCACGCTTTTGCCGGCGGAAATTCGACCAGCGGACTGGCGCAGCCCACCCGGAGGGCGCCGGCCTCAAAAAATAATGCAACTGGGTGCGGAGCTGGGGGGGTGGAAAGGAAGACATCCTTTCTTCCACCCACCCACCACTTTCTTTTCGCTCCAGCCTGCGCCCGCCGCGCCCTCGGCCTCGTCCTCGGCATGCCAATGGTGCCTTCGCTTGGGGGTGGTTCCCCATACCCAGGCCGCCACCTCAGTACACACATTTGGGGGCACGCACAAAATGCAATGTGTGTACTCCTCTGCGCGCCAGGCAACCACGCTTTTGCCGGCGGAAATTCGACCAGCGGACTGGCGCAGCCCACCCGGAGGGCGCCGGCCTCAAAAAAAAATGCAACTGGGTGCGGAGCTGGGGGGGTGGAAAGGAAGACATCCTTTCTTCCACCCACCCACCACTTTCTTTTCGCTCCAGCCTGCGCCCGCCGCGCCCTCGGCCTCGTCCTCGGCATGCCAATGGTGCCTTCGCGTGGGGGTGGTTCCCCATACCCAGGCCGCCACCTCAGTACACACATTTGGGGGCACGCACAAAATGCAATGTGTGTACTCCTCTGCGCGCCAGGCAACCACGCTTTTGCCGGCGGAAATTCGACCAGCGGACTGGCGCAGCCCACCCGGAGGGCGCCGGCCTCAAAAAATAATGCAACTGGGTGCGGAGCTGGGGGGGTGGAAAGGAAGACATCCTTTCTTCCACCCACCCACCACTTTCTTTTCGCTCCAGCCTGCGCCCGCCGCGCCCTCGGCCTCGTCCTCGGCATGCCAATGGTGCCTTCGCGTGGGGGTGGTTCCCCATACCCAGGCCGCCACCTCAGTACACACATTTGGGGGCACGCACAAAATGCAATGTGTGTACTCCTCTGCGCGCCAGGCAACCACGCTTTTGCCGGCGGAAATTCGACCAGCGGACTGGCGCAGCCCACCCGGAGGGCGCCGGCCTCAAAAAATAATGCAACTGGGTGCGGAGCTGGGGGGGTGGAAAGGAAGACATCCTTTCTTCCACCCACCCACCACTTTCTTTTCGCTCCAGCCTGCGCCCGCCGCGCCCTCGGCCTCGTCATCGGCATGCCAATGGTGCCTTCGCGTGGGGGTGGTTCCCCATACCCAGGCCGCCACCTCAGTACACACATTTGGGGGCACGCACAAAATGCAATGTGTGTACTCCTCTGCGCGCCAGGCAACCACGCTTTTGCCGGCGGAAATTCGACCAGCGGACTGGCGCAGCCCACCCGGAGGGCGCCGGCCTCAAAAAATAATGCAACTGGGTGCGGAGCTGGGGGGGTGGAAAGGAAGACATCCTTTCTTCCACCCACCCACCACTTTCTTTTCGCTCCAGCCTGCGCCCGCCGCGCCCTCGGCCTCTTCCTCGGCATGCCAATGGTGCCTTCGGGTGGGGGTGGTTCCCCATACCCAGGCCGCCACCTCAGTACACACATTTGGGGGCACGCACAAAATGCAATGTGTGTACTCCTCTGCGCGCCAGGCAACCACGCTTTTGCCGGCGGAAATTCGACCAGCGGACTGGCGCAGCCCACCCGGAGGGCGCCGGCCTCAAAAAATAATGCAACTGGGGCGGAATGTGCGTAGAAGAAAGTGATATTTTCTTTCTTCCAACTCCCTACCACATTTTTTTTACACCCAACTGAGGCTCTCACATGCTGTATTTTCGTATGTAGATTATGAATATCATATTAACATAGATTCATTCTTCTTAACAATGAATTTATCGTTTGGAAACTAGAAATACTGCCTTTCATTCAGGATTTGACCCTGGTGAACTTCTCTGTTGTTCCTGGTGAGGATACCATTGGAAGCGTCTTGTGTTGACGGTTCCAAATACATGTTTATTAGTGTCTGGGGCGCAAAAAATGTAAACCTTAAATGACCCTAAACGATTCCCGGTGGGTAGGTAAAACGCCCCTAGCGGACTGGCGCAGCCCACCCGGAGGGCGCCGGCCTCAAAAAATAATGCAACTGGGTGCGGAGCTGGGGGGGTGGAAAGGAAGACATCCTTTCTTCCACCCACCCACCACTTTCTTTTCGCTCCAGCCTGCGCCCGCCGCGCCCTCGGCCTCGTCCTCGGCATGCCAATGGTGCCTTCGCGTGGGGGTGGTTCCCCATACCCAGGCCGCCACCTCAGTACACACATTTGGGGGCACGCACAAAATGCAATGTGTGTACTCCTCTGCGCGCCAGGCAACCACGCTTTTGCCGGCGGAAATTCGACCAGCGGACTGGCGCAGCCCACCCAGAGGGCGCCGGCCTCAAAAAATAATGCAACTGGGTGCGGAGCTGGGGGGGTGGAAAGGAAGACATCCTTTCTTCCACCCACCCACCACTTTCTTTTCGCTCCAGCCTGCGCCCGCCGCGCCCTCGGCCTCGTCCTCGGCATGCCAATGGTGCCTTCGCTTGGGGGTGGTTCCCCATACCCAGGCCGCCACCTCAGTACACACATTTGGGGGCACGCACAAAATGCAATGTGTGTACTCCTCTGCGCGCCAGGCAACCACGCTTTTGCCGGCGGAAATTCGACCAGCGGACTGGCGCAGCCCACCCGGAGGGCGCCGGCCTCAAAAAAAAATGCAACTGGGTGCGGAGCTGGGGGGGTGGAAAGGAAGACATCCTTTCTTCCACCCACCCACCACTTTCTTTTCGCTCCAGCCTGCGCCCGCCGCGCCCTCGGCCTCGTCCTCGGCATGCCAATGGTGCCTTCGCGTGGGGGTGGTTCCCCATACCCAGGCCGCCACCTCAGTACACACATTTGGGGGCACGCACAAAATGCAATGTGTGTACTCCTCTGCGCGCCAGGCAACCACGCTTTTGCCGGCGGAAATTCGACCAGCGGACTGGCGCAGCCCACCCGGAGGGCGCCGGCCTCAAAAAATAATGCAACTGGGTGCGGAGCTGGGGGGGTGGAAAGGAAGACATCCTTTCTTCCACCCACCCACCACTTTCTTTTCGCTCCAGCCTGCGCCCGCCGCGCCCTCGGCCTCGTCCTCGGCATGCCAATGGTGCCTTCGCGTGGGGGTGGTTCCCCATACCCAGGCCGCCACCTCAGTACACACATTTGGGGGCACGCACAAAATGCAATGTGTGTACTCCTCTGCGCGCCAGGCAACCACGCTTTTGCCGGCGGAAATTCGACCAGCGGACTGGCGCAGCCCACCCGGAGGGCGCCGGCCTCAAAAAATAATGCAACTGGGTGCGGAGCTGGGGGGGTGGAAAGGAAGACATCCTTTCTTCCACCCACCCACCACTTTCTTTTCGCTCCAGCCTGCGCCCGCCGCGCCCTCGGCCTCGTCCTCGGCATGCCAATGGTGCCTTCGCGTGGGGGTGGTTCCCCATACCCAGGCCGCCACCTCAGTACACACATTTGGGGGCACGCACAAAATGCAATGTGTGTACTCCTCTGCGCGCCAGGCAACCACGCTTTTGCCGGCGGAAATTCGACCAGCGGACTGGCGCAGCCCACCCGGAGGGCGCCGGCCTCAAAAAATAATGCAACTGGGTGCGGAGCTGGGGGGGTGGAAAGGAAGACATCCTTTCTTCCACCCACCCACCACTTTCTTTTCGCTCCAGCCTGCGCCCGCCGCGCCCTCGGCCTCGTCATCGGCATGCCAATGGTGCCTTCGCGTGGGGGTGGTTCCCCATACCCAGGCCGCCACCTCAGTACACACATTTGGGGGCACGCACAAAATGCAATGTGTGTACTCCTCTGCGCGCCAGGCAACCACGCTTTTGCCGGCGGAAATTCGACCAGCGGACTGGCGCAGCCCACCCGGAGGGCGCCGGCCTCAAAAAATAATGCAACTGGGTGCGGAGCTGGGGGGGTGGAAAGGAAGACATCCTTTCTTCCACCCACCCACCACTTTCTTTTCGCTCCAGCCTGCGCCCGCCGCGCCCTCGGCCTCTTCCTCGGCATGCCAATGGTGCCTTCGGGTGGGGGTGGTTCCCCATACCCAGGCCGCCACCTCAGTACACACATTTGGGGGCACGCACAAAATGCAATGTGTGTACTCCTCTGCGCGCCAGGCAACCACGCTTTTGCCGGCGGAAATTCGACCAGCGGACTGGCGCAGCCCACCCGGAGGGCGCCGGCCTCAAAAAATAATGCAACTGGGGCGGAATGTGCGTAGAAGAAAGTGATATTTTCTTTCTTCCAACTCCCTACCACATTTTTTTTACACCCAACTGAGGCTCTCACATGCTGTATTTTCGTATGTAGATTATGAATATCATATTAACATAGATTCATTCTTCTTAACAATGAATTTATCGTTTGGAAACTAGAAATACTGCCTTTCATTCAGGATTTGACCCTGGTGAACTTCTCTGTTGTTCCTGGTGAGGATACCATTGGAAGCGTCTTGTGTTGACGGTTCCAAATACATGTTTATTAGTGTCTGGGGCGCAAAAAATGTAAACCTTAAATGACCCTAAACGATTCCCGGTGGGTAGGTAAAACGCCCCTAGTCCCAGGGGGGAGGACGCCTGTAATAATGTAGTATAGTAGTAAGTTGATAAATGAGGTCCTTGCATTAGTAGACAGCACAAAGTTTTATCATTAACCGATATTATTTCGTCAATGAGATGTATACTGAATTAAGTTTTAAAAATGTAGATGCTGTAAAAGATAGGCTATGCGGTATTTTATTTGATTTGAGAGCTGCAGAATTACTTGTAAGCTTTTAACCTAAAGCCTCAAAAAATAATAAACTGGGTGCGGAGCTGGGGGGGTGGAAAGGAAGACATCCTTTCTTCCACCCACCCACCACTTTCTTTTCGCTCCAGCCTGCGCCCGCCGCGCCCTCGGCCTCGTCCTCGGCATGCCAATGGTGCCTTCGCGTGGGGGTGGTTCCCCATACCCAGGCCGCCACCTCAGTACACACATTTGGGGGCACGCACAAAATGCAATGTGTGTACTCCTCTGCGCGCCAGGCAACCACGCTTTTGCCGGCGGAAATTCGACCAGCGGACTGGCGCAGCCCACCCGGAGGGCGCCGGCCTCAAAAAATAATGCAACTGGGTGCGGAGCTGGGGGGGTGGAAAGGAAGACATCCTTTCTTCCACCCACCCACCACTTTCTTTTCGCTCCAGCCTGCGCCCGCCGCGCCCTCGGCCTCGTCCTCGGCATGCCAATGGTGCCTTCGCGTGGGGGTGGTTCCCCATACCCAGGCCGCCACCTCAGTACACACATTTGGGGGCACGCACAAAATGCAATGTGTGTACTCCTCTGCGCGCCAGGCAACCACGCTTTTGCCGGCGGAAATTCGACCAGCGGACTGGCGCAGCCCACCCGGAGGGCGCCGGCCTCAAAAAATAATGCAACTGGGTGCGGAGCTGGGGGGGTGGAAAGGAAGACATCCTTTCTTCCACCCACCCACCACTTTCTTTTCGCTCCAGCCTGCGCCCGCCGCGCCCTCGGCCTCGTCCTCGGCATGCCAATGGTGCCTTCGCGTGGGGGTGGTTCCCCATACCCAGGCCGCCACCTCAGTACACACATTTGGGGGCACGCACAAAATGCAATGTGTGTACTCCTCTGCGCGCCAGGCAACCACGCTTTTGCCGGCGGAAATTCGACCAGCGGACTGGCGCAGCCCACCCGGAGGGCGCCGGCCTCAAAAAATAATGCAACTGGGTGCGGAGCTGGGGGGGTGGAAAGGAAGACATCCTTTCTTCCACCCACCCACCACTTTCTTTTCGCTCCAGCCTGCGCCCGCCGCGCCCTCGGCCTCGTCCTCGGCATGCCAATGGTGCCTTCGCGTGGGGGTGGTTCCCCATACCCAGGCCGCCACCTCAGTACACACATTTGGGGGCACGCACAAAATGCAATGTGTGTACTCCTCTGCGCGCCAGGCAACCACGCTTTTGCCGGCGGAAATTCGACCAGCGGACTGGCGCAGCCCACCCGGAGGGCGCCGGCCTCAAAAAAAAATGCAACTGGGTGCGGAGCTGGGGGGGTGGAAAGGAAGACATCCTTTCTTCCACCCACCCACCACTTTCTTTTCGCTCCAGCCTGCGCCCGCCGCGCCCTCGGCCTCGTCCTCGGCATGCCAATGGTGCCTTCGCGTGGGGGTGGTTCCCCATACCCAGGCCGCCACCTCAGTACACACATTTGGGGGCACGCACAAAATGCAATGTGTGTACTCCTCTGCGCGCCAGGCAACCACGCTTTTGCCGGCGGAAATTCGACCAGCGGACTGGCGCAGCCCACCCGGAGGGCGCCGGCCTCAAAAAATAATGCAACTGGGTGCGGAGCTGGGGGGGTGGAAAGGAAGACATCCTTTCTTCCACCCACCCACCACTTTCTTTTCGCTCCAGCCTGCGCCCGCCGCGCCCTCGGCCTCGTCCTCGGCATGCCAATGGTGCCTTCGGGTGGGGGTGGTTCCCCATACCCAGGCCGCCACCTCAGTACACACATTTGGGGGCACGCACAAAATGCAATGTGTGTACTCCTCTGCGCGCCAGGCAACCACGCTTTTGCCGGCGGAAATTCGACCAGCGGACTGGCGCAGCCCACCCGGAGGGCGCCGGCCTCAAAAAATAATGCAACTGGGGCGGAATGTGCGTAGAAGAAAGTGATATTTTCTTTCTTCCAACTCCCTACCACATTTTTTTTACACCCAACTGAGGCTCTCACATGCTGTATTTTCGTATGTAGATTATGAATATCATATTAACATAGATTCATTCTTCTTAACAATGAATTTATCGTTTGGAAACTAGAAATACTGCCTTTCATTCAGGATTTGACCCTGGTGAACTTCTCTGTTGTTCCTGGTGAGGATACCATTGGAAGCGTCTTGTGTTGACGGTTCCAAATACATGTTTATTAGTGTCTGGGGCGCAAAAAATGTAAACCTTAAATGACCCTAAACGATTCCCGGTGGGTAGGTAAAACGCCCCTAGGCGGCGCCTCGCCCGAGAAAGATGCGATCAAGTCGAGTCGATCGTCAGGAGCGCATGTTCCTGCCACCAGAAGGAAGTGGTCCACGAGTGGGGCATCCCGTTTTAATGCTAAACGCCGCGAACAAATGAAGTCACACTAAAAAATGCGTGCTCAGCCCTTGTGTTTTTTCAGCTCAACAAAGGGGGGCAGCCAGTGGCCTGCCACACCCGCGAAACGTATATTCTCACCGGCCGCTGCCGCGCATTACCTTGGTGAGACCATTTGGGGGGCAGCCACGCCGCGGGGCCGCGCAAACGCCCGGCCAGCGGGTCCGGGAGCCATCTGGGCAGCACCACTCCCGCCGCGCACTCCACAGCCCTCACCACCCCCCAGCGCCAAGCTTCACCCCCATCTACGGCTGCAGGCCGGCCCGCGACGCGCCTGGCCACCGCCCGCGGCCCGTCGGCCCACGCCGCGCACCGCCGTCGAGCCCCCAGCAAGGGGAGTCCTCCTTGGGGGGGGCGGGGAAAACTGGGGAGCTGGAGGGGCCTGCGCCTCGCCCTCCTGCGCAAATCCGACGGACCCAAGTGGTGCATTACCTTGGTATGGGCGAGTACGAGGGCCGGGGAGCGACAGCGGCTCGGCGACATACCTCCAGCGGCCTGGGAGGCATCTGGGCAGAGCCCCCCCCCCGCCGCCAGCCCCTCCACTCTAAGGCATCCCGCGGCCCGGGAGACGCCTGCGGGGCAACGCTCGCTCGCCCACGGCCATACCCATCGCCCGCGAGGGCTGTCCCGCCCACAATGCAGGCGCTGCGGCGCCTCGCCCGAAAAGATGCCGGTTGTCAGGTGGAGGCACATTTGATTATTTTTTGCTTGAAGGCACAGTTGATTAACTGTTTTTAAACGTTTACAAGTATTACGCAGGTTTAATGTGAAAACATCGTCAAATTTGTCCCCGCTTTGGCGATGCTCAGAGTTGGCATCATTCGCGGGATGGGCGAGATAAAAAAAATGAACCAGTATTTACTGGCTGCATATTTGGAATGTATGCATCAACGCGATCTCAAAACTGTGTTCGTTTGCTGGAAACGACCAAAATTTCGACTCCTAAACCCCCCTAAACCTTTCGGAGAGAGGGCCGAGTCATATGTAGAGCGGTGCCTTCGGCTCGCAAAACTTTATTAAATTGGGGCACATGTGTGAGATTGGCTTCGCCCTGACATGAAAGACTAAATGCAAGGGCACCAAAATTAAATGCGTGTGGACATTTAAAACGTATTGGCGAAGGGAGCGGTGCCTTCGGCTCGCAAAACTTTATTAAATTGGGGCACATGTGTGAGATTGGCTTCGCCCTGACATGAGAGGCTAAATGCAAGGGCACCAAAATTAAATGCGTGTGGACATTTGAAACGTATTGGCGAAGGGAGCGGTGCCTTCAGCTCGCAAAACTTTATTAAATTGGGGCACATGTGTGAGATTGGCTTCGCCCTGACATGAAAGGCTAAATGCAAGGGCACCAAAATTAAATGCGTGTGGACATTTGAAACGTATGGGCGAAGGGAGCGGTGCCTTCGGCTCGCAAAACTTTATGAAATTGGCGCACCTGTATAATTGGCTTCACAGGCTTCACTCCCACCTGAGAGGCTAAATGCAAGGGCACCAAAATTAAATGCGTGTGGACATTTGAAACGTATTGGCGAAGGGAGCGGTGCCTTCGGCTCGCAAAACTTTATTAAATTGGGGCACATGTGTGAGATTGGCTTCGCCCTGACATGAAAGACTAAATGCAAGGGCACCAAAATTAAATGCGTGTGGACATTTGAAGCGTATGGGCGAAGGGAGCGGCGCCTTCGGCTTGAAGATTTTGCATACCCAAACAAAAATTTAAACCTCAACAGCCACCTCATCGTCTGCGGACTGAAAAGGGGCTGCAGCGCCGCTTAATCAGTTATGTGTATATAAAACATCTGGATTGGGGGCGCCATAGCCACTCCTCACGAGAGATGAGGAGCGTGAATGGTTTGGAGCATGTCAAAAGGAGCGATCTTACAAACTTTTGCACGAAAATCGGCGGAAGGAGGCTTTATTCAGAAATCCATGGTGCCAAATGATGTGTATGTGGACTCAACGGAGCCGGACAACTACAAAAAAATGAGACGCAGATTTCGAGATGGCCGATTGAAGTGCGAAAGAACCATTGCTAAATGCATACAAGGCATAAAAGTGAGCATCAATATATGGGAGAACTATATGTGCAAAGGCTGCATTTAACGCACATAAGGTGCAGCTAGAATTTGCCCAAGTCTGATCGAGCAGATTGAACAGTGCGACGTGCATTGACAGCAGCTGCTGCGACACGGCCGCTGCCTCATCATAGATAGATATTGTTCTGAAGAATGTTTTGAGCCATGATAATTGTATTTACATGCATAATTCGCAACAGGAGGAGCCATTTTTTGCGCGCCTCGCTGGGATCGGCCAAAAATGGCCTAGCTGGCAGTTATAATAGTCTGCGCCGGCGGAGATTCCTGAAAAGAGCTTGAGGCTGGCGGCTGTGCTTTTTTCTGCACGCAAAGCGTACAAAAACCTCACACATCAGCCACGCTGCACAGCGCAACGGCCGGAAACATGCTCTCCTACAAAACAATCAGCACCCCATTTACGGCCCCAAAAGCATCCCCCTAAAACGGGTGGATCGAATTTTAGACAGCGCCCACCCCGGGGTCGGGGTAGTAGGCACCACCCAGGAGGTGCCCTGCACCACGTCAGAGCCGCCAAAAAAGTGAGTGCTAAAATTCATATGGCCGCCTGAAAACTCGGCGCCGGCGGAGATTTCTGAAAAGAGCTTGAGGCTGGGGGCTGTGCTTTTTTCTGCACCCAGAGCATGTTTATACCTCACAAATCAGCCACACAGGGCAGTGAACAGCCCAGAAACACGCGCTCCTTAAACTAACAGCACCCCATTTATGGCCCCAAAAGCACCCCCAAAAAACGGGTGGATCGAATTTTAGACAGCGCCCAGCCGGGGGTCGGGGTGGTGGGCACCACCCAAGCGACGCCCTGCACCACGTCAGAGCCGCCAAAAAAGTGTTTGTACAGCGCCGATACCGCACCGTCGCCCACAGTGTAAGACTTTAGCCCCTGCCTTCCCGAGTCCCCCAACGGCGCGACAGACTTGACGACAGAGGTTCAAGCAGGACTCTCTTGGCGGCAAGCGGCCCATCCGCTTTTTTGTTGTTGTTTTTGGTGTGGAAATGCAGATTTTGATTGAAATGCAGAACTGCGTATTGCTTTTTTCTCCACACACCTCATGCAGAAAAGTTTAAGCACAGGCCGATTTTGCTGAAACACCGTGAGAAACGCGCAAGTGACAAGGCATAAGTTATGACAAGCTGGGGTCTCGCGATGCGAAAAAACCCGCTGCGTATTTTGAAGTTGGAGGCCGCTGTTGTGAAATAAATAAAAAGGAAGGTCTGGAATTCTTGGTAAAAACGAGTGTGTGGATGGTATCCAGTTGCCGGAAGAGCCCATCGGAGGGCCTGAGCATGAAAACTCGAGGTGAACTACAGTATTGCCGACTTCGGGAAATTCTTCACGCAGGTCAAGCTTGATGCAGGTATTCCCCCATCATTTATGCTTTAAATTTGAATCGATACAATGGAGTTTAAAAGCGCTTGTTTAAGGGAAAAAAACAGTCCTTCAAGAAAACAATCAAGTTTGCTGGACCAGCGTTAACCCATACAGCGTTGTATGGGCGATAACTTAAAGGCAGGAGCTGGGGCTGTAGAACGTGAGTGGCACCATCTTAATTAGTCTTATTTCGCCGTGTCGAAGCCGTGGAACCCATTTGATCGTCTCTATCTCGATTGATTCACAACATATTTTCAAAGTACCGTGTACGTGCAGTGCAGTACACGTATACGCAGACCAAGAAAGCACGACAGATTGTCGTGTCACAAACGCACAACCAAAAGCGGGAAATGCGCAATACTGATTTTATTTCACAATAAAAAGTTTATTTCGAAACCAAATAAACTCCCCTTCGCTGGTTCAGCCTCGAGCAACACCCCTCGTGCAATGCTCAAGATGAAGTTGTCCGCCGCTAGAGCCCACCTCCTTGTGGCAGTGCTGATATGCTGCACGCCTTCCTTCGTATCGGCGCAAGTAGTGCTAAAAGACGACACTGTACTCACCCTCAAGGAGCCCGAGTCCCCCTTCCTCACTGAGGGCCCAATTTCGGGTCTGAACATCACCAGCCCAGCCATCTCTGTCTTGGGCATCAAGGTGATCAAGATATGAACGAAATGTGGACTATAAATGCTGTACAGATATGAACTTACATTTAAAACACCCTGCCACCCTTTCTGCAGGTGACCATCCCCAAGTCCATCGACGGCACGACGTTCCTGGTCACCGGCCCCTCGGTCCTCGGCCAAGACGGCAAAGCTGTCCCCAGCATCGGTGTGGCCAATTTTGAGCGCCTGGTGGATGCCAATGCCAACGTCCCTGGCCCCCTCCGCCTTGGTGCCACCCGCTCCATCTTCAGCACCACCGAGGCAAGGCTGGTCGACTCTGTCACCCAGAGTGCAATCGAGACACGCTTCGCTGCTATGGTTCAGGCTTGCTACGATGCGCATGGGACGGCACTGCCGACAGGCTTCCCCCAGCGCGCAGGAACCAGCCTCTACCCCGCCACATCCGGTGGCACTCTCAAGTCAGTTGGCCGCATCTATGAAGACACAGCTGGCAATGAATATTATATCCCCGATGGTGGTGCAGCTGTCGAGATGGCTGAGAACATTATTGGCGGCGTGGTGACCTCTGCGAAGCGCGGTGATGCCACCCTCCCCGACTCCTTTGTCATCGGCGACCTCCTGCTGATTTTCAACCAAGACCCTAGGTTTGGCTCCGAGGTGCTCGGCCTGGGCGAAGCCATCATCCCTCGCAAGGTGTTTTTCGACCAGATCCTCCTTGCACCGACGTATGTGGACGTGAGCGGCTACTCAGTGGGGGACCACGTCTTTTTTGTTCAAGAAGTGCTTACCGAGTTAATCGACCCTGAGAGCAAAATCAGAATCACGGCCGACCGCTTCAATATCAGGCTTCGTTCCCGCGAGGCACGCTGGATCGGCACCGTGGACAAGCCCGCCGGCATCATTCTGAACGCGGTGATGCTGAGAGAGACGACCGTCGGCCAAACTCCGCAACTGACGCCACTCCGTGCCCCCATTCGAATCCCACTGGCGATTGACCCTCTGACTGGCGCTGCCACCTATTCAGCGCGCGTAAGCAACCAGTTCGTCTCCACGATGACCCACATCCGCATGGAGGCGATGGATGCTGGCGTTCTCGTTGCCAGCGAGCTCTATGACATCCGCCCCTTCCGCGCATGATCTT
The DNA here is from genome assembly GCA_963854735.1 of Marvania coccoides. Taxonomy (NCBI): domain Eukaryota; kingdom Viridiplantae; phylum Chlorophyta; class Trebouxiophyceae; order Chlorellales; family Chlorellaceae; genus Marvania; species Marvania coccoides. The sequence goes on along the minus strand of OY978103.1, from coordinate 1,362,753 downwards.
GCTTTTTTATATGTGCAATGTTCCCCTCGATTTCATTTTGTTTGCGTAGATGAATTCCTATTCCCTTTTCTAGCTGCCATGCGCTGTTTTACACTCTCGCTGCCAGCAACACACGCGTCTTTTCTTCCTGCTCAAGCTATTAAACTATTAAATACACGAGCGCTTGGCTGCTGTTACAACTAGAGTATTTGTCGTTGCCTTGAACATCTGCATTTTACTGCCGATGCAAAATGCTATTTTCCCTAGATTGAACAATACAAATTTGTTTCTCAGGGGTCTTGAAAGAGCCCCGCCGCCCCATCGAACGGAGGCCAATTGAATATATATATATATATATGGCAAACGTTTAAATTTATTTAAAAATGCCAGCTTGTGTAAACACTTCATTTTGACGGCCAAGCGCCTCTAGCAGCATGATACAAATATTGAGGCAACGCACGCAACTGGTGATATAGTAAAAAAATACAATTATATCATACTGAGCAACATGTTCAGTTGATCAAGTCTTTCAGCAGCCCAGCGCTGCTCCCACTGCTGAGCAAGCGGGAGTTACAGTTCCATTGGAGTTTTCAAGCAGAGGGGGGGGGGGGGGGGAGGGGATCGCCATCGGCTAGGAGCCTTGGGGGGAAATATATTGTGTGTGTGCCATTATTATTTGAAGTGCCATCCCCAAACAGTCTTGTCAAAGGGTGGGGTCCGGTGTATATATATTTGATTGAACGCGAATTTCATTCCCAAACGCTTTAAAAAATCACGGAAAGAGAGCGAGGCACTCGGGCACCCCTCCTTGAAGAACAAACTTATGGGGGGGGGGGGGGGGGGGGTATAATTCTGTTAACGTGCTTTAACCATTTGGAGTAACGAACGGGCGCATCCATCTCAAACAATGCCGCGCTGTAGAGTCTTCCTCTATAACAATCGATCGATCAGTCTGCAACTATAAAATTGTTGATAAAAGCACGCCGGTTTCACCAACCCCCATACCATGGCCGGTGCAGGCCAACATGACCGCCTGCCGTTGCTGCCTCAGGGAGGGATTCGTTCTTCTGGAGGCGGTGCGAGCGCTGGCTTGATCGCCGACTTGCCGCCCAAGCCAGCAGCAGGGCGTGCTGCCCACGAGGATCCAAGCGAGTAAAAATCGATGGGGTAATTTCTAGCATTTGAGACGCCACAGTCGCTAATCTCCTCCACCCACTCTTCACACTGGCTCTTCAGGCGGTCTTTCGCCGGCCAAGCGCATGTACATGGTCACCATTTTCTGCATCACGGCTGCCTTGCTGTACGCCGACCAAAACCTAATGGCTCCAAATCTCACAGCTATTGCCCAAAGTGCGTCTTTTATTCGGCGAAAACCTAGTTTGGCAAAATGTTCCCATCATTCACTCGTGTCTTGGTCTCTGCACACACGCAGGCTTCGGATTTAATGATCAGGAGAGGGATAAATACCTGGGTGGGTATGTGGCGGCTGGGTTCTACTTGGTGGGCGCCCCCGCCGCTCTTTTGTTTGGCTACCTGTCAGACACCGTCAACCGCAGAAACCTGCTGTTCGCCGCAGTCATCCTGGGTGAGTTGCTGAATTCGCATTGATTGGGGTTCGTTGCTGAATTCGCATTGATTGGGGTTCGTTGCTGAATTCGTATTGATTGGGGTTCATTGAAGTCGGCAAGCTGTGAGAGGGAGTATGTATGCCTGACGACAGCAGAGTCGCTTTTTATGTTTTATTAATATTCCCAAGCGCACTTGTCTTTCAGTAGCGTGCCAGTCTGCTTTGCGGCTTTAGGCATTGCATTTTTCTGTGGAATAACAACCCTTTGCTACATGAATGGTTGTGCGTATGTATTGCCGGACGACAGGGCGGCATTTTTCTTCTGGTCCCTCCATTCCCTCGTGTATGCGCACTTGATATCTTTGATTGGCAGCGTCGTATTAATCTCCATTCTCCACAGTACACCGAAGACTGAGCTGTGCCGCCCTGCGCATTCGCAACCCCATCTGATCTTCTAATTTTACCTCTCGTACATCTCTGCAGGAGAGGGCCCCTGCATCTTGACGTACTTTGTGACCGAGTACTGGCAGCTGTTTGTGCTGAGGCTGCTGACAGGAATATCGCTGGGAGGTGAGAAATAAGAATATCGGGGGTTGCATTCAGATGCAGAGCACGCCTGCCTGCGTTGGGAGACAAAGGCCGTTTTTTCTTCTCTGCTGATACAATGCATGCGAGGGTTTGTGGATCCGATGTGTGAGCCATTCCATTCCACCCGCGGCAGCGGCAGAGCACCAACGCACCAGAGCTCGTCTCTCCGCGGAATACTCCATGAACTCCCAATACATGTATTGTATTTGCGCCTGGCTGCCACATGGCGGCCTCGCCTCTGTCTCTCTCACTCGTCTCGCCCCTGAACATTTCCTTCTTCTTCCTCCCGGCCCCCTCGACTTCAGGTACATTCCCGCTGGTGTTCAGCCTCCTGGGCGACCTGTACGAGCCGCAGCACCGCGCTGGCGTGTCTGCAGCGGTGCAGGTGGCCACGGGCGCGGGGCTGACAATAGGGCAGGGCATTGCCGGCTTCATGGGCAGCTCCGTGGGGTGGCGATGGCCGTTTGTGGTGGTGGCGGTGCCTGCGATAGGCATGGCCACGCTGATGCTGTTGACCACCGAGGAGCCGCGGCGAGGGGTGACGGAGGCCGCCCTGCGGCAGCACTGGGCCGATGAGGGTTTTCAGTCCGAGTACAGCGAGCGCATCACGTGGCCAAAGGTGGGCCGCCTGGTGCGCATCCCCACCAACCTGCTGGTCATCGCCCAGGGGCTGCCCGGGTGCCTCCCCTGGGGCATGCTGCTCACCTTTCTGAACGACTACCTGGCCCAAGACAAGGGGCTGTCGGTGGCGACGGCAACCACAGTGGTGCTGGCGGTGGGGATTGGGGGCGGGGTGGGCGTGATCGGGGGCGGGCTGATCGGGCAGCGGCTGTACAACCAGCGCAAGTGGAGCATGCCGGTGTTCATCGGCGTCACCGCCTTTTTGGGCGCGTTCCCCATGTGGTACCTCATCAACGCCGACGTCAAGTCCAAGGTGGGGTTCTCGTTCTTTATGGCGCTGGTGACGGGGGTGATGAGCAGCACCGTGGGCCCCAACATGCGGGCCATGATGATGAACGTGAACGAGCCAGAGACGCGCGGCGTGGCGCTGGCGCTGCAAACCATGCTGGACGACCTGGGCAAGGGGCTGGGGCCCGCGCTGGTGGCGGCCCTCATCTCTGGCATGGGGCGCACGGCGGCCTTCAACATTTCCACGGCTGGCTGGATTCCATGCGGCCTGCTGCTCATCGGCACTGCGCTGACGCTGGAGAAGGACGAGGCAGCAATGCAGCGCAGGCTGAAAGCCACGCTGAGCCGGATGTCGCTGGCCAACACCTCGAGGCAAGCCTCTGAGCTGGAGTTGACTGGGTTGGGAGAGCCAGAGGAGGAGGAGGAGCCGCCACCGCCGCCGCTGTACAACAGCATTTCTGCTGCCACTACTTCTTCAAAATTTACTCTCCAGAGCGTCAGCAGCAGGCCATGACGGATCACACGTGCGTGAACAAAACGCCTGGAGTGATTTAATTCCCTTCCTTGCCGTCTATTTGGAAAGTTCCAGACCCATCCCGCCGCTGCACGGTCTCTGTCCTGGCGTCTGAACTTGCCGAGAGGGTAGTATGTTCGGGTGAGGGTGACTAACTAACCAAAAACGTTTTTATTTATACCATAATTATTAACTACATATTTAACATTCTTGTAAAATCATTTTGCACACCACCATGATGGAGGACTGGACGCTGCTGGAAGATGGGCCAGTTCGATGGAAAGAGCTTGCTGAAAGCATGCAAGGCCCCATCCCATTCGGCATGCAGGAAATTGATTCTCTTGAATGCGAGTTTTAGAAGCTAGGCCCCCCTTGGGAGGCATGCTGTAGCAGAGAGACCCCACACATGTTTTGAACTTTTATTTGAAATTTTAATTAAAAATACACCATCTGCAGCGACATTGGCAAAATGACGGGCTCCATCACAAAGCGGCTCACAAAATAAAACACGACCGCCAGGGCGATGGAGATGGGCAGCGCCGGGAGCGCGTGGTGGCTCACCGCCAGCCACAGCAGCGTGCACCCCAGGCCTGCCACGATGGCAATGTAGCACGCAAACACGGTGATGAAGTCATACATGGCTGCCCTGCCCACCAGCACGGAGTAGAAAATAAAGTCGCCCAGGCCCAGCTTGATGGCCTCTGGCAGCTCAAACACCGTGGCCTGGTCGGGGTGCTGCGCAACCTGCGCCTCCTGCTCAGGGGTCAGCTGCACGCCAGCACCCACGCGCCCAGGTGGCCCAGGTGGTGGTGGTAGCGCCGCCGCCGCCCCTGAATCATTCATCTGTTCCAGCCCCTGCAGGTGGTAATGGTGGTCTGATGACGACAACGTGCGCTGAACAGCGTCCGGGGAGCTGCGCACGTGCGGGATCAAGGGCGTGTCGGGGGATGTGCGCCCTGGGCTGCTGGCCCTGCTGCCTGTGTCTGGGGTGTTGGCGCTGCCGGCCTGTTGCGAGGCTCCAGAGACCTCCTGCCGCTGAGGAGCACAAAGCACTGCACAATGCAAGCACTCCATTTTGCGTTGGCATTCACACCTTTAAACTGAGGAGAAACGACAAAGAGCTTGTTTTACCTGCGCTAGGCTCTTCCTCCTCCTCCTCCTCCTCCTCCTCCTCCTCCTGCTGTTGCTGCTGCTGCTGCTGCTGCTGGGAATCGGCGCGCCTCTGCACAGCAAACCATGACCCGTCAAATTCCATTCTCCATAAAACAGTACAGTACACTGCCTCACCACTGGGCGAGCTTGGTACACCAGCGCTGGGATCTCTTCCTCCCTCTCCTGCGCCAGCTCCACCAGCATCTTGAGCGGCCCCCCTGGCGTCAGCACCGCCAGCACGTCGTACACCGCCATGGCAACCAGCAGAATCCACGTGGTCCACTCTGGAATCCACGTAAACACAAACGCGACAGCGGTGCCGGTCAAAATCAAGTACAGCTGCTTCAGCAGCAGCGGCGCAGGCGCAAAGAACATGGTCAACGACCCAACCACCTGCGAAATTGGTAAATCGGAACATTTGAATAGATTGATAAACCCCTCGTTGGGCTTACTAATCCTCGGGGTGCAGCACCAGGCATGTGCGCTTTTATGTATTCAACTCACCGCAAAGTTCCACAGTATGTACGTAAACGAGATCCAGTCCATGTGGGCGCCGGCAAGCTGGAGCAGCTGGATGACGATGACCCCCGTGAGCAGGAAGAAGATGCTGAACGCTGAAAAGCCGAGGTATGCAAAGATGAACTTGATGCATCCGTACTTGAACATCAGCACCATGACAAACGTCATGACGGCAATGATGCCCACAAAGATGAGGGCGTTGATCACCGACCCCGACAGCTTGGTCCCCGTAGAGTCGCCAGACTGCAAAGGAGGGATGAGGAACAGCAAATATTCATCCCAAAATGGGCAACCGAGGCCCCGAAGCGATTGGCAAGCTATTAAAAGCCGTGCGCGTAGGAATAATGAAAATGCCCCCCAAAGTCATCACGGCGCCGTAAAGCTTCACTCACGTCTTCGCTGTAGTACATGCTGGCCAGGTAGACAGCCCCAGAGTCGCTCTCGCCTTCGGGGTTGAGCAGCCTCACCAGCACCACGGTGAGCGCCATGCAGATGGACACCGGCGCAGCAATGCCAGTGACCTCCTGGCCCAGATCCTCCAGCACCGAGCGGCCCATTTTGCGTGCAGCAGCGGTCTCAGGAGATGATGACGAGAACACCGACGAGAACACCGCCGACACACAAAAAAAAGGTGGAAACAGGGATCGAAATCCCGGGGGCCGGCACTCGAGATTTTTTCAATACAACTTCAGGAAAAAGAGAAAAGTGCTCCCCCCCGGGGCTACCCGCAAGGAGGAGGAGAGTTTTTTTTTTTGAATTTTTGAATTTTTGGTCTCCAGTCCTCTCAAGCACCTTTCTCACTGCTCGTGGTGACGTATCAGCATCGTCGGTACCGTCGTATTTATGAACAGTGGAAACAAACAATGAATAACGCGTTGACCGAGGCGGGAACATATTCAAGGGGAAGTGCATTTTTTTTCCCGGTAGTTTTTCGATACTTTGTTTAATATTTAATACGTCGCACATTTTTTACAACGCGTCCTGCTCGTCTGGAGAGAATTTATTATTAAATTCTTCTGCATCCATAGCGAGCGACGAATTCATCTCGCCTTGACGCCGCCCTGCGATGCCGCACGTGAAAGGGAATAAGTTCAAGCCAAAGCCCACCGAGGAAGAGCTGAAACGCCAGCGAGATGAAGAAGATGCTGGCGCCGCTGCCGCTGCCGCTGCCGCTGCCGCAGAACCACCCCCAAAGAAGAAGAAGAAGACCTCCAAGAAGAAAGATGCCGCTGCCGTCGTCATCAACACGGTTGTAGCGCCAGCCCCCAAGGGCAAGGCCACTTCTGCTGCCGCAGCCACCTCCAACTGGGACGCCCTCAAAGCGACCATGCACAGGCCAGGGAAAAAGCGCAAGGCGCCAGAAGGTGCCCCCCCCCCCCTGGATGCCACTGCAGCTGTCAAGGTGACCAAGACCTTGGCCATTGATTGCGAGATGGTGGGGGCAGGCAAGCGCGGCGAGCGCTCCCTGCTGGCCCGTGTCTCGGTGGTCAACTCGGCTGGAGGGGTGGTGCTGGACTCGTTTGTGGCCCCCACCGAAAAGGTGACCGACTACCGCACCAAGTGGAGCGGCATTCGGCCCCATGACCTCCGGGAGGCCCCACCGTTTGCAGAGGTGCAGGCACGCGTGGCCACGCTGCTCAAGGGGCGGGTGGTGGTGGGCCACGCGCTGCTGAACGATATGCAGGCCCTGGGTCTGGACCACCCTGCCGACTCCCTTCGCGACACCTCCAAGTACCCCCCCCTGATGCGGACGCTGCCCGGCGGGAGAATCAAGCCGCAGGCGCTCAAGCTCCTCGCGCAGGAGCACCTGGAGCTGGGCATCCAGGCGGCGGAGCATTGTTCTTTGGAGGACGCGAGGGCGGCGCTGGAGCTGTACCGCAAGCACAAGAAGGAGTGGGAGCGGTGGTTGGCTGCCGGTGGGGCAACAAAGGCACCGGCGCCAGCAGCCATGCACCGAGTGGCAAGGGGTAAAGATGGAGCGCCCATGGGGGCGCAGACACTGGCGGAGCTGGCTCGATCAGATTACATGGCTGATTTGTGATTTGTGATTTGTGAGTGAATGTAAGGAATGAATACGGTGGGAAAGCGGTCTGTGGGTCACCCTCACAAGAATCCTCTGCGGCACCATGATGGAGGATTGCAAGGTGCAAGGGGGACGAGTTTGCTGGAACGAGCCCGCACAACTTAAACAAGATGTGTTCCCACTGCATGGAAAAAGTTGTTTAATGTATGTAATGCCAGACCAGAAACTCTGGCACCGGATCTGCCCTCGGGGGAGTGCCCCTCTGGGATTCAAAAGTTGATATTCTTGGGAAATTAAATGACAGGCCCCTATGGCATGTTTTTTATTCGTACTAGGCTTGCACTTTCTTACACGATTTCTAGAAGCTAGGCCCCCATAAGGGGGTATGCTGTAACATATTTATATTCAGACAACAAATTGAATACACGGAAAATGACTTACAAACAAAAAAAGTAGACAAAATTGACGCTGCATGTACGGAATACGTTGAAATGTAGTTCCAAACAACCCGTGGGCCTAGCTTTCCACCATCCCCAAGAAAGAACCCTCCTCCTTCTTCTTCTTCTTCTACTTTTCTCTTCCCACCATTCATCCCACCATCGACCTCTTCCTGCCCCGCATGCGCACTGCAAGCAACAGTTGTTGAAGAAAAAACACAAGTTTAGTCACTACTACCGCCTCACAGAAAAAAAGCCCTGCTAAAATCCAACGCCTCTCTCCCTCTCACCGTCGGCAAACTTGTTGAGCGTGCTGCACCAGTTCCTTGACGACTTTCGGTATGCGTCCAAAAACGCAGCAAACAGGTCGTCGCCAGCGGCAGCGTGTGCGCTGGTGAAGGCGCGCTCCAGCACGTACAGGTCCACCGCCCTGTCCTCTGGGATCTTGGAGAAGTACGACAGCCCAAAGTCAATGACCACCAGCGCCGGCGCCCTGCCCTCCTCCATCACCACCAGCACGTTGCTGGAGGTGAGGTCGCCGTGGATAATGTCGCCGTCATGCATCTTGGCCACGAGGTGCGCCATGGAGCGCACCAGCTGCAGCTGCGCTGCCGCGTCCACCTGCACGTCGTGCAGCACCGATTTCAGAGAGTGGCCATGCACGCGCTGCATGTAGATGCAGGCGGTGGCCTGGTCGACGTGGTACATGGCCGGGGTGGGCACCCCCAGCTTCCTGGCCCTCAGCATGCTGCGCACCTCCTGCCTGAGTCGCTGCGACGTGAGTTTGCTGTCGAGGGTGGGGTGACGGTAGCGCTTGTGAAACCGCTGTTTCACGATCACGGGGCGGCCCAGAAATGTGCCCTCCCACACACGCTGCGGTTGCAAGAAAAATAAGATGGTTTCGTGAGGTGTGAAGCACTGTTATTTGAAGAGAATGAACACGGCAGCACCCGCTGCCAACAACACACAAGGCCATTATTAAAATATATTCTTCCAGGGACAGCATAACATCTCCCAACCAAGGTAGCAATCAGTCCCAATAATCCAAACTGGAGGAGCTTAAATCAAACAATAACTCACTGCCTCTGCCCCTTGGCTGTGCAGTGCATACAGGCTCTCGTCCAGGGGTGCAGCAGCAGCGGTGGCCGCGCCGTCCCCTGCAGGTTCTGCGTCCATGCTCCCGAGAATGATTATGCAAACAGGTTAAACAAAGTGTTGCCAAGCGATGAGATTCAAAGAATTTTGGTGGACAGATGGTGACAAATTTTCTACAGGACACAGGCTGGTTCCCCGATTGAATTTGAGTCTGCGATGCTACACATTCGACATTATTATTCGCAAACCAAAAAGTCGTCAGTTTTCGCGCGCATTTGTGGTGCTGCTGTCGCCGCCACAGCAGGCAACGCTTCTCCCTCGGAGTGCCTCAAACGCCAGCTCCCAGCTCCAACCCCCCTCTTTTCTCAATCATCGCATCCACCTCCTCACCCCTCACACCCACAACTCGTCGCCATGGAGGTATGCTTCTCAGCTGCGCACTTTTGCATCTTGCACTTGATGACCGTCAACAGTTTTTGTTTGGGCTCGCTTTTTAATTTAACCGAGCTGGCAAATCACTGTAATCGATGGCATGCACCATCAAGACGCGCGACCTGCTATATGCACTCCTAGAGATTCCCAATCTTGTCCTTGATTGTGTGCGCAACTAACCGACTCCCAATTCCTCCTCCTGCGCCCACCTGCTGCAGCTCACCTACGTTATGATCAAGCCCGATGGCGTGCAGCGCAACCTGATCACCCCCATCCTGGAGCGCTTCCTGGCCAAGGGCTACACCCTGCGTGGCCTCAAGTTCATGAACGTCTCCAAGGAGCTGGCAGAGAGCCACTACTCTGACCTCTCCTCCAAGCCCTTCTTCCCCGCCCTCGTCGAGTACATCATCTCCGGCCCCGTGGTGGCCATCGCTCTGGAGGGAAATGACGTCGTGGTGCAAGCCCGCAAGATCATCGGCGCCACCAACCCCCTGGCGGCAGACCCCGGATCCATCCGTGGCACCTACTGCATCAACGTGGGCCGCAACATTATCCACGGCTCAGACAGTGTGGAGAACGCCAAGAAGGAGCTGGCGATGTGGTTCCCCGAGGGCCTGGTCGACAACGCCCAGGTGCTGCACAGCCAAATCTACGAGTGAACCGGGAACGCTGCCGCTTATGCTGCCCCTGGACGTGCGCGCATGTGATGATAAACCTACGAGTGCACAAGTACTGCCCCCTTCTGAATGAAATTTTATTTTTTTGAGCAATGTTCACAATTTTTTTGTAAGCCACTACGAGCTGATGGGGGAAAGCGTATAGCGACAGTTGCCACGTCCACGTAATTATAGAAGAACCAGAGTCGCCCCCATTCTTGAGTTGCAAAAATCGAGCCTATCAAGCTCTGGCCAACAGACTCATTCTTGGCGGCTGTAACAACCTCGTTGAGCACCAAGAGCACACGTTTATAACGCAAAGCTCCAATTTCATGTCTCGGCAACTAGAGAAGGTTATTTCGGCTGACGTTTGGGCTCCATGCATTGTGTTTTATGAGTTATGAGGCATGTTAACTATTCGGCCTGTAGTTCATGTAGTTCAGCATGCTCCCTAGAGGGAGCTTCTATATAAATTACTTGAGAAAATGCAAACAGGATGCATTGTATTTTTATGGTGCAGCAAACGCAGTCCATCCAACACAGGGCTGTGACGGGCACCTGTTACTGCGGGCTCCCCCCCCCCCCCCCCCCCCACCCCGGGGACTCTTCATCGAGCTTGATAACCTTGGGATGCACTGGTGCTTTTTTCTGGCGTTGCCGCTTTGAGGAGTCCTGCATTCCGCTTCTGTACAAATGCATACTGCTCGCATCGTGTACACATAAAGAAAACATAAAAGTGTGCATACATCATCGCCAAACAATATAAATGGCATTTACATATTTTAATCCGCAGGGGGGGTTTCTATTTCAAAATCGGCTAGCATGCACAGGTGATCACTGGGCCAGGTCAGGCTGGGCAGGCCAACGTGAATTGTGCGCAGTGGCGGCGGCTGCAGCACCCTCAGCGGCCGCAGCCTGAGCGTGCTGCTGCTGCTCTCCCCGCAATCGTCGTCGCTCTTTGGCGCCTCTGGCGAGTAGAATATGTAGTCCACGGTGCCCACAAACTGGTCGTGCGCTGTGGTGTACAGCGGCTCTTGCCCGGCAACGCTCAAGTAGGCGCTGCGCAGGTGCAAGGGGTGGCGGGCCACAGAGGGAACCGCGCCCCCGCCGCCATTCTCGGTGGCGCCCCTCCCCACCGCCAGCGCCAGCTCGTCTCGCTTCCACGGCTTTGGCGGTTTGGGCGCTCGCCCACTGGGCGTGCTTTGGTTGCTCTGCGTACTCTGGCTGCTGGCCAGGCTGCTCACGCTGTCCTGGCGGCTGGGCGGCGGCGTGGTCTGCGGCAGCATCATGTCCACCGCCGGGCTGTCTGGCCCGCCCAGGTGCACCAGCGGCTCTCTCTGCATCAGCGCTGCTGCGCCCATGAACCCTGGGTACTGGGGATGCGGTACGCACCCAGTGGCTGCTGCTATGGCGTCTGCTTCGGTGACGCACCCCTGCTGCAGCGCCCGCATGAACCCGCGCTGGATTGAGGGCCACCCGCTGCGCCCCGCCACCGTCACCTGCCCAGACAGCCGCGACCGCTCGGTGCTGTGCAGGTCCAGCTCGCCGCGCACCACAAAGTCGTACAGCGGGCTCCCCGCAGCGGAGTTGAAGTCACCGCATACCACCACGGGGCAGGCGCCCCCTGGCCGCGCCGTTGCGAGCGCGTGGGCCTCTTCCAGCATGGTGCGCACCTGGGCCAGCTTGATGTCGCCGCGCTTGGGGTTGAACAGCACGTGGATGTTGGCCACCAGCACCGCAGCGCCGCCGCCCCCGCCAAGGGCGTGCCTGTTTTGGGGACTCCCACTGCTGGTGCTCTCTTTTTTCTTCAGCACCGTCAGCTGGCACACGTTGTCCTTCAGCCCCATGGGCGCAAACTCCAGGGGGCGAAACGCCTCTGCCCTGAACCTCGAGCGTTTCCAGAACGTGGCCAGCCCGTCTGGTCTCCCCCCCGTTCGCGGCGTGTAGGTGCCCTTGAAGCCGTGCGGCTCCAGCAGCTCCGCCAGGTGCCCAAAGTGGTCGACCTCCTGGAAACACACCACGTCGGGGGACCAGTGGGACACCTCACGCGCTATCATATCGGCCCTGCTGCCCCACTCCAGCGCCGCCCATGGCACCCCCGAGTAGAGCTCCTTGGCGTGGAACTGGGCGTAGTCGTCGGCAAGAATGTTGTAGGTCATCACGCGCAGGGAGTGGCGGGAGGTAGGGGCAAAGGCCACACCATCCACGGAGCTGGGGCTGCTGCCATCCTCCTGCGAAGGTTTTGGAAAAAGTAGGCAGTGTTGTGTTATGGCGAGAGAGAAAAAAAAAGCCTCGAAAAAAAGCCAAGTTGAACTTGCCTGGAGGGGTGCCACTACGGCTTCTCGGTGGTGGAAGGGAAGGGAGAGGGCAGACAGGTCGTGGGTGAAGCGGCAGCGGGCGCCGTACCGGCAGAAGCCACGCAGAAAGTTGTTACAAGGCGGCGGCAGAACGGCGGCGTGAGGCATTGACACTGCGTCTTGGGGACGGCGGCGAGGGCAGCGAATGCGTTCAAGCGACGGGATGAAAAAATGCAGTTGAAAAAACCAACTGGGTGGCTCTCTTTGCCCGCGACCGAGCTGTAAAAAAGATGAATCTGCAGCCAACCCACCCCTGAAATAAAAATGCTCCTCCTGTGCAGCCGAGGCAGGTCAGTGGCGCATGCGTCACCAGGTCATCCAAAAATGCGTGCGCTGTTTTGTCTCTCGTTTGCTTGCAATTCAAAAAAATGAATGAAAAAGAAAAGTCGGACAGACAAATAGGGGGAAACGCAGCGGTTTTTTACGCACGCCTATTTCCATACTTTTTCTTTAAAACGTAAACCTCGAACGCAGCGAATTCCCCTGCTGCATTCAAAGGTTGAAGCAGCCAACCTTTTTTTTTAGATCAACCGTCAAAGAGCAACAGTCATGAAGATCTGCTGCATTGGTGAGTCCCAGTCTTGATGAGTACTGTGGGGACCAGAGCACGCGGCGAGCTGCTCTCCAGGGGCTTGGAGGCGGGAGACACTCTTGCTGCACCGCATGTCAGCCAGGCACTCTCCCGCCCCCTGGGGATGCAGCCTCGTCTGCGGGCGTTAATTCATGTTGGGCACGCAATTCATTGCTCCAGAGTCTTGGGCGGCGCGCGATCGGGCCTGTCTTGGTTATTGCCGGTTTAATCAAACGTTGCGTTTGTTTATGTGCGCTGACGCCTCTTCTTGCCCTTTCCTTGCTCGCAGGTGCCGGATACGTGGGTGAGTTACAGGGGCTTGCAATGGGTCGTGTTGGACAGCCGACAGCGGCCTGGGGGCGGTTCCCACTCAGCCCAACAACCTGATCTCCCCTGTTTTTATGGCTCCCAATTCTCTGCCTTGTGCTCACATCACCCCTCCTCTCCCTCCCCCAATTCTCCTTTTGTCCATCAGGCGGGCCCACCATGGCCATGATCGCCCTCAACTGCCCGGAGATTGAGGTTGTTGTCGTCGATATCAACGAGAACCGCATTGCTGCCTGGAACACCGACACCCTCCCCATCTACGAGCCCGGGCTCCTGGAGGTCGTCAAGGAGGCGCGCGGCCGCAACCTGTTCTTCTCCACTGACGTGAAGAAGCACGTGGCTGAGGCCGACATCATCTTTGTGTCCGTCAACACCCCCACCAAGACCCGCGGCGTGGGCGCAGGCAAGGCCGCCGATCTCACCTACTGGGAGGGTGCCGCCCGCACCATCGCCTCCGTGGCCACCTCCTCCAAGATCATCGTGGAGAAGTCCACCGTGCCGGTGAAGACGGCCGAGGCCATTGAGAAGGTGCTGCGCCGCAACTGCTCCGACCCCTCCGTCCACTTTGAGATCCTGTCCAACCCCGAGTTCCTGGCCGAGGGTACCGCCATCGAGGACCTCACCATGCCCGACCGCGTGCTGATCGGAGGAAAGGAGACGGAGAGCGGGCAGCGCGCCATCGCCACCCTGGCGTCTGTCTACGCCCACTGGGTGCCCGAGGACCGCATCCTGTGCACCAACCTGTGGTCCGCCGAGCTGTCCAAGCTGACTGCCAACGCCATGCTGGCGCAGCGCATCTCCTCGGTCAACTCCATCTCCGCGCTGTGCGAGGCCACCGGCGCCGACGTGCAGCAGGTGGCGCGCTCCGTGGGCACCGACTCGCGCGTGGGCCCCAAGTTCCTCAACGCTTCCGTAGGCTTCGGCGGCTCCTGCTTCCAGAAGGACATCCTCAACCTGGTGTACATCTGTGAGAGCGTGGGGCTCAAGCAGGTGGCAGACTATTGGAACGCTGTCATCACCATGAACGACTACCAGAAGGAGCGCTTCGTTGAGCGCGTCATCTCTGCCATGTTCAACACCATCAAGATGAAGAAGATCGGCATCTACGGGTTTGCATTCAAGAAGGACACCGGCGACACGCGCGAGACCCCCGCCATCGACGTCTGCAAGGGCCTCATGAACGACGGCGCCAAGCTGTGCATCTACGACCCCAAGGTGGAGGAGTTCCAGATCAGGCTGGACCTGGGCACCGCCAAGTTCGAGTGGGACCACCCCGCAGCCCACGCGCCCGCCACCCCGATCGCCAAGGACGCCATCGAGGTGCTGCGCGACCCCATGGAGGCCGCCCGCGGGGCGCACGCGCTGTGTGTGCTGACCGAGTGGGACGAGTTCAAGAGCTACGACTACCAGGCCATCTACGATTCCATGGTGAAGCCTGCCTTCATCTTTGACGGCCGCAACCTGCTGGACCACGCCAAGCTTAGGGAAATCGGGTTCATCGTGTACGCGCTGGGCAAGCCCCTGGATCCCTTCCTCCAGAACAACTACTCGTAAACTGGCAGGCAGCACTGTGCTCGGGCTCAATTTTTTTTGAAACAGAGAAGAATTCAAAGACCGAGTAGTTTGTTTGTTAGTCTGAAGCAGCAGCACTTGTGGGCGAGGAATGATTCACACCCCGTCCCCCCCCCCTGCAGCACTACACTACACTATATTATTATTGCAACACCTACTCTGACTGAACACGGCAGCGCCCCACCCCATTCATTTTTTTTTCATTTCTTAGCTAGGCCCAGTGATTTTTAAATTCTTCTTCTTTCTTGATACAGCCCCTCGGCCGATTTGTTTTTTGTTTTTCTTTTACGTTCCGACCCTTTGGAGGTTTTCCAGCCTCCACAGAGAGAATTTACATGTAACGAGCTGACTATACCATTAAACATTGGCAGCAAATGGCCTATTATTTATTCATATCGAGGACAAGGATGCATTCAAACAAAAAATGGGGGGGGGGGGGGAAGTGGGTATAGAAACAACAACTACTGTGCAGCAACGGAGGGGGTGCTGTCCTCATCGCTGCTGCCCTTGAACCAGACCTCGGTGTGGCGGTCGCGAAGGCGGAAAGGGGGGTCGTACCCAGCGACATAGAAGCTGGCGTCGTCGAACTTCACGTCATCAGCGTCCAGCGCGTCTTGCAGCGCCTCCGCCATCTTTCCAATGGAGTACGGGTCCATTTTGAAGCCTCCAGCCTGGGCAACATACACAGTCATCGCCGGCATCTCTGTGATGGCGATGTCGGGGTTGGTGGGCTTGGGGGGAGAGTCCTGCAGAAGGTAGGAAGAAACAAACATTGAGCAGTGTATTCTTCGGTCCTCCCGCAGGTTGTAGGCTTGGGGGGCACTGGGAGCTCTTTGGGCAGGCAACCCGAAATTCTCATCGCACAGAAAAAAAAAAAAAATACCTGGAGGTCAAAGGGCACAAAAAAGCCGACGGTGTAGTTCTGCTTGCAAAAGGGCCCGCCAGAAGGGGTGGTCTTGGTCAACACGGGGGCGGTCATGGGGATCTTCACCCCATCCTTGTTCTCTCCGCCAATGTAGCCAAAGAGGCGCTGCAAAAGCGGGAATCAAGAGAGGAGGGGCGGCGGTGAGGGTCGAAACTGATGCGAAATAAACAAACATGCGATGTTTCACTGGCTTCCTTCTTGCCTTGAACCCGATGGAGGTGGCCACAGGGAAGCTGCCGTACGTCTCGATCTCCGTGGTGGCCCACACTCCTGAACAGCACAGGGCAAGGGTGGTGGCGGTGAAAAACGAAATATAAAAATTGAAGGCTTATACGCGGGTATACGAGGCAGCGCCCAGTGCGATATTGTTCGCACGCAGTACGAACAGGGAAGAGCATCTCAAAAACTCACCCTTCTTGTACTCCCTGACTTCATACGCATCATCGAACGTCTTCACAGTGAAACGCGGGCAGTCCAAATCGTGGCAAAACCACGGGGATTTGTCTACACTGTCCAAAACCGGGCGTGCATCGCTCAGCTGCACCAACAAGAGCAAGCAACCAAGCAGTTTGATTGCAAACATCTTTTATTTCGTGGCTTGGAAAGCCAAATTTCGACTCTATCGACGCTGCAGGGCGTTGGTGTGGTTCTCTGAACAGGAGCAATTAGTATTTGAAGAAAAGTTTATGCCGTGTTGGGCGGAAATGGCCTCCATCGATGATCCAGCGTGGAATTTGTGTTGTTCACTCCAGGCTGCTTCCATTTTTAATCGATTGTATTTATTATAACGAACGAAAAACTGAGCATAAAAGCCCGCTCAAGGCATACACAGATTCATCATTTTTGTTTAATTTTTAATCGCAAATAAAGGATTTGATTAATTAAACAGACGTCCTTTACCGCATGGATTTGAATCCTGGCGTGGTGCTGCCACCCAAAATAGATGAAATACCGCCGCCTGGAATAGCCATCGTGGAGGAGCTGGACAAGCTGCTCATGGTGCAGCTTCGGGACGGCAGAAAAGTTATTGGCGTGCTCAGGTCATTTGATCAGTTTGCAAACCTGGTGCTTGAAGGTACGACAGGCTGGCAACATTTGGAGAGCGCCCCTGAGCGCCTGCAGAGGCTTTGTTGCCATGATGCAACTCACGCCCCGTTTCATTTTTTCCCTCTCTTCCCTCTGTTGGATTCAGGTGCCAAGGAGCGCATCATCGTGGGGACGCAGTACGCAGAGGTGCCCCTGGGGGTTCACATTGTCCGCGGCGAGAACGTGGTGCTGTTTGGCGAGGTCGAGCCGTCCAGGGAACCACCGGCGGGGCTGCAGCTGGTGAGCGAGGCTGAGATCAAGGTAGCGCAGCGGGCAGAGAGGGAAGCGGACAAGATGAAGGGGCTCTGGTCCAAATTTGACTTCCTTGACGGCATGGATTAAATTGTGATTTTAAATATCTGTAAAACATTCATTCGTTCGTTCACTCATTCAGTCGTCATTGTCAGCCGCTTGAGTGCCGGGCAGCATGAACCTCACTCTGCGCTGCTGGGTGGGCTGCGACTCTACAAGAGGGTTGCCTTGTTCTTCTTCTGGCGGCACCAACAGCAGGCCGCGCCCTGCACCAGGCAGACGAGGCGTTGCAGCCTCCTCTTCTCCCCCCTCCCCTTCGTCTCCGATCTTTCTAACGCGCCTGCGTGCCTGGGGGAACGTGGTCCACCATGCGGCTGGCAGCGGCTGGATGAAGCCAAGGTCAGGGTG
The DNA here is from genome assembly GCA_963854735.1 of Marvania coccoides. Classification (NCBI taxonomy): domain Eukaryota; kingdom Viridiplantae; phylum Chlorophyta; class Trebouxiophyceae; order Chlorellales; family Chlorellaceae; genus Marvania; species Marvania coccoides. The sequence continues at coordinate 1,345,384 of OY978103.1, read as the reverse complement.
GAAACCACCAAGAGGGGCACCGTCAACGGCATCAACGCCACGGCTGGCAGCAGTCAGAGCTGCCCCCGACTGCACTGCCGATTCCTCTGCCGATGCAGCCGCATAGCGGCCGGCGGCAATGACGTCCAGAGCACGCCGCAGCTGCTGCGCCCGGTGCGCCTCCCCAAAGCTGCGCAGGGCGGCCACCATCGAATCGCCGTACGCCGCTGTCTGGGGCTCTGCCGTGGGGGCATCCATTCCCATGCGCACCCTCCTCGCCAGCGCTGCCTCCACTGCTGCAGCCTGAGCAGACTGAACGGCCGCCAATGCAGTCAATGTGGCAGCGTCGGCGGTGCCCTGCTGCAGCCACCCCACAATCTCGCTTTCGGAGGTGCTCAGCCTTAGATGATTTTGCTGCCACCACTCATGTCGCAGCAGCGCAGCCTGCGCGACATGGCAGCTGGCAAGCGCAGACGCAAGCCCGGCATTGGCCCGCTGCCACCTTGCTGCTGCACCATCCACGTCATCAGTGCACCCTGACACGGCCTGCTGGGTGGTGCGCAGCGCCACCTTTGCTATCTGCGCCGTCCTCCATGCGCCGTCCAGGGCATCAAACAATTGCACTGCTGCTGCAGCAAGGGCTTCCCAGGCATCGCGCACCACTCCCTCGCAGCGCAGCACAGGTGGCGTGGCTTCTAAGAAGCAGCATAGACCGTCCATAAGTGTAGGCAGCAGCGCAGCACTGCTTGCAGGCTCCCCGGCCAACCCAATCAAAACTGTGGGAGTGATTTTTGGTGGGGGTGAGAAAATCAAGGAAACAATAAGAAAAAACGCAAAAAATCCACCTTGATAAAGCTAATTACCCACCTTGAATTGCATGCCCGCAAGTGGGATCCAGCTGCAGCAACCCACAGCACCTCTGCGCCAGCTCTGCGTCACGGCGACTCGTCTCACTGCTGCTCAGGGAAATGAAAACACACGCCGCCTCTGCGTCCGCATCCAGCGCTGTGCGGCTCTGATGCGCCCTCGTCAGCGCCTCCGCATCTGCAGCGCATTAAAGTTGGTCAGTTTGTAAGAAAATTTGCCTCGGCAATAATATAATAGCAACCAATAAAAACATGTTTTCCCTCACCTGTGCGCTTGCCCTGCGACAAGAGAATCTCCAAAAGACCCATGACCGCGTGCGTGCAGGTCGGTTCCAGCTGCAGCGCCCCTTCCAGGAAGCCCTGCGCATCCCCGCACAGGTCGCGGGCGGTCCGCCCGGCCCTGGCCCAAACGGCGGGAGAGTGGGAAAAGGGGTCCCAATGCTGCTGCAGCTGCAGCTGGAGCTGGTGCTGAATCTGCAGCTGGAGCTGCTGCGGATGCTGATGTGACAGAAACTGCTGCTGCGAGGCAGCGTGTCCATGCCCGGCAGCTGCTGCGCTGCGCATTGCCTCTGCCCACTGCTGCTGCCGAATGCCGGCCAGCATGAGCTGCCTCTCAAGCGCCAGCGAGGGAGAGTCCGCAGGGAAAGACCTCCCCACCAGCACGTCGTACGCGGCCGACGCTCTCCCCCCCTCCCACAGCGTCTGCGCCACCATGAGGTCCACCGCCGCCTTTCCTGCGTCGCTGATTTGGTAGGGACGGGCGCGACGCAGCAGCCGGACGAGCTGGTCCACTCCTTCCCTGCCAGGGTGGCGTTTGAGGAGGTGGAACGAGGTGGTGAGCGTCTCTGACAGCCGAGCGTGCGCTGCCTTGTTTCGGAACTGCCACTTGAGGCTGATGCTCTCAGGGCTCTGAAAAACAAAGAAGAACGAGAGTTTGTAGGTGATTTTATGAAAGAGAGTTTATAGGTGCCACACACACACACACTCACCTCTGCCTGCAACAGCGTAGCCAGCACGCCAGCCAGGGCGGCGTCGTCCCTTGTGGCTGCAAAGTGACGCATGCAGGTGACCAGGGTGCCCACGTGCTGGAAACGAGCACGCTCCGTGAAGAAGAACCCAGGGTGCGAGGCGCTGCGGAGGGTGAACTTTGGCCGCTTTCGCCGCAACGCCCTGGCCTCGCCCCACTCGGCAAGCAGAGCCTCGGTCTCATCGGGGGCCTCGTCTTCTTCAACTGATGGCGCAGGCTGCTGAGAAGGCCCTGCGGGCTCTTCCTCGATCTCCATGCCCGCACCAAGCTTTTCAAATCAACATCTCCATCTCGATTCAAAAAATGCTCGCCATCTCGCGCTGCCTGCGCGGGTCCATGCTTCTATCGATTAATGATCGATTCTTTAATGTTTTTGAACGCCTGAAACCGAGATGGGTGCTTGTTTTTGTTTTGTTTTTTGGGGCCGCGCGCCCAATTTTGGTTTGCCTGGATTTGCCCGTCACGCAAAGGCAGAGAAGCGCTTCGTACTTTATTCTGCATTAAAATAGGCCAGCTGCAATTTCCACTCCAGCAATTGGGATCCTGAAGACTGCAATTTCTTCTTTTGCCAATAAATCTTTTTTCCAAAGTATTTTTAATTTTATTTTGGAGGCCGCAAAAGCCTGTTGAGATGCAGCTTGCGCCTCCTTGCTGGAGATAACATCCATCCAACAATTCATTGCCGGCGATTGCCTGCCGCCCGGGAGCTTTGCAACCCTACCTACCCACCAACCCCCCCCCCCCAGCCATTGCAGCCCCACTGGGACACACACCAAGGGCGCTTCGATGGTGCTCTCACGCTGCTTTGTCTACCACCTTGTCGTGGCCGCCCTTCTGGCCAGCTGCAGCTCGGCCGGCCCAGCAGAGATGCGCACCAGCAGGGAGCGAATGTGCTTTCAGACCGACCACGGAGAAATTCACATGGCTTTCTATCCAGACGTCGCCCCGGTCACAGTAAAGCACATCATTAGACTAGGAGAACTGGGGCTGTACACTACCAATCATTTTTTCAGGTAAGCACACCACACCGGCTTTGTGTTGGTTTCGTATCGGGGGGTTTAAACGCGCATGGTGCTGTTGCAGGGTGGACAAGGGCTTTGTCGCCCAAGTGGCGGCGGTGGTTGGTGGGCGCACAGCCCCCATGAACGGCCCCCAGCGGGTCGCAGCCCAGGAGATGGTGCCGCTGGAGGTGCGGAGCGATGTGCAGCACACCCACAGGGGGCTGCTGTCGATGGCCAGAGGGCAGGACCCCAACTCTGGTGGGTCATCGTTCTCCATCATGCTGGGCCCTGCTCCGCACCTTGATGGCCAGTACGCCGTGTTTGGGCACGTTACCATGGGGCTGGAGGTACTGGCAAAGTTCGAAAAGGTGGAGACGAAGAAGGAGGGCATCTTTGTCATGCCGGTGAAGCGAATAAACATCCTTGCCACCTACATGTGAGCTATATCTCTACTGAATTGAATGTGAAAGTGTACATTTCATTTCTAATTTCTAAAATAGCACGCTGTGTTTACGAAAACTAAAAGTTCTCTCCTTTCTCTCCCCAGGTACTTGGCTGACGGTCCCCTGGGTTCTCGAGAGGGCCACTTGCAGTGCACCGAGCTGATTTCATCGCTGCAGCGGAGGTATGACGCGCAGGCGGTGCAGATGCAGAGGGATAGGCAACGCCTGCTGCCCGGGAAGCTCAAGTTTTGAAGCAAGCAGCCTGCGCTGCGAGCATTGATATTGTTTTACTTGTAATCTAATATGATTGTCAGGCTGGCACACAGCGTCGTGATCTACTACTTCAAATAGGTCACAGCGTAATAGGGGGGGGGGGGGGGGATCAAAGTTTGGTTCACACAAAAACAGTCAATAATTATATCAGAAGAATGGTATAATACAGTAAGAATGGCACTTTTTGTTCAAGCCACCCCTCGCAGCAGGGTGACGCGCCCTGCTGTCACCCGCACTTCCCCCTGCAGCTCGCCAATGGCCGTCTGCACATCCCGCTCAGTCACAGCCACGTTCATTTTGGCAGCCAGCTCGTCCACCAGGTCAGCAATGCGGGTGCCACCTGCCCCGCCGCCGCTGCCCCCTGCGGCCCTCTCCTCCAGCACCTCCCTCAGCCTGGAGGCCAGCTGCGCCCTGGCGGTCCTGTCTGCCGCCGACACCCCGGTCTGGATGACGTCCATGTCGATCTGCCCGGTGCGGGGGTCCACCGAGGACTGCTGCAGGGCCACGCGCATCAGCCTCACCGCCTCCTCCACGTCCCACTCCTCCACCCACTCGCTCAGCCGCATGCGCGCCAGCGACTCGCTCAGCCGAATCAGCGACTCCAGCTGGCGGGGGGTGGCGGACACGGTCTTGCGGCTCATGCCCAGCGCGCGCATGTCTGCGTACGAGTTGGCCAGCTTCTGCGCAGACTCGGGGGTCAGCTTGGGCTGGCACACCGCGCGGGAGTAGGCCACGAACTCGCGCAGCATGTCGGCGGGGATGGGCGCAGCTGCGACGTTGCTCTGCAGGCTGGGGTCTCCGTACAGCGAGATGAGGTGGCGGGCAAGGCGGCGGTCGTTGGACTCGTCGGCCTTGTCCAGCAGCAGGTAGATGAGGTCGAAACGAGACATCAGGGAGGGCGGCAGCTGGATGTTGTCCACGATGGAGATGGCGGGGTTGTAGCGCGACCCCACGGGGTTGGCTGCTGCCAGCACCGACGTGCGCGCGTTGAGCGTGGCAATGATACCCGCCTTAGCCACGCTGATGGTCTGCTGCTCCATCACCTCGTGCAGCGTGGACCGCGCGGCGTCGCTCATCTTGTCAAACTCGTCGATGCAGCACACCCCTCGGTCTGACAGCACCAGGGCGCCGCTCTCCAGCACCATCTCCTTGGTCTCGGGGTCGCGGGTGACGTACGCGGTGAGACCCACCGCAGAGGATCCTTTGCCCGAGGTGTAGATCCCGCGGGGCGCCAGCTTGTGCACGTACCCCAGGATCTGCGACTTTGACACGCCTGGGTCTCCCACCAGCAGCACGTTGATCTCGCCACGGGTCTTGCCGCCAGGCAGTTGCTTGGACACGCCTCCAAATAGCTGGCACAGCAGCCCCTTCTTCACGTCCTCCAGCTGCCAGATGGAGGGCGCCAGCGACGCCGCCAGGCGCTCGTAGATGTCGGGGGCAGCAGCCAGCTCACGCAGCGCGGTGCGCTTGGCCTCCACCTGCTCGGCGGTCATGTTTGAGGCGTTCAGCAGGCCCGCGGGGTCCTGGCTCTGGGCGGTGGGCGCCACGTGGTCTGCGTCCGCGGCGGCGGGCGTCGACTGCGACTCCCCCGACAGCAGCGAGAACAGCGAGTCGGTGGCGCCTTCCTTCTCCACGTGCATCACGTCCAGGAAGGTCTTGAAAATGGACTTGACCTCGGCGGTGCGGGGGTTGACCCGCACCGGCTGCGCCCTGTAGATGCCCACCACGGTGACGCGGTCGCCAGGCTTCACGCAGTCCACCAGGTCCTGGCGAGCAAACAGAGACACCGTGTGGGGGGTCTCGCCCTCGGGGATGTCGTCGGGCGCCTCCTGCAGCTTGACCAGCTGCTTGTCCACAAAGGCGGAACAGTTGTAGATGAGCTGCATGCAGAAGCGCGCGCCGCACGAGGCGTTGGGGCAGCGCGATGGCTCGTCGATGTTGCCGCGGTCGTTGCGGGTGATGACCTCGTGCTGGCAGCGCGTGCACCTGAAGGACGCCAGCGACTGGTCGGGGATGATGGGTGAGGTGCGGGTGACCATGCCGGAGATGGCCACCAGGGTGCCCACGTCGGAGGGGTCCAGGTCGCGGATGACGCGGTTCTCCTGCAGGTTGTAGATGCGGGTCTGGAGGGGGCGGTCCAGGGCGTCGGGGTCTGCGGCGCCCTCCAGCTCGCAGGTGATGATGGCCAGCTGGTAGTCGTAGATGGGGACGGTCTCCACGGGGAAGGACACGGTCCACTGGTAGAGGGTGGGGTCGAAGGAGTGGAGGTGGCCGCCGTCAACATTGAATGACACCTCCCCCCGTGCGCGCGTCTCCGCCAGCAGGCGCATGTACTTGGGCTCGTCGCCGGCAACGTCGGTGAAGCCGCGGATGAAGGCGTTGAAGCGGCTCATGACGCGTGCCACTGTGAGGTTGGTCCCCCAGATGTAGGTGGCGTTGGGGTCGGCCTCGAGGTCGTCGCTGGCAAGGCCAGACTCCTGCGCACGGGGGGACTTGTTTATTATTTAGTTGAAAGTTTAGAGGTGAAAACAAAAACAAAATGCATGAGGCGTTGGAGAACACAGGGCTGCTGGTTGAGCACGTAGTACAGAGCACCAAAGAGAGAGACCATGCCAAAAAGCTCACCGAGGGCGCCAGGCTGCTGCGGCGGCCTCCAGAGTTGTGGAGATGCTGGAAACCGATGTAGCCGCCGTAGAAACCGAGATCCACGCGAGGGGTGAGTCCAGCGGAGCCGCGGCGGCCGGTGTTGGGCACCATCTGCGAGCCCTCGCCACCTGCAACGGCCGTGTGGGGGGTGCCCATTACGCTGCCGCCGGGGGTTGGCTGCGCAGCTGCAGAGCGGCTGGCGGTACCAGCTGCGCTAGGAGGGGCGGGAGACACCCCGGGGCCTGCAGCGTCGGACGAAAATAATTTAAAATCAAAGAAGCGAATTTCATTCGCAGGAAGCCGACCACACAATCTCCGACCGGCCGGCCTTCCAATGCAATGTAAGTAAGCAGTTTGTGGCCGCAATCAAGCTCGATCAATACCGCACCTAAGCTCCCCGAGGGCTGGGCGCCATTGTCAGACATCGAACAGAGTCTCCCCGTACAGCGCACACCAGTTTGCACGCGTTACTGGGGTTCTCTGGTATTTAGAGAGGAAATATTTGAGGCGAACAAGAGGATTGCACTCCTATAACCGGAAATTGATTTTTGAATTTGAAAAAGAAATTAAAAAAATAGCAATAATGGCGCGCAAGCTGTTGCAGTCGAGAGCATGTGCAAATCAAAATCATCAAGCCGAGCCTTAGGGCCCAATGAATGATATAGCTCGGTGGAGTGTATCAATTGAGTGGAAGCCCACGCCATATAAAAATGGCTGTGTCACACGCACACTTTTTTTTTCAAATTTTGTATGCTTGGAAAAAAGGAAGAGCAAGGTCGCTGTTGATAAGGCAGTGTAGGCTGCACGGTTGCAAAAGAGCAAAGGGCCGTGGCCGCTCCCATCAGCCCCCCAGTGAAGTTCTTTCTTTCTCACCCTTCCTCCTTTGCTGAAAGATGGCCTGCAGCCCTACCCCATCTGCAACTGTATTCGATGTCCAGCTAGAAGATAGGGCCGTGAGTTCCACGGAACATCAAGGTGATTATATGGGAAAAGTGCGGCGGCGGGGTGATTCATTTGTTCATAAAAAAAAAACATGCATACATAAATGCATACATACATAGATACATACACAGATACATACATACATTACAGGGTTTAAAGTCCGCACAAAAGGGCAACTAAGGCCTCGAAGCAGACTGGCACCGAAGTGCACGCAGAAATAATAAATAAAAAATACAAAGTGCTTATGCTTTCTAAACCATGCGCGTATACCCTTGATACACGTATAATACAAAAGTGATGCATTAAATTAGATGCGTTAGGGAGCGCTGCTCTGCTGCGGTGGTTTGTGAGTTGAAAAGGGGCGGGACAAATCATTGAAATAAGACTCTGCAAAGCTGTGATTGCTGCGATGTAAATATATAGAATGCTGCTTGTAGAATTATATTATTTCTGTTTCAAGCCGCATATTCAAAATTCTCTGTGTTCTTCTACATAAGCCTGCATGTTAAGATGTCAGCGGGCCAAATTGCCTCACCCCTGCTCTCGCACGCGTCTTCTTTGTAACTACCTTCGACCTTCTCATTGGCCAGCAGCTTTCTGCACATCGCCTTCAGCTCTTGTAGCTGGACCAGCTTGGCAGTCAGCTCTGCGTGCTGCCTTCCGATGTCGACACGCCGAGCACAGAGACGCTCAATTTCTGCCTCGTTCACCGCCCGAGACGCCTCTGCCTCCGCATTGAACCGCGTAGCCTCGAGGTACCAGTGCGCTGCCTGTTTGTCGGGCGCTGCAAACAGAGGTGGCGGCAGAAGCTTGGCGTCGATGTTCGCCTCAAGGCCGGCAGGCTTTGCACGCTTGCACCCAACCCAGTTCCACATATGTGGGCGAGAAGGTGCCTCGTCTTGCATCTTGCGCTTGCCGCAAAAGGGCGAGTACTGCCCAGCTTTTTCACGCAGTGAGTCGGCGGTAATCTCGATCACGCAAATCGTAGCGTCGTCGTCGTCGCCGCACCGCTCGAAAAAGCCGTTGGTCTCTTCTTCCGGGACCCAGCCGCCCAAACTGGGCGTCTCCTGTTCTTCCTCGCCACCGTCGTCCTCCCCAAACAAAAAATTGGTCCTATAGCACATCTCCAGGTACTGCTCCACAGCATGCAGCCCGAGCTTCTGGACCTCTGCGGGGACATCAAACATCGAGTCTCTCTCTGCTGCGGCTGGGGACTCCTCGGCGAGGTCTGTGGCACAGCCTGCTGAGCGCACCTGGGCTGCCAGCTGGGCGGTTTGCTGCACACCCGATTCTTCTGCTGTACGATCCAGGCGATTGCTGTCAGCGCACTCGCCAGGTTCTTCGTCTTCTTCGTCACACAGGCGTTTGGAACGGAGGTGGGCGGGGGGAGAGCCAGCTGTTGGCGGACGGGAAGTGCAGGCGGCAGCGGCGGTGGAGACGGCAGGGAGCTCAGAGTAGTGGGTAGGCAGCCTTACAATGTCCCCCAAAAGGTCTACCTCCATGTCCCATACGGTCTGGAGCGGTTGCAAAGTCTGAACGAGAAGGTACCGAGCTTCGGCTCTGCACAGCAATTCGCTCCTCTGGTAAATTTCCTTGCGCTTCTCAAGCTTCCTCGCTGTTTCACGTGCCGCCTTGAAGGCTGCGTTGGCGTCACAGGGGGCTGCTGCGCCTTGCACGGGAAATTTTCTTGTGTGCCCAGCCAGACACATATTCTTGTTGGGTGGGTCGGCAATGTCGAGTGCAGCAGGTCGCCTGCTCTTCGAAGTGTTAAACTGCGCGTCAAACAGCTGGAAATTGTTCACAATCGACGCCATATATCGACCCAAACCGATCGCGAGGAGAGGGGTCTTAGTTGTTGGCAAGCGAATTTGAATCTGCCACTTTACCTCGAGGTTGTTCGCGCCGATTGCCTGCATTCTTATGTGCACAGAAGGCTTTGGCACCGTCTGTACCCAAGGCTCGGGACGCAGAGATAGTCGGCGTCGATGGGATGCGAAGATTTTATTTTTTTCCTGCTCAAAACTACAGGTATTTGCACGGTTCGAGTGCGTCGCCGATACCCACTATATTTTATATTTGTTTTCAAAAAGTGAGCAGCAAGAGGGGGCGGGGAGTTACAAAACGGTCCTGCAACTGAACATTAGAAAGATTTATTATTTTTTTCATATGCCCGGCAAGCACCGAGGATATTAAGTCTCAATCTTAATTTTCAACAAAAATAAAAATTAAAGAGACACCAGGGGGAGGACGCCCTATAGTAGTTGCACGTTTCTACTCGAAGGTTTCCCATCGTCCAGTCACTTGATGACCAGTCACTTGATTTATCTTGGATCTGAATGGGTGGGGCTGCTGCGCTGACATATCATGGGGACAGAGGTTATTTTATGTGTCCTTACATATCAAGAGCATGTAAATGTCGCTGGCTATTATTCATCCAGGATGAGACTGGAAGATTGGCATTGCCGCGCAGCTGACAACTCTCGGAGCAAGGGCTGGGATTAGTATTTATTCAAGAATTGCAGAATTGCAAGCCCAGTGCGTATTCGCCCATTGCATTGTCTAACTGCATGCATTAATGAATAGTCCAGCAAGCGGGAGGTGGGGGGGGGGTGAAGGGGGTATCATATCGCCCCCCCCCCCCCCCCCCCCCCCAAGTAGGGGATGGCTTCCTTACAATACCAAACATGCTTTTTAAAATGTGATAGTAAAGGAGGATATATACCGGTATCAACACGATTGTTTCCAGCGCCATGCGTTCAGCTGTCCCAGAAAAAACCATGTGCCGTTCTGAGCTGTCGGAATTCAGAATGTGTGAGTTCATTGCCGAGGTGCCAACGCAATGCACGTCAACTATTTGATCAAGCTTCTGCCGATTGAGCAACAGAGGGCAGCCCGTGCAATGAGAGGAGCCCTGGCATTGTTGGTTCTAGCTCACGCCGCCGAACAAGTCGGCATGCAGCATTCCTATCGAAGTTGATGTGCGGCCTTCATGCGCATCAATCAATGGCCCACCCACTACGTCATGCTAATTGCAACCAGAAATCTCTATAAAAACATGCGTGTCTCTCTGCCAATTCAAAATAATTCACGCCCACGCAGATTTACACGTGCGCCAGCACATCCGTACTGGGTTTCATGATAACTGAATTGTTGAATTGCGAGGAGTGCTGGTAAAGCTCTTGAGAGCTCGCAAAAAATCGGATAGGAAAAGAATCCAGTCGATAAGGACGAAGTCCTCGGTTTCTTGACATTTTAATAATTAATCGGCGCCGCATTGATTCGACTAAAAGGCTGAGCGAGCAGCCAGCAGCATCGTCTCCACGTCTTATCCATCTCGAAATCGATCACCACCAACATACATTTCGGAAACCCCAGAGGACGCTCTCAAACCCAGCCATGCTCCCTGGAAGCGCAGCGATGGCCGCCACCAATGGCCGCACCTCCGCCCTGCGGTGCTCTCGCCCCCAGGCATCGATCCGTCGCAAGGGCACCGTCACCCATGCAGGCATCTTCGACTTCCTCACCCCTGCCGGCGCCAAACCCGGCACCCGGCGCGGCCGCTCCTCCGAGCTGGTCGACCAGCTGCTGGACCTCACCCTCAGCACAGAGGCTGGGCTCAAGGCGTCTGCGTCCCGCCGAGAAGAAGTGGAGGAGGTGGTGGAGGAGCTGTCCCAGTACTGCATGCGCTCCCCGCTGCGCTCTGAGCTCATCTTTGGCGAGTGGGAGGTGGTGTACGCCTCCAAGCCGCAGACCGCGGGCGGCCCCTTCCGCTCCCCCCTTGGCCGCACCGTCTTCCCTGGGCAGCGCGCCACCCAGGTCATCGCAGAGCCCAACGTGTGCGTGAACGAGGTGTCATACAAGACGCTGGGCTTCATCCCCGGGTCAGCCCGCCAGGAGGGCGAGCTTGAGCCCGTGAACGAGACCACCTTCCAGCTTGTTTTCCCGGCGCTGGACAACAAGAAGCGCGGGGCGGGGGGACCCCCCACCCGCCTGATCGAGACGCTCTACCTGGACGAGCGCATCCGCGTGGCCAGGGCCATTCCCCAGGACGAAGACAGCGAGGGGTCGTTCTATGTGTTCCAGCGCATTACCGAAGAGGAGGAAGAAGAAGAAGAAGAGGTGGCGCCGCCCCCCGTGAAGCAGAGGAGCCGGCCTGTGCCCAGGCGTGCTGCGCCCGTGGTCGTTGAGGAAGAGGATGACGAGCCTGCCCGCAAGCCCGCTTTCTCATTCCCTGGCACCCAGATCTTTGCGGCCAGGGAAGGACGCGCCACCATGGCGGAGAGGGCGGTGTCGTCACGCGGCGGCAAGCTGCAGCAGCAGACGGATAAGCGCTCTACGGCCGCCGCTGCCCCCCAAAAGAGCCGTGAGGAACTTGCTGCTGAGCGCGCTGCGGCCAAGGCAGCCGCCGAGGAGCAGCGCCGCGAGGCCGCGGAGGCAGCCAAGGCGGCGCGCGCCCAGCTGGAGGAGGAGCGCCGCGCAGCCAGGGAGGCTGCGGAGGAGCAGCGGCGCGTGGCTGCCGAGGCTGCCGCTGCCGCGCGTGCCCAGCTGGAGGAGGAGCGGCGCCAGGCCAAGGAGGCGGCTGAGCAAGAGCGCGCTCAGCGGGCGGAGCGCCAGGCTGCCGCTCGCGAGCAGTACCAGAAGTTGGCTGCCGAGGCATCTGAAGCTGCGGTTGAGGCTCGCGACGCTGCCACCGCATTGAAGGCAGCGGAGAAGGAGGCCGCCGTGCTGGTGCGTGCCGCTAGTCAGGCTCGCAGCATCATCGACCGCGCTGTGGCTGCCGCCCAGGAGGCCGCTGCCGACCTGGCCGAGGCCCAGGCCGAGGAGTTTGATGCTGAGAAGGAGGTGCTGGAGGGGCAGCGGCTAGTCAACCAGCTCGAGAAGCAGCTGCGCCAGATGTCCGCAGCCGTGGCCCCCAAAATTAAAAAGTAGACGAGGAGAGTTTTCACAGTATAAGCAAATTTTGGCACGTTTGATTTTGTGTGATATATTCATGTTCTGCTGAGAGAGGATTTTTCAATTTTTATTATTATGCGTTATATGATCTCGCTTGCTTTGTAAGGTTTGTTGTAAAATCAGACAAATTTGGTACCAGTTAATCACCTACCACAAAACACAGCAGTAGTACAAAAAAAAATGTGTTGGTTTTGTCTCCTGGCTTGGTTTGGCTTTGTCTTTAAATAGAACAAAACTCGATACATGTTACTTGTGATGGAATAATGGGCATTGCTTCTTTACAACATTGTGCATGTCTCGCTCATGAGTATCTCATCACGCACCACAGATCAACCCCGCACAAACTGTCGGGTGTCCCCCGCCTCCCTCTTCCCGTAGGGGTTGGTGGCAGAGAAGCTGTGGCCGCCCTTGCTCCGCCTGTAGTCAGCGCCCTGCCCCTTGTTCGCCGCCGCCGCCTTCCTGGTGTGCGCCGCCTTGCTCTCGATGTTGACGTTCACCCGCGGCGGCGTGGAGAACCCAAACGCCTTGGCCACCGCCTTCAGGTCCAGCGCGTGCACGTTGAAGGCATCCTTCAGCCCGTGCGAGTTGTACGCCAGCAGGTACGAGCGGAACGCCTCTTTGGCCGCCTGGTGCAGGTAGTAATTCTTCTCCACCAGCTTCTCCAGCTGCGCCTGCACGTTGGCGAGCTTGTTGGGCGGGAAATCGTACTCGTTCAGCGGCACCTTTGCTGCCTTCAGGTACTTCAGGAACCCCAGCTCCTCGGGGAGCAGCATCAGCAGCGCGCGCCCAGTGCCGTCGTACCCCCGCGCGGTGCGTCCCACGCGGTGGATGTACTCTTTGGGGTCGTCAGGGGGGTCGTACTGGATGATCCAGTCCACCGCCGGGATGTCCAGCCCCCGTGCAGCCACGTCTGTGCACAGCAGCACCCCCGACTTGGCCTGGCAGAACTCGAAGAAGGTGGTGGTGCGCTTGGCCTGCTTCTGCTTGCCGTGGATGGCGTTGACGGGGAGGTCGATGTAGTTGAGGAGGTCGGCGTGGAACTTGACGGCGTTGCAGCTGGAAAAGAACACCATAACCTTCTTGCCCTGGTTCTTGCGCAGGAAGGTGAACAGCAGCAGGAAGCGCTTGTCCGCGGGCACCACGCAGTACCCCTGCTCCAGCCCCTCCCGCGTGGACTCCAGCCCAGCGTCGTCCACCCCCACGTACAGCGGCTGCCGCTTGAAGGACAGCCGCGCCAGGTCCTCCACCTTGGTGGTCTGCGTGGCCGAGAACAGCATGGTCTGACGGTCCTTGGGCAGGACCTTCACGATCTGGCGCATCTCCTCCTCAAACCCAATCTCCAGGATGCGGTCGGCCTCGTCGATCACCAGGCATGCCAGGTTGCGGTACACAAACCCCTTGGTGTTCTGCAGGTGGTCCAGCAGCCGTCCGGGCGTGGCCACCAGCAGGTTGACGCCCTTGACCAGGCGCTCCGCCTCCGTGCGCCGGTTTGCGCCGCCCATCACCATGCCGTGGGTCTGGGTGTGGTTCTTCATCACATCGCGAGCCACGTTATAGATCTGCAGCGCCAGCTCGCGGGTGGGCGCGATGACGAGGGCGCCAGTGCCGTTGCGAGGCATGAACTTGGCGCGGTGCATCAGCTCGACGCAAGGGATGAGAAACGCAAGGGTCTTGCCAGATCCGGTCTTGGCGGCGCCCAGCACGTCGCGCCCCAACAGCAGCTGCGGGATGGTGCGCGCCTGCACCTCTGTCATGTGCGAAAATCCGAGGTCGGCAATGGCGTCGCGCGACTGCTGCGTCAGCTCCAGCTGGGCAAAGGTCTGAGCGGACATGATGCCGCTCACGCTGGCCGCGTGGCGCTCTACCTCCAGGGTCGGTTTCTTCAACGAATGCTTGGACTTTTTGGCGGATGAGGGAGCTGGGCCGGTGTCCTCCTCCTCCACCGCATCGTCGTCCTCGCTGGCTAGGGCCCGTTTTCGCTTTTCCAGCGGTTCTGTCTGAGGCACGTCATCCTCTGCAGCAGCGCAGCACAGGGACAGGGAAGAACACAGAGTTTATTATTAGAATCTTCAAAAACCATGAACTGTTCCAGCATCAATGAGCACCCCAGCAACTTACCGTCGGGCGTCTTCAGCTTTTTCTTGAGCTTCTTAACCTTTTTAACGCTGTCCATCGCAGCCATTGCTGCTTGCAAGCTGGACTCCAAAGAATTACTTGAATCTCTTTTGTTCTCCCGCTCTACCAAGTGAATCGTCACTTTTGCATATGCCTTTTAGTTAATGCATCTGCGCAAGGGGGCTGAAATGGCCGCCAGAAGAAGAAAAAGTGACCCCAGAGGCGGCGGAGTCGTGCTGCGCGAGAAATCGAAATAAAAAGGGAAGAGAGCTCTGGCTCGCCGTCATCAGCCACCGTGCGCATCGATGGCGCATCAATTTTAATAGTTTATAGTCTTTGGAACCCAAAGCAGGCGCATCCCCCCCCCCGATTTCAGCAAGCAGCTTTGTGCCAGCGATGATGACTTCTCATGCCACTCTGGGCGCCAAGTCCCTGACCGGACAAGCCCTCCAGCGCAACACCCAGTCCTCGGCAAAGCCCGCCGTCGCGCGCAAGGTGGGTGTACGCTGCCGATGCATTGGGTTTGGGCAGCGGCAGTCGCCCCAGCTGGCGCCCTATTCTTGATGCTGCAGGGCAACACACCACCTCTAACCCCACCCCTCTGCTTTTTTTCAAAGGTTTCCGTGGCGGTGCGCGCCAGTACCGGGCAGCCCTACGACCGTGTGTTCAACTTTTCCGCGGGCCCTGCCGTCCTGCCCGTCTCTGTGCTGGAGCAGGCCCAGAGCGAGCTGATCAACTGGCACGGCAGCGGCATGTCGGTCATGGAGATGTCCCACCGCGGCAAGGAGTTCGACTCCATCGTGAAGAAGGCGGAGGCTGACCTCCGCACGCTGCTGGCCATCCCCGACAGCTACCAGGTGCTCTTCCTGCAGGGAGGCGCCTCCTCCCAGTTTGCCGCCATCCCGCTCAACCTCAGCGCCGATGGTGACACCGTGGACTACGTGGTGACCGGGTCGTGGTCCAAAAAGGCCGCCTCCGAGGCCAAAAAGTACGCCAAGGTCAACATCGCCGCCACGGGCGACAACAAGAGCATCCCCGACCCCTCCACCTGGGCGCTGTCCCCCGACTCCAAGTACGTGCACTACTGCGACAACGAGACCATCCAGGGCGTCGAGTTCAAGGGCGCCCCGGACGTCGGCGACAGGGTGCTGGTGGCAGACATGTCGTCAAACTTCTGCTCCAAGCCCGTGGACGTGGCCAAGTACGGCCTCATCTACGCGGGCGCGCAGAAGAACATCGGCCCCGCTGGCGTGACGGTGGTGATCATTCGCGACGACCTCGTTGGCGCCGCCCGTGCCATCTGCCCCACAATGCTGGACTACAAGACCATGGTGGACGACAAATCGCTGTACAACACCCCCCCCTGCTGGTCCATCTACATGTGCGGCCTGGTGTTTGCCAAGATGCTGCAGGACGGAGGGCTGGCTGCGGCGCAGCTGGCAAACGAGGCCAAGGCCAAAGTGCTGTACGACACCATCGCGGAGTCCAACGGCTTCTACGCGTCGCCCGTGGATCCGGCGGTGCGGTCCATGATGAACGTGCCTTTCACCATCCCCTCCTCGGCAGACCTTGAGAAGGAGTTCATCTCAGCGGCAGCAAAGCTCAACATGGTGCAGCTCAAGGGGCACCGCAGCGTGGGCGGCATGCGCGCCTCCATCTACAACTCCATGCCCGCCGAGGGAATCAACGCGCTGGCGGCCTTCATGCGCGACTTTGCCGCCAAGAACGCATAAGACATGAATTTTTTTCGCCTCTTGCTGTATCCCCTTTTTGTTTTGTTTATGCTGCACAACATCAACGCCTCAGACCCTCGTGCGCACTTTCCATTATTCATTCATTGTGCTGATTTCGTTGCTTTTGTGCCCTGTCTTAATTCTTTTATGAGAAAACTGCAGCGAAAAAAAGTACGTCCTACCTGAAAAAAAACACGTCTATTTCTAAAAGTGGCTAAGCAACAATGTGTATGCACGCACATGTATGATGAAAAAAAGAAAGTAGCGTAAAACATGGTAGAAAGAAAATTTAGTAGCAAAGTCAGTGGGGTCAGTCAGTCAGAGGAAAAAGAAATAAGGGGGGGGGGGGGGGGGGGGGATGTGGTTATTCGGTATTTTCGAATGGTTCTCAGTACTCGTCAGCTGCTTCAAGCAAGGAATAGAGAAGCTCCCGCTCGCAATTTAAAAGTCCAGCTGCGCCAGCCACTGCTTGTAGTACTCGCAGCGCTCTGGCGACACGATGCCGCCCTCGTGGCAGTTGTTGAACACAGGGCACACGCCACAGGGGATGTCCGTGAAGGGGGTGGCCTCGGGTACAGGCTGCCGCGCGGGTCTGTACTTTTCCACTGCCTCCCCGTCCTCCTCCACCTCGATTCTCTCCAGGATGATGTCGTAGCACAGCGTCTTCAGGATGTTGTCCACGTCCTCCACCTGCAGCACCTGGTTGGACACGCCGCGCTCCGAGATAAACACGGTCACGTCCTCCACCGTCACGGGCTTGGGGGTTTGCCGCACATACTCTGCCGCCACGCTGCGAATCGTCTCGATGAACTCCTTGTCAGGCTGCTGGTCAGCGCCGTACCAGGGCCCCCCCGTGATCTCCTTGGCGGGCTCCAGCGTGGACAGCATGTACACCTTCCTGGACGCGTTCTGCACGCTCTTGACCGCCTTCACCAGCCCCCGTTCCTCCAGCAGCTTCAGGGACTTTGTGATTTTGCCCTGCGCCAGGTTGGTGCGCTGCTTCATGTCGCGCGTCCAGATGCCGGTGTTGCCGGCCTGGCTGATCACCTGGTACACCAGCATGTCCTCCAGCGACAGGCCCTTGGTTCTGCATCATAATAGGAAGCAGAAAAAAAAATGGCGTTGGAGTTAGCAGAGGAGCGGGGACTGTGTGAGAGGCACAGAAAACCCAAATTTCAGGCTGAAAAACTACGCCACCCCCACACCCAAACAGCTCACTTGATGGCCTCCTCCGCTGCGATCCCCTTGTAGCGTGGGTTGTCGTAGTCGCTGCCCACCAGCTGGATGCGGGAGCTCTGCAGCAGGGAGTTGAAGGCCACAGCACGCTGCTCCGCGGTGGAGGTCGGCAGCGCCGTGGCCACATCTGCATCGGTCACCGACTGCAAGGACGGACGGAGTTGTTGTTCTTTGAGTTGTTCAAATGTTGTCTTTCAGAGATGCCGGATTTAGTCGATTGATGACGGCTTAAATTGCGCACCTCGTGCTGATTGATGACGTCTAGAAGATGTTCCTCAAACTGCCTTCGTCCCGCCGCCATCGTCCTCCCCTTTTGTTTAGCAAGCAATTTTATAAAATTCTTTTGATAATTCGAAAACTCGAGAGTAGCGATGATTTTATGTGCTCCTTACAAGTGAAGCTTACGAAGAAGAGCTTGATGCATACATATTTTGAATCGAATTAAATTAATTAGGGGGGGGTAATGGTTTTCAATGTTTTAAAGTACAAATTTGTAGTTACTTCTGTTTGGTTACAGACAGACATTTGGTGGCACTTCAAGGCCTGGCGATGCAAGCGCGCTCTTGGTTGGGTTGGCCATTGCTCCCAATTCTCATTCTATTTTATATTTTCAACGAAGCTGCTGCCGCTGCCGCCCGCACCGCGGCCGCCTCTGCCGCTGCCGCCTCCAGCGCGTCTGCCGCCTCCATGGGCACGTCGCGATAGCCCAGGCCGTTGGCTCTTCGCGACGCCCCGCACGCCTGGTACAGCTGCGCCCTCCATCTGGGCCACCCTTTGTCCGCCGCCACCCCGCTGGCCTCACACAAAAACGCATTGTAGGTGCTCTGCAGCTCGCCAGCCATGCGGTGGGCGTGCCGTGTGTCGACGCCTTCAGCCTCCAGCCACGCATTGAATGCATCTACGTCTGCCAGCATCTCTGGTTCGCTCGGTAGCGCCACCCTGCCCGACAGGGCTCGCGCGACCCACCTGCTCTGCAGCTCGAACTGAGGGAAAGGGACCACCTTCCACGGCAGCCCAATAAAGGCCAAGGTGGGTGCCCAGCGCGGTGGAAACACATGGCGGTACAGTGGGGTCACGTGGTTGTCGTCCACTCCCTGCTCCGCAACAGTGCCTTCCAAAAACGGAAATCTATAGATGTACCCCGTGGCATAGATGACCACGTCCACGTGCTCTATCCTAACGCCGCCCTCAAATGTAACAGAGCTGTCTGCGTTGAAGCTCTGCACGTTGCGCACCCGTTTCGCTGTTCTCCTGCTCCTTTCAGAGTTGCTTTCTTCCCCGATGGATTCCCCGTTCGTCGAATTGCCGTTTTCCTCGAGCAGCTGCCCGTGTACATTGCCGCCGTCAGGTGCCCCTGCGCCCCCCGTGTCTGGGTCCACCCAAGACCGGCTGGAAAGGTATACCTCGTCCGCCCCGCTGTCCATCAGCTCCTGCGCGCAGTCCACCCCGCTGAATGCAGCTCCGATGACCACGACACGCTTGCCCACAAACGGAAGAGGGGTGCGGTAGTTGTGGCTGTGGATCTGCTGCCCCGGAAATGTGTGCTGGCCTGGCCACTCTGGCACCCGTGGCTCAGAGTAGTGCCCATTGCAAACCACGACAGCGTCAAACATCTCGCTGGTGGCCGTGGCGGTGGCTCCATCAGCTGTGCTCACGCTGTCCACCTGCCATTGGGGCCAGGAAGAAGACGGTTCCCCACCGATGCCGCTTCCTGGTAAAACCGGAGCAACCCGGGAGACGGTGGTGCGGAAGCGCAGAAAGCGCTCCAGCCCAAAATGGGCAGCAAACGCTCGCAGGTAGCGCAGGACCTCCTCCCAGCCACAGAATCTCCTGGGATCTTGGGACCCAGGGAATTTGGTGTCAAAAGGGAAGTCAGGGAAGCCCATTACCTCGCGAGGCAGGTTTGTTCGCAGGCCCCGGTACATTGAGGAGTGTTGCCGCTTGCGGGTGGGGTTGGTGCCCAGGGGGTCGTCCTCCGCCTCGTCGGTGTACACCCACACCCCACCAATGGAGTCCCCCTGCTCATAGACCACTACGCGGTGGTGGCCCTCGTTGTGGAGCTCGCGAGCGGCTGCCAGTCCAGCTGCGCCCCCACCGATCACCGCCTGCATGCATGCATACAATTATATAGATTGGCGGTCTAGGGAACGCGGAGGGACTATTCGTGTAATAGTTCATCGCGCTAATACTCACCACAGAGAGGCTGCGCAACTCGGGGATTGCCCCTGTGGCAGCGGTGGCAAAATGAAGTGAGGAGCTCATTACATGGAGAACTCGTCGTGGGTGCCGGCTTGATTTAGCTCCACTGCCAGTACCGATTGCCTGCGCCCGTCAAACCCTCGTTGAATTTAGAATTGAAGCGCACATATTTCAAAAAAAAATTAAATTCAAGCTACCTTCAAGGTGACAGCAGAGCGAAAAATGAGACAAGCAGAGAACCGCATCGATCTTTAAGAGTTGGAATTTGGTGTGGGTTGCTTGAACAGCGGAAAGCATCACCATTTCCCCCCCTTTGATACCGTCCACAAGACCAGGCTGGTCAGCCAACAATGTTTAGGTGAGCACAGGACAATGTGCCTGTTTGCGACCATAGTAATGCATTAAAATTCATTCTAGAACACTCGTCGGTCGCCGCATTGCCAATTGCCGCCATACTCAAACTTCAAAGTAGTCTCACACAGTAATCCGTTGCGGCTGAGAGAAACAACAGGACCGCGCATCTTCACCTACCCACACACCATCGAATCTGTGCCCGGTGAGGATGAGTACCCCCGCAAAGGAGGAGAAGGCTGCCGTTTCCTCGGCTGTTGACGCCAGCGGTGTCGGTGAGGGTCCCTCGCTTGACCAGGCAGAGTCCTTCCTCCACCGCGGCATGCTGGTGTCCTTCCGCAACGTGTCCTACACGGTTCGCAACTCTGCCAACAAGAAGGAGGAGCTGACGCTGCTGAGCTCTGTTTCTGGCTACCTCCGTCCCGGAGAACTGGTGGCGCTCATGGGGCCGTCAGGAAGCGGTGAGTTCGTTAATCCACCACACCGATGAATCGCTTCTCTTTCACTCTTTCATTCTTTCACTCTTTCACTTCCCGCTCTCAACATCTTGCCCCTCCCTCCTTCACATCTACGCGCGCAGGCAAGACCACGTTGATGGACATTCTCGCTCGGCGCAAGACCGTGGGCACCATCGAGGGCGAGATCCTGTTTGGAGGCCAGAAGCCCACCCGCCGCTTCATGCGCCGCTTCACCGGCTACGTTGAGCAGCAAGACACCCTGGTGCCCATCCTCACGGTGCAGGAGATGCTCATGTACACGGCCGAGCTGAAGCTGGAGGAGTCCACCTCCAAGGAGGAGAAGGAGCGCGCTGTGGACAGGGTGGTAGACACTCTGGCGCTGGACAGCTGCAGGGACACCCTCATCGGCAGCCCCATGCGCAGGGGCATCTCGGGGGGGCAGTCCAAGCGCGTCAACATCGGCATTGCGCTCATCACGAATCCGCGGGTGCTCTTTCTGGACGAGCCCACCACCGGCCTGGACTCTTTCACCGCCAACGAGGTCATGACCGCCGTGAAAGCCATGGCCACAGGCGGAATAACCGTATGCGCCACCATCCATTCTCCCACCAGTTATTGCTTCTCCCTCTTCGACCGCCTGATGCTGCTGCTACGGGGGCGCACCGTCTACTTTGGGCGCAACGGCCAGACCGCGGTGGAGTACCTGCACGACACCGCCACCGACATTGCCACCACGGTGCAGTTCAACAAGTACTCGCCCGCTGACTGGATCACCGACATCACCGTGGTGTCGGACAGAGAACAACACCACGAGCGGCTTGCACAGTCGTACGCTGCCTCGGAGGCGCACAGCCACGTAGAGAGCGAGCTGGACGTGCAGCTGAAGGACGCCTCCAAGAAGCTCAGCCGCCAAAATTCAGAGGCGCTGGCTGTGAAGCGGGCCACAACAACGTCAACGATGCACGCCGTAAATGTGCTCATTCGGTACCGCATGATGAGAAACTACCGCTCGTTTGAGTTCTACGCCTCCCGCGCCATGCCCTGGGTCTTCCTGAGCCTCATTCTCATGAGCGTCTTCTGGGATGTGGGCAGCGACATCAACGCCGCCAATGCCATCAACGTGCTCGCCATTCTGTTCTACTTTGGCATCGTCCCAGCGTTCACCGCGTCCTCCTTCGTCCCGGCCATTATGCTGTCGCGCCCACTGTGAGTCTTTAACTTTCTTTTAATTATTTCTCGTGTCCCCGGCGACCCCTGAAGGATCTGTAACTCAGGGAATGGAGCACCAGCGAAAATAAGCCCTCATTTTCCCACGTATTTTTAAATCCCCCGCAGGTATTTCCGGGAGCGAAATGACGGCGTGTACAGGCCAATTACCTTCCTCATGTACCTCATGAGCGAGGAGGTTTTGATTGGCATCCCTGTCACTCTCGTCGTTGCGACCATGGTCTGGTTTGGGTGCTCCCTCCAAGGGTCGTG
This sequence comes from Marvania coccoides, assembly GCA_963854735.1. Taxonomy (NCBI): domain Eukaryota; kingdom Viridiplantae; phylum Chlorophyta; class Trebouxiophyceae; order Chlorellales; family Chlorellaceae; genus Marvania; species Marvania coccoides. Next base: position 1,323,683 of record OY978103.1, on the reverse strand, counting down.
GCTCATCTGGTGGGTGTCCTTCATCATCTCCTTCGTCACCGGCATCGCAAGCGCCTACTTCATCGCAGCGATGTGCCCCTCCATGGACGTTGCCAATGCCGCTGTCCCCATCTACGGCGTGCTCTGCATGTTCTTCTCAGGCTTCCTCATTCGGGTGCCTGACATCGGGTGGTGGTGGCGCTGGTACGTCTACCTCACCCCCACCTACTACGCAGTTTCTGCGCAGTTTGCCAACTTCTTCGAGGGCGACCGCAATGTTGTGATCTTCGGCAACCAGACCGTGACAGAGTACTACGACGTGGAGTACCTGCCCAAGTGGGGGTTCGTGGGCATGCAACTCATATTCCCGGTGTTCTTTTCCGTCTGCGCCTGGGCTGCACTGGCCTACAAGACCAATGTGAAGCGATGAAACAAGCTCTCCTTGGGGCCTTGCATTCTATTTTTTGCCGAATTTCGGGTCTCTGATGCATTTGCAATATTTTATGTGTTCGTTTATGAGTAATTACCTGTTCAATTTTGCAGACTTTTTTCATGCAGACGACGGCTCGAGCTGCAAACGCTCGTATGCAAACCTTAATTACTGTCAAAACACATTGCAGTGAAAACAGGCGGCAAATCGAAACATTACTGTGGCGCTGCCAAAGGCGCTCCTGTGTGCCTCGGCTTCTTCCGCATCTATTATCCAGCCAAGGCACGACCCAGTGTTTTCTTCCAAACAAAAAGCTGCCCCATCATGTGACTATCTCCGCTGCCAAGCAGCTACTCCATCAGCAACAAAGGCCAGCAGCCCGGTTTTCATCGCCACTCACAACGCCCACAACAGTTCAATGCCACTGTGACAGAAAAACCCCCAAGAACAAAGCTCGCGAAATGGACCAGTCACGGTGGGCGCCACGGCATGGCCCAGCCACCGGGAGTGGGAAAAAATCAACGCTGACTACTCTTGGTGGGGCCGGCATAAGGAGATCCAGGAAGAACTTCACCCCCAACCCAACTCAAGTTGAACTCAGCCTAGCAGTCCTCATATGTACAGGCACCCCAGCAGCGGGATCCAGCAAATAGGGGGCCTGTCCAGCCGCGTCCACCTGAATTTGGTCCTGGGCAGCTCTGGCCGCACCCCGCTGTTCTTTTTGCCGCTGCCCTTCCTCAGGTATTCAGACAACTCCAGGATGCACTGCAGCCGCTTGGCGAGGTGCGCCGCCGAGTTGTGGCTGATGCCCACCGAGGTGAGCTGCGACAGGTCCATCCTCCGCCGTGGCCGCACATACACGACGACCGCTTCCTCACCACGCTGGTTCTGCTTCTGCAGCGCCTCCTCCGCAACGTAGTTCATCAGAATGTCCTCACAGTTGGACAGCTGGTCCACCATGCGGCGCCCAAACGCGGCCACGCCGTCTCCCCTCCAGTACTCGTTCATGAGCGCCACGTTGTAAAACATGGCCACCGTCAGCATGGCGTTGTACTCGCCCTCCCCAAATGCCACTCGCTCCTGAATGTACTGCACCGGGGCGCCGCCAGGCGCGAGGATGAGGCGGGGGTAGAACCCGACGAGCTTGTGCCTGTTGTCCTGCCACACTCGGAAGGCCTTCTCCAGGTCGGAGCACCGCAGCAGGATGTCGTCGTCCAGGGAGAGGATGGCCTCCGTGGAAATGCGGGGGTCGGGCAGGAATCTGTTGTTGAGGGAGTCTGGTTGTGAGAGGCGCAGGCGGACGGGCGCCTCGGAGCGAAACTGCCGCTGGTCGGGCAGTGCATCGCCGCCCCACGTGATCACAATCTCTCGGATGGAGGGGCAGCGGCCGTAGTGGGTCACCACGGTCAGCAGGGTGCGGAGGCGGCGGGGTTGCGACAGGATGACGGCAGTGTAGGCATCGCCGGCGACGCTCGCTATCGACACTTGCGGCACGGGGACCTCGGCGACGATGGAACGGTAGTAGAGGTAGCCAAAAAGGGGAGGGGAGGTAAACACGAGGAGCACCAGTAGCAAGGCCACCAGTTCAAGGCGGTGAATGGGGCGGAAGGGGGTCCAAAAACGGCGAAACCTCCGTTTGGAGTAAAATTTCTTGCCAGAAGCATCCGTGTGCGAAAAAAACAGCTTCTGAAGGCACCGCAAGCAGCCCAAAGTTCTCATTTTGTTCTCGACTTGCAAACAAAACTAATCCAAAGTTGTATTTCAGATTATGCGAAAAGGGGGCTCGCCCATTTTGAAAGAGGCGATTATAAAATTCATAGCAATCGCCATTGGGTGGGATAATAATAATGCCTAAAAACAATGGGTCAGCTTATATATATTACAAGGGGGGGCTGAATCAGCAGGCTTGAAACCCCTCTCTCTGCTCCGCTGACGGCCATTATATTTTTTTATTTCAATAAATTTCACTTATGATCACGCTCTGCCGCCGGCGCAGCCAGTTTAGAGTTTTTTTCCAGCTCGCATAAATCTTTTGTAAATTTAAGACGCGTCTGACTTGCATGGCCGTGTTGTTCCCTGAGAATGAATCATACTGTGGCCCTTGATACATCATCTGTATAACTTTGGAGGGCAGAGAGGGGGCTTAAATGTCTGGAAGTCTCAATTTCAATTTAATTTTCGCGGCGATATTGCTGCTGTTTGGCTGTGATCAAGCCCTGGGCCGCGATATCTCTGGGTTGGCCGAGCTTGCAAAGTCCAAGGATGGCGTGGAGGGCCTGGGGGAGCCGGGCCACAAGCACGCCTACGTGTCGCTCCTTTACAACAATGACTTTGTGCTGGGGCTCCGGGTGCTGGGCCAATCGCTGCGGGAAACTGGTACAAAAAGGTAGGCGGCGTCCAGCGGCGGCCACTCTCGCTCCCACCTTCGCGCCCATCTAATCATCCCTCAAATTCAATTCCCTGCAGGGACCTGGTGGCCATTGTGGCTGGAGACGTGTCCCCCAGCAACCTAGCCACCCTGCGCAGCGATGGGTGGCGCCTGCACCGCGCGCAAGCCATCCACAACCCCGGGCAGTGGACCCAAAACCGGGGCGCCAAGTACCCGGAGCGCTTCTGGGGGGTCTACACCAAGCTGCTCATCTTCAACCTCACGCAGTACGAGCGCCTGGTGTTTCTGGATGCGGACGTCATCGCGGCACGCAACATGGACGAGCTGTTCACATGCGACGGCGCGCTGTGCGCTGTGCTCCGAGCCTCCGAGCGCTTCAACTCTGGGGTCATGGTGCTGCAGCCCGACGCAGACACCTTCCAGGACATGATGCAGCGCATTCACACCACCCCCAGCTACACCGGCGGCGACCAGGGCTTCCTGAATCAGTACTTTAGCGAGCTGCCGGCGGGGCCTCTGTTCGACCCCACAGCTGGGAAGTCCCTCAGCGCGGCGTTCTCGGGGTGGAAGGACTCGGGCGGGCGGCTGTTGGCACGGCTCCCCACGGTGTACAACGCCGACCTGGGCCTGTACATCATCAACAGCAACCGTTGGAACCTGCCGCCTGACAAGATTGGCGTCATCCACTACACCTTCGGGCCGTTCAAGCCCTGGCTGTGGTGGAGCAGCTGGATCGCGGCAGACAACATGCAGCAGTGGCAAGTGCTGCGCGCGAAGCTGCCCCGCGCGGCGGGCGGCGGTGACGCCCCCGGCTGCAGCAGCGGTGTCTCGCTCATGCTGCGCCTGCTGGCCCCCTGGGCGCTGGTGCTGATGGCGGTGCGAGCACAGTGCTGCAGGAATGCGGTGGACGCGTGCCGCGGGGGCTGCGGCAAGGGCAGCCTGCGCACGGCAGAGCGTCCCCAGGTGACGCTGCCCCTAGGGTTCAGCGCGCTGGCGGGCGCAGCAGGCATGGCGGCCATCGGCGTAGGGGTGTTTGTGGCAGCCAAGTGGGCGGTGCCGCCTCAGATCCAGTCCAGACTGGGTTGGGCTCTGTTCAACGAGTGGGCGCTGCTGGTGGCCACCGCCGCCTTTGGGCAGTACCTGCGGCTGTGCTACAGCTGGGGGCAGCGCCGTGCGGCAGCCAACTCCCCGCGGTTCCTGTTCTCCGGGGTCAAGCGCGACGAGGAACTGCGCAAGCCGTGGTGCGAGACGTTTTGGGGGGCGGGCGTGGTGATGACGGCGGTGGGCATGCTGCCGTGGTGGACAGACATCTTCGAGTGAGTAGTTTAATGCATTTATACATTTATTTGCGTCCATCATTTTAGCCTGAGTGATCTCGCTTTTCCCCCCACATCCATCAGGGTTTCTTCCTTCTCTGGCAAGATCATTGGGTCCGCCGTGGCGGGCGGCCTGTCCGCCGTGGCGTGCGTGCAGTGTTTTGTGGTGCTGGCAGGGGCGTGGTTTATGTGTGGAGCTCAAGAAGGAAACTCGTCTGCTCCAACCGACAAAAACTTGGAATAGCGACACACAAGCTAGCTCCCGTTCTCTCTCCGTCAGCTTCTACACCAACACAACACCCCAGCTCATTGTGCAGCATGCCCATTATACAACCCCCATTTTTTCGCTCTTTCTGCTTCGCTCTCTGTTTATTTTTTCTCGCTCCATAAATCTATCTTCTCTTCTGCAGACGAATCTTTTTTCTTTCAACCCTCAACAAAACTTTGTTTGAATCAATTTTCCTCCTGTCCTAACTCCCTCATAGTCTCTTCTTTTTCTATCCCCATTTTCTCATTACTCATCCCTTTTTTTTATTTCATTTTTATGACGACGCGGCCCTCTGTACTCTTCTGTTCTGACTTTGAAAACGGCGAAGTAGTACGACGTGGCCTGCGCGCGCAAACATACACGTAGGCTGATTTATGACCAGCCTTACCCTCTTTGACTTTGAGCGATTGACATTTGAGCGAGCGGCAGTGCAAGATATTCTGGCGCTTGCCCGTAGAGGCATACACAATTTGTAATAATAAATTGGCTTGCAAACGTTTGATCTGTATTTGATGAGTTTCTATAGGAACAGAAGGCGTGTGGGACAAGGGTGAACGGTGCTGGCCGGGGGAGGTGGTGTGTCCTCGAAGAAAATGATGGTCATTCTTAGCTTGGCTGTGGGAGAAAAAAACATGTTGCTGTCCCGAGGGTGCGATGCACGCATGCACACTGACAGACCCAGCCAGTGTGCCCCCCCAGGCAAATAATCTTCGAGATTAAACCCTGTGGGTCACGTTGTACGAACGGAGGGTGGTGCCGATTAAATAGTATTTTATTATAAAGACAAGTTATTTGTTGCTGGTTTCAGCAGTATTCGTGCACTGCGTCGGCAAAAAATACATGTGGCTCGGTTCATAATCATTTAATCTCAAAGATTTGCTCACTTTGCTATTCTGCGTCTGTTGGAAACAGAAATTTCGTTGAACAGAGATGAAGGAATGCAGAGTGCAGCTTGCGCTGGTGGCAGTGTGCTCCCTTGCGCAGCTTCTCTTGGGGGCGGCAGCACAGTCGGCGGCGACGCTGCCTTATGCAGAAGACGCGGGCCTGTGCAGGGAACTGCTGGGGGGCAACAACGTGACGGTCATCTTCTTCGCCAACCCCGGCACAAGCTTTGGCGGGAAGGGGGAGGACTACCCCGTGCTCGAGCTGCTGCAACAAAGCCGCACTGTCACGTTCCCGCTATGCTTCAGAACCACCACCGGCGTGGTGGCTGGCACTCCCGTCGCCCTCATTACTACCGGGTAGGGCCCTGCCACCTCCGAAGTATGCGTGGCGCAGGTCCTAGCGTGCTCCACCATCATCAAAGAGGCGCTCTACGTGGGTACGGCCGGATTCTCCCCTCGCCTGGGCGGCCTGCTCAACCCGCCGGACTCGTGCGAGCTCCCCGCCGAGCAGGGTGTCCTCACCCGCCCCGGAGACGTGTGCATCACCTCGCACGCGCTGAACTGGGATTGCCAGAGTGGGAGTTGGTCGGAAATTGCAAAGGGGTACCCTGACGTATGCACGCTGCCCTCCAGTCCGGACCAACCCGTCAAAATGGTCGATTACGTGGGAGAATACATCGCGGGGTACGCCGGCTGGGGCTGTAACGTGCGACCCCCTGTGGATTCAGAGCCCTTGTTGGCCGAGCTTCTCGCGGTGGCTGACGAGGCGATGAAGGACTTGGGGCCCGTGCCTGACGCCGCCCAGATGTACAGCAACTACTGGTGGGGCAACTTCACCGCTGGCGCAAAGGTAAATTGGACATGGGATGCTGCCGCGCCGCCCACCGTGTTCAACCCCAGCCAGTGCGCCGAGCTGAGCTCCGTGTGGTGGTGGTCGGGGCTGCCTTGGGATGTGCAGGGGCGGGGCATGGTGGGATATGCCGTGGCCAATGATCCCACTGTGCCCACCGTGCTGGCAACGGCGATGGAGGGTATCGGCTTCCTCAGCGCCCTCGCCAGGGCCCAAAACCTGACCGGCAAGCCCATTCCCTACGCCATTATACGCGCGGCTTCTAATATGGACATGCTGCCTGTGTACCGTGCCAGCAACGGCACGTGGCTCCAGGGAGACGAAATTGAGATGCCAGTCGAAGAGGGCAGCGGAGGGGAGGAGGCGAACCTTGCTCCGGCCACTCTGTACGCATCCAAGAGCGCTTCCATGGTGGTAGTGCACATGTTGCGCGCGCGGTGCCAGCTTGCCAATGGCGAGAACGCCGCAGAGTGCAGCATTCGCGTTTCTGCGGATGGTGGAGCGCCGGCACCGGCACCAGGGCCTCCATCTTCTGCAGCATCTGCTGCTGCTGCTGGCGCCCTTTCGTCGTGCGCTGTGTTGGCAGCGGCGCTGCATCTGGTTCTACTAACTTATGGGCATTATTTGCACTGAAATGCTGTATCGCGTTTGTTTACTTCATTTGAATATTTTTTTATTATTTATGAATCTTGTTCTTGCTATGCATTATCATTTTGTAACTAATGAAATTTTGACCGCCGCCTTTCTTCAACTGCTGTGCCATGCGTGCCTGGCCCAGCGCATGAGGCTGATGGTGATGGCCCGTGGTGCCATCTGCAGCGTGCGGGCGCCAGGGAATCGAAGGAACGAAGATCTTTCGTGGCGCCACAAAAGCAACTGCCTAAAACAACCTGCAGGCTGAGGCTGGAACCTCTTGCAGCATGACAGAGCAATAAGCGCTCGCTGTTCTTAACGATTTTATTAAAAATACCAGCCACTAAGCAGCGTTTCAAAGCAAAAGCTTGGAAGAACACCGCGCATCGCAGCCTTTTCGTTCTGTTGATCTCTTTTTTTTTTCAATTCGATTTGATCAAACAAACAAACAAACAAAAAAATGGCAGACAGGCACTTGCAGTGGGTGGAGTCCACTGCGGGTCAAAAGCCCGGCCATGCGTCCGTTCTGGCTGAGATCGGGGAGCTGTATCACAAGAAGTTGTGGCACCAGCTCACGATTCGCCTGGAGGAAGCCACCGAGGACCCCGCGTTCGCGGCCGACGGCTTCCTTATCGACCTCTACCACAACTTCATCGCGGGATTCGCCCACAAGATCAACCTTCTCAAGCTAGCCTTCTTTGCGGTTGCAGCCAGCAAGCAGATGGAGTCCCCCGCAGAGGGGCTGGCCTTCCTGCAGGACGTCATCGCAAACCTGGAGGCGACCAAGCAGCCCGAAACCGCGCAGCCCATCCTGTACCTGCGCATGCAGATCGCGCAGTACCAGCTGGTGGTGGGTGCCGCCGCCGTGTGCAAGACACTGCTGCAGGATGGGGAGGGAGAGCTGGCTGGACTGGCGGACGTGGACCCCCAGGTGTCTGCAGCGGTGCACTACGTGGCCATGCAGTACCACAAGGCCCAGAAGGAGTACGCAGAGTTTTATCGCTCTGCGTTGCTCTACCTGGCGTTTGTGTCGCAAGACTCGCTGCCAGAAGACTTTAGGCTGGCGCTGGCGGTGGACGTGTCGCTGGCGGCGCTGCTGGGCAAGGACGTCTACGCCTTTGGCGAGCTGCTGCTGCACCCCATTGTAAGTTAATTTATTGAGGACAATATTTCCGTTATATATATTTTGTGGCTGATTCAAACCTCTCTCTGCTCATTTTTTCGTTGCAGATGGGCACCCTGCAGTCCTCATCCTACGCATGGCTCTACGAGCTCCTGGACTGCTTCCACTCCGGCGACATCCACGCGTACGACGCCCTGTGCGCCAAGCACGCAAAGGTGCTCAACGCGCAGCCGGCGCTGGTAGAACACGAACGCCGCTTGAGGGAGAAGATCACTGTGCTCAGCCTGGTGGAGCTGGTGAACAGCCTGCCCGCGGAGGAGCGCATGATCCCGCTGACTGCGGTGGCTGAGCGCACCAAGCTGCCATCAGATGGCGTTGAGTTTCTGCTGATGAAGGCGCTGGCGCTGCACCTCATCGAGGGCAGCATCGACCAGGTGGATGGCACGGTGGCCGTCACCTGGGTGGCGCCCCGCGTGCTGACGATGCCGCAGGTGGAGGCGCTGCGGGGGAAGCTGGCCGGGTGGGCCGACAAGGTGGGGGCGGCGACGGTGACGCTGGAGCAGGAGGCAGCCGGCGTGGTGGAGATGGCCATGTCGGCATAGCTAGCGATTTGTGTAGCAGGAGTACGGTGTGTGGTGTGCAAAGGAATGATTTTCTTTTTCTTTAGCAATGTAGAAGAAATGAAATAACAGGAGATACTGAGTAAATATGAAATGAGTAAATACATACATTATAAGGGTTATTAGAAATAGGGAGTAAAGAAGAAAAAAAGGCACAGGGCCATCCATTCGTGGCTGGCAAGAGAGAACAGGCACAAAAAAATACATAGAAGCCCGTAGTAAAAACTGCGAAAAGTAATGTTTCAGGATGTTTTCAACGCAATCAGACAAGAAACTCTGGTAAACAGTGTGCCCCGACGGACAGACCTGGGATTTCTTCTCCAGTGTTGGTCAGTTTTTGAAAATCGAATTTCCGTATTAATTTCCGACCTCGGCTACGTCAATTTGGCTGGCAAACTTGGCATCGTTCACTTGCACGAGCGGTGGGTCCGCAACGTAGGCCATGACGCGCCCCAGCTGCCCCATGTCATTCATGAGGTTGTCTATCTCCTTATTCCCCAGCTGCGCATCGTTGAGCACCTGTTCCAGCGAAAATTATAGTTGTCAGACATAGATTTAATGCTCTAATACAATGCAAACCGCCTAAAATGTACCTTGAGGGCAAACGATCTTCGATAGACCATCCCCACCGTCCCCGAATTGTCCAGGAACCTGCGCACACCGTCGCCCGCCCAACCAGCCAAAAGATTCGAGTTTTCCTGTATTCGGTGGCCGTGGTTCAGCCACAGCACCTCCCAGTCCTCGGGCAGCGCGCGCAGCGTGGCATTAAGGTCTGAAAGAAAGTCGTTGCCTGTGAATTGAGCGTCGTCCTCCAGCACAACTTGCACAGCACGCCCAGCAGCAATCATGTCGTGCATCAGTCGCAGGTGGGACAGGTCGCAGGCGATCTTGCGGTACGCGTGGCTGCCTGGACGGCTGCGGCGGTGTCGCTTCAATCGCCAACCGCTCAGGTACCACAGCATTTCCTCCTCTGGCATAGCTTTTGCACCATCGACGGCGTCCCACCACCGAAAATCAATCCTCTGGACATCCATCTGGCGCTTCACGCTGCCACGACGTTCGCTGGCGCTTGGCAAAGAGACCACGAAAATGGGCGGCAGTGCTGGCGGTGGGGCGTAGCGAGGGAGGCGTGAGGAAAGGCGCGCCTCCGCATTGACCTGGAATTTTGTCACTACTCGTATCCACCTCCATCTGCGCGGCAATCAGATTCTTTGAGGAACGAACTTTTTGAATGGAGATGCTCGTCACCAGAGATGGATGTACCTGATATTGTCACCTGCTGGTAGGGCGATAAATCCATACACTTTAATTGGTCCCCGGAGAGAGACGAGCCAGCCGAATATCAGCAGGGACAGGAGCACTGCGATCAAAGACCCACCTCCAGGTCTGTGTATCCGTGAGAGCTGCCTGTGCATTGCGTCAAGTATTGAAACATTTATAAACAAATATGGATGCAGATGGAGCTCCCGGAATCACTCCCAATCTAGCAACTGAAAGAAAACTTCGGTTTGAAAAGTTTCAACTCGTTTATTTCATGTTCTTACATTTACGCAAACACTGACTGGCTGCCAAATGCTCTTGGTGCCAGGTGGCTCACTTGCCAACCTTCTGGCAGGTAACGCGGCCGCAGCTCCTCCACAAAAGAACGCCTGAAGCGGGCGCAAAGTTCGGTCAGAAGTGCTTCGTCTCCTCCCGCCGCAGCCACAGTCTCTACTACTTTATGCCCGTGCCATGCGTGCCCCACCCATGCACGCTGCCCCTGACCAGCCGCTCCCTCCTCAGCGTGAGTACCCTCTGCCGCCGCCTCTCCGTCCTCGCTGCCCATGTGTTCGCTGCTGCCCTGCTCACCTCCTCCGTTCTCCTCCAGCTCCTCCAGCAGCGGCGCGGGAATCCCCTCCATCCCCTGATCCTTCCACCTCCTGATGATCTTCCTGCGTTTGACGCGACCCACCCCTGCCAGCAGCCCTGCCCAGAGTTCTTCGGGTGAAAAGGGAGCGCCGTCTGCAGCAAGGTGGCGCAGCCAGGGCTCGGATGCGCGCACAAACTGAGACACCTCTCGCTCCAGCTCCTCGCGCCTGGTCGCAGGCATTTTATCTGCAGAGCGGCGCAACGCAATTGCCGCCTTGGAGACCACCTGCGGACTCCACTTCAGGTTTGCCGGCTGGGAATGACCGTTGGTGCCCTCATCCTGCGCCTCCTGCCGCGCCTCGCCTTCATCCTGCTCTCGAGCCGCCTCTTCAGCGGCTGCTGGGTGAGGAGGGAACAGCGGAATGCCAAACTCCAGCGCAATGTCTCGTTTTGTGCGCTCCGCCGCCCGCTGGGCTTTCTCGTGGCATTCTACGCACAGGAGCACCACGTCGTGACTGCGGTGGCTCTTCAGCGCCACGGGCAGCGCTTGGCGGTAGCACACCGGCACGATGCGGTGCCGCAGGTAGTGCTTCTCAAGGCCGCACGACACGCAGCGATTTTTACGTGCTGCAGAGTAGAACTTGTGCGCCCCCCGCTTCTGGTCTGCGTCCCTGTGCTTGAATTTCAGTCGCACAGTGAGCGGCTCCGCACCGGGCTCCACCTCCTCTGCCAGCCCCTTTGCCAGGTACCACAGCAGGCGCTTTTTGTCGGTGAAGCACAGCAGCTCGCCCTCCTGGGAGAACATGCGGCAGTTCTCGTATACCTCTTTTTTTTTAACGCCAAACCTCTCGCCCAGGCGCTCCCTGAAAGCCGCGGGGTCTTCGTGCTTCCTGAGGGCCGTCTTTTCAAGGGGACCTGGTGGCCGCACCACGTTCAGCACCTCGGGGTGGCTCCAAGCCTTAGGGGCTTTCAACGCTGTCACGATGGAATCGCAACCGCCCACAGCTGCACTCAGGCCTCGGCACGAGCCCTCAAAACCCCCACACCGGTCCAGCTCCTCCAGCAGCGTATGCACCGCTGCCCCGCTGCCCGGCTGCTGCTCCGCCAGCGCTAGCAATGGTGCATCCGGCAGAACGCAGCGTGGGGCGTCGTCCAGCCTTCTCGCCTCGGCGTCCCTCCATTCGCACAGCGCGTGCACCCTGTTGCCCAGCTGCAGCACAGCTTGCACCTCACCGTCACCAGCAAGGCCGGTTGCTACAACAGATGCCGTCTGAAGGTGCGCTTTCATTATGCCGGCAGCTGCAGCAGACGCCGCCACCTGAGGCAGCGTGGCCGTGGGCTCAGACAGACTCAGCGCCTGGGAGCGGTGCACGGCGCGACCCAGGGGGGTGTCTGGCGCCAGCGCACACGGCAGTTGGCATTCTCCGCCATGCCGCAGCAGCTCTTTACCCATCAAGTCGCACAGCTGCAGCAGCCAGTGCACGTCTGAGCGCGCATAGTGCGCCAGTTCTGCAGGGAGTGGGCGCTGCCGCCAGTCCGCGGTTTGGTGCGTCTTGTCCAGGTCTGAAACTCCGCAGTACAGATTGAGCAGGTGCTGCAAATGATTGAATGGTGGTAGAAATAAGCTCAAATTAAACCAGATGCTTGCGTGAAGCGAATGCGCTTTAGATTGAAGAAGAAAACATTGAAATAGTAGTGCTCACCTGCAGCGATCGCTGGCCCAGTCCCAGGGACTGCGCAGCCTTTTCTGTGTCGAAAATATTGATCAATCGCACCCTAAAGTCGCGCAACAACCACACCACGTCGCTGCCTCCGCCGTGCACAACCTTCTGGATGGCGGGGTTGGACAGAACGCTCTGCCCCAAGCACGCAGCGACGTGGTCTTTCAGGGCAATGCCGTCGACCAAGTAGTCCACTTTGCCGGTAGACAGCTGCAGCAGGCACGTCTGCCCAAAGTAGGTGTGCGTGGAGTGGTGCTCAACGTCAAGAGCTACTCGAGCGGCAGCGGAAAGAGCGAGTGCCGCCTCTGCCAGGGCTTCAGGGGTGTCCACAAAAATGCATGGACAGGCGTCCAGCGGCAGAGGGGCTTCCGGTTGTAGAGGGAATATCAGGGGCACTGTGTGAGACAGGGTTTCCACGATGGCCAAGTGGGAATGCCATTGCTCATTTGGGTTGACAGCTTTGCTTTTTTGCCGGCGCCGCCGCTGCCTGTGGCAAAGGAAGGACAAAATGCCGAGGCCCAGCAGCGTGTTGATGCCAACACTGCCGGCATTCATGGATGCTCAGATTTTGATCACTTTATAAAAATTATATCTTTCGATTTTGGTGCCTTGCCCAAAAATATTTGTTCTTGCATCTTTTGTATTTTTTCACTATTAATTGAATCGCTTTGCAGACGTATTAGGTGCTTAGTGCTGTTTCCCTACCATACCATCAATCATTTCTTCATTTCGCGTCGCTTGCGCTGCTGATAATTAGCTACTTTGGCCAACGTTTCATTTTCGATTTTCACGTGTTTTCCAGCTCGTGCGCACGCACGGTTGAGGCCCGCGTGCCCAAATTCATGTTTCAAGATGATTCACTTGCCTAATATATACGTGTGCGTATTTTTATGTTTAACATCGTCTAATAGAACCCTTCTCTTAGTGTTTGAAGCGTGCCAAAAATAGAATTATTCCAGGGCCTGACTGTGAACCAGCACGCGCTGCACAGGCTTGTTTAATTGATTTTGAATGTGGCTCACTTTCGAATCAGCCTTCCTTGAAAAGGCCTTCACGAACCATGTTCATGCAAACAGGCCCAGCTCAGATGCAGTCAGCATGGGCATTGAGTCGGTGGTCTATTTCGCCGGGTAGGGGTTTTGGTTGCAGGAGAACTTTTGTACCACCACCGCTGGCTGGTTTCCCCCTCAAATTCAACCACTTTCTTAAACACCCGGCAGCATCTGCTTCAATACCAAACCCTCATGTTCTTTCTCCCTCATTTGCGTGCAGAGTTATAGCAGGGGAAGCCAAATATGGGCTTATTTTTGTTGATAGCAAGCACAGCCGGCACTTGGCCGGCATTTTAGCGTGCATAAGCTGTTTCGTGATATGGTACATGTCTTCCACGAAGCACCCGTTTTATTTGCGCCACCGGCACGCCATTGCGCTCGCTTGGAGGCTTGGGGCAGTGTTCTGGCCCTCGTACATTGAGGTGAATGGACGCACCCTCGCCTGAATATAACACCCCTAATTCAGTTTGTTCTAACGCGAGACCAGAACCTCTGTTGCCCGACCTGCCCTCGGGAGAGTGCCCTTGGGAGATCGAGCGGCGGCAGGTCGGGTCTGGGAATTATCTAGGACACAAGGTTGAAACCTTCAATTGTTGGCAATATGTATCGATCTAACTTCCGCTTCTTTTTCTGTAGATTTGGACAGAGGTCCCAGAAGTGAGGCCCCTCTATCCACTGTTGACCATGATCACGTCCACCAGCATCTTCACCAACATTATGGGCTCAATGTGCCTGCCGCTGCCCCTCAAACAGTCCGTGGCTATCAATATACTCGTGGCCACGGTCAATATAGTGCGAGAGTGCGGCGTCTGTAGTGCGCCAATCATTGACACGGCTTCTGGTGCCAAAATGGACCTCTACCCGCCACAGATCATGACCTACGTGTGGGCGCAGCTGGGCAACCTCAGCCCCGGGGGAGTACCGCTGCAGCAAATGCTGCCCGAGTGGTTGGAATGCAGCCTCGTGTTTTGCGCAGCAGAGATGGCGGTGGTAGCCGTGGTTTTTTGGGCTTCGCGATTTGTGGAACTCCGGTCGCGGCTGCATTACCTGCGGCAACTGCCGGCTGACGGAGAGTTGACGCGCAGGCACCTGCTGCCGCTGCTGCTGGAGGATCCCGTCACCAGCGCGGTGCAAGTTCTGGTTGCTTGGGCATCAGCTACTGCCGTCGTGTGGGGCGCCGCGATAGCGATGTGGCGACATACAGTGTAACACCATTTTAAATTGGCGCGACTGCTGCTCGAGGGTTTCTTGGCATTTCGCGTAATGGTTGCTGCATGATTCTATCAACTCGAAATCAAATAATAAATTACCATCAATTTTACATGTTTTTTATGCATGAATACGTGTCTTTATTACCCCAATACCTATAATACCTTTTCGTTGTGTATTTCTAGGGGTTGGCTGCTGCAGGTCTATAATAATTCAAATTGTCGCTAGAAATAATTGGTTTGTTCGCTGCCGCAGCACCAAGTGAGATCTTACGATTCAATTTTATCTTTATTTCACTTTTTTGCTTTGCTTTTTTGTTCTTTTAACAGATTTTCATTAAAACTGGACATGTTCAACACGTGTGAATTTTGTGACCTTCCTTAAAAAAAAAGGGACTGTTGCAGGAGCAGTTTAATTAATGGCCATACGAACTGGACACTGCCGTATTCAAGAATACTCTTCTATTGCGCTACTTTAAAAACTCCATAGACATTTTCAAACAATTTGCATTCATTTCGTCGACCTCTCCATTCCGCCTTGAAATATATATTTTTTTTAATCACAGTAGCATCAACGTGTTATATTTCGCATAACACGTAGTTTGAGTGAGCTTCCTCTTGAAATAGGCGCTGTTCATGCCAATTGCTGATGTCGCTGTTCACCGCCAGCCCTGATTTGCTGTCAAGCTGCCTTTGAAATACCACGACACTGATGCAAAGGGTGAACGCAAACTCTGGTATTTTCTCTGCCCTTGGAGAAGAGCCGTATTAGGTTGCATGGCAGTGGCGGGGAGTCAAATATTTTTTGTAGTTTTGTAATAGTTTTGTTTTGTAGTACGTCTTCTACTATCCCTAGGAAACGCCGCAGAACAAAAGAGATGGGGGTCTTTTTAACGTTTGATGATAAGAACCTTGAGAACGCGTTTCTGGAATTTTATCAGCGCTCGAGGGCACGCAATGACGTGTTAGGCATGGCGGTGCAATGCTCACTTCTGGCTGCTGGAATCTTTTCTTCGGAATTAAAATACAGGCACAGAATATTTGTCCCCTTTTTGAAGTCCGTCATTGAAGCGACCGCCGCTCTAATAATCACGTACCTCACCTTTTCAAAAAAACGATTTTATCGCCGGCACCGCCTCCCCATTGCTTTGTCTTTCAGGTTGAGCACCGTGTTCTGGGCTAGCTACCTCGAGGTGATTAATTGGCTGTACTGACGGTGAAGCAGAACCCTCCCCTCTTATCCGTTGTTTTCATCCACTTTTATCGTTATTTTATTTGCTCCTTGCAGATCTGGCTCGCAGTGCCTTCCTTGAGGCCCCGTCAACCGCTCCTTACGCTGCTGTCGAGCTCTTCGTTGTTGTCCAACCTGGTCAGCTCCCTGTGTCTTCCTTTGCTGCTCCACAAATCGCTGGCTGTCAACATCGTTGTGGCGCTGTCGTGCTACCTGCGAGAATTCAACGCGTGCCAAGTCCCTCTGTATGACCCTCTGTCCGGGGAGCCGATCCAGTTCTACCCTACCCACTTCATGGACATCTTCTGGTCGTATCTCAGCCGCCTGTCGCCCATTGGGCTGCCCCCTCACCGACCCAGCCAGCTCTTGAAGCCGCGGAATCAGTGCTCGCTGGTTTTTGCTGCCATTGAGATATGCGCAGTCGCGCTGTGTTATTTTGCAGTCAGGCTTGTTGAAATTCGCTCGCGTTTGGAGTTTTTGCAGCGGCTGCCACATAGCCGTCGCTCCGCCGTTTCACGTCGAAACTTGTTCGCAACCATTCGTGAATCAGCCACCATCGTAGGGTTCCGCGTGTTTTTTGTGGCAGCCACGGCAATCGTAGCGTTGTGGGGGGCGGTGCTGATTCTTTCATAAAATGTTGTTCTTCACTGAAAAGGCTTTGAATTTCCTGTGTTTTATTTTTTTTAATCCTAAAACTAATATCCCCATTATAAACTTCATCTGCATGAATGAAATATGAAAATCTACATATTGCCTTCAGTTTTTTTTTTCCTTTTTATTTTTCTCGAAAGCTCTGTTTATTTGTACTATTGATCTAGAATGATTTCTACATGTTTTGGCGTTGGATTTTTTATTTCAAGATTATTTCTCAGATTCTTTCTCTTGTAAATTCCCAGACCCATTCCGCTGCCGCACGGTCTCCCAAGGGCAATCACCCAAGGGCAGATCGAACACCAGAGTTTCTGATCGGCGTTTAGAGCTTGCTGAGATAGGGGTATTGATAGAAAACCCTGGAACCGGGGCTTTGTAGGCCGGCCGGCGGGCAACGTAGCCTTCAAAAGAAGGCGGTGGGGTGGAAATTTTCGATCGAAACTCTGGCTTGGCGACGAGAACAGCCCCGAAAAAAGCTAAACACTAGGGGCATCAAAGATTTTTTGTAAGGGGCTCACCTACAGCAATGCGGCAAATAGAGTTGGAAACTGGGCTGAAAAAGACGTGGGGCTGTTCGCGTTGCTGAGCCAGAGTGTGGCTGTGGGTGTGGAGGTGTGGGGTATTATATATATTCGGGTGAGGGTGAATTTCTATCTGAGATAGTATCTCTTCTTTGTTTGCCCTGTCCAATTGCTGTGCCCCGTTTCATTTGACGCTTTTCTCTCTCGATTTTCGGTGGCAATAGCTGAATGTGTTTGCATGCACAGTTGAAAGAAACATAAAAAAAAAAAAGCGAATCAACGACAAGGAAAATTCGCACAGTCGAAACTGTACGAAAATATTTCGTCGCGGCAGGTGGAACAGTGGAGAATAAGCTGTTGTCGGAATTATTTATCCGGCTAGCTACGTGTAGAATATAAATCAGGCCTGCCCAGGAAATAGTTTGAATTTTTCAAAAGTCTATGAAAATGAAGCAATGTGACATTGAATGTCCCCCGTGGTGAGGGGGGAGAAAGATAATAAATGGAGTCATCGTCACCGACGATTGGGAAATGTTTTTACTTTCGTCTATAGCTATTTAGTTCAATAGGGCTGCCAATCCCATTTCGGCGGTCCAGTCCTGCGAGAAATACCATTTATTTTTAGTTTCGATAAAGCAGCAGTTTTTTCGTCAAATTTGTGGGATCTTACAATGGCATGATTGCGCCTGTCGATTTATACAAAGTTTTCCGTTGTGGTCCAATCGGTAAAAAAGTTATCCACCGGCAAACTGAACCGGCGAAATATTCACTGTCCTCCATCCAACACCGGTGCGATTTAAAGGCTGTGCATTTCAACACACGGTCTTGGCACTCTGAGGCATTGCTCCTTCGATGGGGCTATTTTTGACCTTTGACGACAACGCCCTGGAGCTGCAGTTTCAAAACTTCGCCGGGCGCTGGCTTGCTAGGAGCGATGTAATGGGCATGGGGGTGCAGAGCGCCGTATTTATTGGAGGGTGAGTTTACTCGCTTTAATTTGCACGCCTTCCCTTTTTTTTAGTAAGAAACGCCGCACGCCAATAACTGTTTCATTCATCATATGCCCTGTTTTATGTATTTTCTCACCCACACAGAATCCTTGGGAGTGAGCGTAAGCATCGGCGCGTCTATGAAAGCACACATAACAGAGCGATTATAATCTTGATTGGCGCCCTGACCATCACCTACCTCAGCTTCGCCCGCCAATATTTCTACCGCCAGCATCGACCCCAAATTGCGTTGCCATTCCGCCTCAGCGCCATTTTCTGGCCTTGTTACTTGGAGGTAAACAAATTACAAAAAGGTGAAAGGGTGGGAAGACGCCAAAATGTGATCGTCTAGTAGCCCACACCCTTCTTCCACCGCTGCACGCAGGTGTGGATGGGCATGCCTGAGATCGTGCCTTATCCCCTCCTCACCCTCATCTCCAGCTCCTCTCTGATGACAAACATTATGTGCTCCGTGTGCCTGCCCCTGTCGCTGCGCTACTCTCTGTTTGTCAATCTGTGCGTGGCGCTGTCGCACTTCAGCCTTGAGTTCCGAGCGTGCCGGGTGCCCCTGTACGACCCCATCAACGGAGACGTGGTCCAGCTGTTTCCAACCAGTTTCATGGACACGATGTGGCACTACCTCGGCAAGCTCAGCCCTCTCGGTGCGTTCAATAGTTTCATACGAATAATTGGATTTCCATACTTCTTTGCTTCTCGACCGTTTCATTTTCTTTTCTTTTCTTCTACAGGCTTGCCTCCCCACCGGCCATCGCAGCTCTTGTCCCCTCGGCAGCAGTGCTCCTTGGTTTTCATCGCCGTTGAGACAATCGTGGTGGCGGTGTCCTACTGGGCGGTGCGCTGCCTCGAGGTGCGCTCACGAATTCGATTCCTGCGCCAAATCCCCTCGGAGCAAACGTCGCGGTGGTCTCGCGAGCACCTGTTGAAGCTGACGCACGAGGACCCCATTGCGAGCGCACTGTGGGCCCTTGCCGTGGCTGCAGCTGCAATCATCCTGCTTTGGGGCGCCGTCTTTATTTCCAGCAGATGGCTTGAAAAGCAAATTTGATATTTAACTTATCTAACAATAATTTCACGTCTATACGTATATTTCCAATTACCCACTCTGTCATTTTTTTTGATTTTTTTTTCGACGTTCTCGTCGCCTTGTTCCCTCAAAGCTTTTTTATCCGCACCGGCTATCTGTATTTATTTTTTCCGCGCCTCAAACTGTGGTAAGGCATATTTTAGGTGCTTCCACCAGGGGATTCTTTTCTATGTTTCTTTAATTGCTCTGCTGCTGCTATTTTAGTTTTTTCTGCATATTGAACTGGAGAAAGAAATTGAAATGTAGGGAGGAGGAAATAATCGGATGGCATGAGCACTGAACTGAGGCCAGCCGTCCCAATAGCAATCATACAGGCCCTGTTATCAAGCGCGTGAATTTTGTTTCAGTTCCTAATTAAAAAAATATATGTGTATATATACGAATGATTTTGCTTTTTCGTTCTTCACCACGCCGTTGCCGGGCTCAACGCTGCTGCCAGCCGCGCCTGCTTATCTGCTCCAAACCCAATTTGCGCCATGTACGATTTAAGCCCGCCGTATCTCTCCCCCGCATACTGAATAATTTCTTGCATGGCTGCAGCTGGCGCTGAGGCAAATAGACGCTGGTCCATCCCTTTGACTGCCTCCATCTTCTCAATGCCGCCCAGCGCCACCTGGTCCACACCGTCCGACCTAGTGTAGTCGGCCACGATCTCCTGTGGGGTGGCCCCGCAGCAAGACAGCACGAGGGCAGACATCATGCCCGTTCGGTCTTTGCCCAGCTTGCAGAAGAGCAGCTGCGGCTCGTGCGCCTCGGCAGCAGCCAGCATGAGCTCCAACGAGCGGCAAATGTCGGCAGCAGCGGTGTCCTGGACGAAACCAAGGGGGAAAGGGGAAATGTGTTACTTTATGGGAAATTAGGGAATGGTTAATAAAAGGCTCTTAAATTGGTAAACAGGGGCTTTTGAAACCGAGCTTAATAATTGATTCTGGGGGGACATCGGGCATTTGCATTGTGGAACAAGAAGGGTGGAAAAAAACTTTCCATTAAGATCTTGTACACGAGCGGCAGCCCCTGGCGGTTGATTTCAGGCACTACGCAGTCCCGCATGGCTGCCTCGTTGCCCAGCATCTTGTAAAACCCCGCCTGCAGAATCTTTTTACCCGGCATGCGCCAGATCATCGCCTTCACAAATCGATCCCGCTCCAGCAGCGACAGCCGGTGCAACTCGCACTCTGGCAGGTCCACCCCCGCCAGCGCTGCGTTGTGGTCCACAGCCTCAGAGGTGAGCCGCCCCTCTGCATCATAGCACCGCATGGTGCCGTTGCTCAGCATCAGGTGCCACCCCGTGTCCTCGCGGTGCTCCTCCCCGGATCTAAAGTCCATCATCTGGCGCACCCGCAGGTCCACCCGCAGCGTTTTGACGTCCTCCACTGTGCCGTGCGACGGGTTGCCGCTGCGGAAGACGCGGCCAGGGGCGATGCGGGCGGGGGAGGCGGTGGACAGGTCTCGCGCGTTGAGCACTTTTTGCAGCCTGTCCAGGGCAGCCTGGGTGGGTGGAGGGCTTTCTGCCTGCCGCTGGCTGCTTTTCTTGACGACGGAGGAGGCCATGGTGAGGTGGCGAGGGAGGCACAAGTGGTGGCGCACGGCCACAATTCTGGTTGTGGGGGTAGATTGTTTCGCAAGGCGTTTGATGCCCTGCATTTATATGCCCGACGTGTGATCGCTTGATCTTCAATTTTCAAACCCACGTACGCCTCTTTGTCTCTGAGGCCAGCCGCAATGCAGACAACTTGTTTACGACGGAGTTTGACGGCGTTTGTAAGTGCAAACTTATATAATGAAAAGGGGGAGCAAAAAATACCACAATTATTAAAAATCAAGAAAGGTGCGCGTGGAGAGGCAAAAAAGATGAAAAAGAGAGCAGCGAAGAATTGAATGCATATATATTTTTCAGCTGAAATACCATCTGGATTGGAGAAGAGACGCAGCACGCACTTTTTTTGAACACACATATTTATTTACAACATCTCAATTCATATAAATCGCTGGCTTTGCGGAAATATTTCATTCGTTTAATTGCCTAAATTTTGCCAATTGTTGCATATATAACGCATGCATGCGTGATTGATTCGTAGAGTGGGCTGCAGCAAAACAACATGGGAACAAAAGCAAAAAAGTCGACTCGGAAGTATATGCAAAAGAAGAGCGCCGGGAAGCAGACATACAGCAAGAAGCCAAAGGACTGGAAGCGGAAGAGCGAGAAAGGTGCGCTTTGTATTGTCTGCGAAAAATAATTTTTGGGGCAGCCGTCGCAACATTATGCTCATTCATTCTTTTCTGCTTCTCTTTGCAGCCCGATCCGCAGCTGACGACGGTGATGACGAGCCCGGCACCGTCCCTGCCAGCGTGGCGGAGCTGGACGTAGACGCCTTCCTGGCTGGCGACTTTTTGAGCAGCGGCGGCGGCCAACCCGGCGGTGCGTCATCAGAGGAAGAGGAGGGCGGCTCAGAGGGTTCTAGCGACGACGACGGCAGCCTCGGCGGCTCGGACATGGAAGATGACAACGCGGCAGCGGACGGCGCCGAAGAACTTTCTTCTGCTGATGATGAAGGAAGCGATGATGATGGCGGCGCAGCCGGAGGTGAGGTTGGGGCGCAGAACGCGCGGCTGAAGGACGAGATTTCTGCGCATCGGCTGCAGCTGGAGAAGCTGAGGGAGGCTGACCCTGAGTTCTACGAGTACCTGGCTGCCACCGACAAGGAGCTGCTGGCGTTTGGGCAAGGGGAGGGAGACGAAGAGGAGGAGGAAGAGGAGGGAGAGGAAGCGGAAGGAAGCGAGGAAGAGGAGGAGGCAGAAGCAGGAAAAAAGCGGCCTAAAGCTGGTGCAAAGGCGGTGGCGGCTGAAGAGGCGGCGGACGCGCCTGCTCATGGTGTTGTGACGCTGGCCATGGTGGAGCTGTGGTGCACTGCGGCGCTGGGACAGGCTTCCATTGGCGCTATGCGGTCCCTGCTGCGCGCGTACCGCACAGCGTGCCACTACGGCGACAGTGAGAGCCAAGTGGAGGAGGGCATGCGGCTGGGCAGCTCGGCGGTGTACAACCGGCTGATGCTGTTTGTGCTGCGGGAGGCGGATGGCGTATTCCGCCGCATCCTGGGCACGGAGAATCAGGATTTGGACGCTGCTGCCATGACTCGGCTGCCCCGGTGGAAAAAGATCGACCCCCTGGTGAAGAGCTACATCGGCAACACGCTGCACCTGCTGGGTGAGTTGTTTAGTAGTATTATATATATATATATATATATACATGTTGTATTGGCCTCCTAAGTCAAATCCACGCCGTCGCCGATTCACTCGGACGGGGCGGAGTCGGTGAAGCCAAAAGCAAATTTAAAAAGGGGGCGGATTCCCAGGAGTAGTTCGTGGCAAATATACAGAGATACCACCTCTGGCCGCGGTCGGGGTCGCCCCCACAATTCATTTCCACTACTGAACATATCTAGTTTATAGCGTTGTTGCACCCTTGAATTTACTTTGCTCCCCAAATTTTCACCCTTCATTTTTATAGGCCAAATGACCGACTCAGCCATGCTGGCGTTCATTCTGCGGCGCCTGCGCTCCTCCACCCCCTTCTTCGCCCCCTACGCCAAGCTCCAGCGCCGCCTCCTCAAGGCAGCACTCACTGTCTTTGCGTCTGCAGACGACGCCCCCCGCGTGCAGGCCATCCTGCTGGTGCGCTCTATGGCGCTCAACCTGGGCCCCTCCTCCATGGAGGCCTGCCTGAAGGGCGTGTACCGCGCCTTTTCCGCCAACGCAAAGTTTGTCAACGCTGCCTCCGCCCCTCACATCAATTTCATGGCCGCCTGCGTGGTGGAGATGTACGGGCTGGACCCCGCTGCCTCCTACCAGCACGCCTTCGGGTTCATCCGCCAGCTGGCGCTGCTGCTGCGGCAGGCGCTGACCAGCAAGTCCAAGGAAGCGTACCGCGAGGTGTACTGCTGGCAGACCATCAACTGCCTGGAGCTGTGGGCCAAGGTACTGGCGGCGCACGCGGACGACTCCCCCGACCTGCGCCCGCTGGTTTACCCCGCGGTGCAGCTGCTGCTGGGGGCAGCGCGGTTGGTGCCGACGCCCGGTTATTTCCCGCTGCGCCTGCGGTGCGCGCGGGCGCTCAACCGGCTGGCTCAGGCCACGGGGGTGTACGTTCCTGTGGCACCACTGGTTTTGGAGGTGCTGCAGTGGGGCGACCTGTCCAAGGCGCCCAAGTCTGCCCCCGGGGACAGACCACCTGAGATTCTGCTGCAGCTGCGCACCGCCAAGTCGGCTGCGCGATCGACCGGGTACCAGGAGGAGATCGTGGAGACCGCGCTGGAGCTGCTGGCCGACCATCTGGCGCAATGGGGGTGTCACGTCGCCTTCCCCGAGCTGGCGCACCTGCCGCTGACGCAGCTGCGGCGATTTTCCAGGACCACGCCCGTGGAGCGGTTCAGGCGCAGCGCGCGGCAGCTGGCAGACGCCATCGAGCGCAACATCAGCTGGGTGGGGCAGGCCAGGGACCGTGTGGATTTTTCTCCCAAAGACTTGGCGCAGGTGGCGGCATTCATGGCGGAGGAGGCAGCGGCAGGGCGGGCACCGGTGGCGCAGCACGCCGCCACTCTGCGGGAGCGCGCTCGTGCGCGTCTGGCTGCACGTTCCGCCGGCGAGGTGTCTATCGGCGCTGAGCTGCCAGGCACACACGCAGCGGGGCTGGCTGGCCGGGCCAAGGCTGGAGATGAGGAGGATGGCGACGAAGAGGGGCTGGAGCCGTCAAAGGCAGCGAGAAAGAGCAAGAAAGACAGGCTGCGGGAGGCCAAGGCGGCTGCCAAAGCGGCGGAGAAGGCTGAAGCGGGCGGGGATGAGGATGAGGAGGAAGCGCTGGCAAACGGGCTGCAGGGCGCTGGCGATGCGTTTGCTAGCGACGACGAGGATGAGCTGGGCGAGTACGAGCTGAGTTCGGACGAGGAGGAGCAGCAGCAGAGGCAGCAGCCGAAGAAGGCTGTTGCTGGCAGCGGCGCCAAGAGGAATGCAGGGCCAAGGCAGCAAGGGGGGCAGAAGCGCAAGGGCGATTTCAACAAGGGCCCTGCGCGCGGCAGAGGCGACAAAAAGAAGCAGAGGGGGGGCCGCAAGTGAAAAAAAATAAAATAAAATAAACATGCTTGATTGATTCGTAGTTTTCAAAAGTTCAAACGCTGAGAAGTTCCGTTACAAGAAGAATATATCAGTTTTCAGGGAGGGGAGACATTTTTGCTGGCGATGAAACTTCCACGTCATTTCCGCCCTCTTTGGCAGGTTCTCCCGCTGCTGCCGCTGCCTTTGCCGCCTCCATTTCTATAATTTCTCGCTCTTCTTCCTCCAGCAGCGGCGCATAATACTCTCGATTCGACAGCATGCACTCCCGTAGCCGCAGCGTCTGTAGAAATAAATGACAAACCGAGCAAATGAGCCACATTTTCTCCCTTTGCAACTGCAAATAAAATATTTATTAAATTCCGCAAAAAAGAAAGAAAAAAACTTGCCGCTTCTTTGCACTCCTCTGTAAAGTCGTTCCCCGCCTCGCGCTCTGTATCGACGCACTTGCTCCATGACTGTAGTTTGTGAGGGAAATAAAGCATGCAATACGTCAGAACCTGCAACAACAACCAAAAAAGCTATTTTGGTGTTCACACTCCCTCACGTTGAACGCCTCTTTGCAGCCACCACCCTTCATAAAAATGCAGAACCCGCAGGTCTCGTTGTCATCGTCGTCTTCGTCCTCCTCCGCATTGTAGGGCGTGTCCTTGGGAGGCGCTGAGCTCTCTGCGTCCTCAGCTGGCGGCTGCGGCGGAGGTTGCTCTACTTCCATCTCAGGGACAACAGCGGCAGGTGGAGCGCCTGCGGGGTTGAATATAAAATTTTCTTTCGATAAATACGGTCAACTGTATGTACAGGTGCAGATAAAACTGAGAAAAATGCAGTATGAAAACATGAGATGATTAATAATAGCCTCACCAGACATCGTCAACTGATGGAAAATCCCGATGCACCTTTATAAATCAAATATGGGCAATTTAATGAGGGGGCTGAAACGCTGAACACGCGTCTCCTAAGCTCGTAGAGTCTTCTCCTTAATCGAGAAGACAATGTAGTCGATAAAATTCGAGCTCCCTTCTGCCAGCAACAACTGCCACTGATTGATTGCTTGAAGAGACTAAAGTTACAATTATTTAATCAAAAAAACAACGGCTTCTCATTTTCCAAAAGAACACTTTTCAAATTCAATACGCCATTTCTTCCTCGCCCTCCATCTCCGCAGCTGCCGCCGCCATCATCGCAGCAGCAGCGGATTTGCGTCCCCTGCCGCGCCCACGCCCCCTGCCACGGCCCCTTCCAGCCACGCCAGCTGGCCCCGCCCGTTCTCCCCCAGTGGGCATTTTGAACGGCACCTGGGCAGCCCGCATCTCGGCAATCATGTCCTTCAGCTCGCTGGCGCCTTCCCCCGTGACCTCCACCCACGCCTCATCCATCATTGGGCTTCCGTACACCTTCGAGTCGTTTTTGAACGACCACAGGGTGCCAGTGCGCCACATGGAGTCGGGGCGACGCTCCAGGTGCTCCAGCAGCTCGGCACGGTCCTGCAGCATAACAAAAAGGGGGGAAATGGTTATTATTATTTGGATAATTACGAAACTTGATAATATATATTTTCTTTTTCTTTTTCTTTTTTTTGTGTGAACACTCGAGCAGGATGAAATCAATGCAATAAAGGATATCTTGCCTTGGGCTGGTACCGCCCCTTGGTGCCTCCGAAGCACGACTCTACGTCCGGCAGCGACATTGTTCCCCTGCGCTCTGCCGACAGCGATGCTGTTGGGTCGTTCACAGTCTGCTTGAACCACCCGCTCAACTGACCCCACAGGTAGAGGGGGCGGTACACCTTGCGCAAGGCAGGGTTATCTGCAGAGGTAAAAAGAGCGAAGGGGGGGGGGGGGGACATGTGGTGAGTTGACATTAATAAAAAAAAAATGAATTATTAATGATGCTCTGAAGGAATTAAAAAAAAACGCATTCGATTCACATAGTTACTGCTCACTCTTGTTGCGGGCCGCCAGGGCGATGGCGTGCTTGGCCGCCAGCTCCTGCGCCTCTGCCTCCTCTTCGGGCGTCTTGGGCGCCGCTGCCGCCACCTGCGTGGCCTCCCTGTTGAGAAACAGGTCCTGCAGGTTGATGGGCACGGGGGCACTGGTGGTGCTGTTGTATCCACGTTCGCAGGTGATCCAGCGGTTGGTCGCAGCGTACAGGGCGCACACGTCAGCGGCAGCCGTTAGCCCTCCGCTCATTTCAACGTCCAGCTCCCTCAGGGTCACCACCAGGTCACGCAGCTTCTGCCTGGCTGCCACAGCATCTCCCGCGGCAGAGGGCGCCATGCAGGCGTCCATCAGGCGCTGCACAGGCGCGGGGCAGCCGGGGCGGGCCTGCGCCACCGCCGCGTCCAGCTCCGTCTCCGTCTCCGCGCCAGCCACGCCGCGCATGGTGCTGGCAGACACCCCCATGGCCGTCATCGCGCCCTTCATGATGCGCTTGGCCACCGACCTCGCCCCCGTCCACAGGTGGTCGGCCATCTCAGCGTCGGTCAGCGGGCGCAGCACAGGGGTCTGCGGCTGCCCCGGCATCGCCAGAAACGCTCGCACCTTGTCCATCGTGATGGCGATGTTCTGCACCCGGTTTGCAACCACGCCTTTGGCTTCAGCAGCTGCAGTAGCCTCGGTGTACGCGTTGTAGGGATCCCGCGTCAGCAGCTCCTCACGCAGGCATGCCTCTTCGATGACCAGGTACTCGCATATCAGTGCAGCCCACTTTTCCAGCCACGGTGCCACCCTGTCGCCCCGCTCCACGCTGCCCAGGCACGATTCCCCGATGCCGTACTTGGCGAGCAGGGCGCGGTCGCCGTCGGTGACAGGCTCCATTCCAGCTCGGCAAAGGATGATCTGGCGGTGCAGCATGTTGTGCCGCCGCATCATTACCTGCATGAACGCCCTGCTGCCGGTGAAGTAGAGGTACGACCCCCTGCACATGTGGGTGCCGCACAGGCAGATGGCCTCGCGGAACTCCTTCTCAGACTCGGTCACGGAGGAGTAATCGAAGGTGAGCTCCTCGCCCTCGTGCACGTTGCGCAGGGTGTACAGCGCGATCGTGAGACGCCCGCCGCACGCCATGACAACGGCCTGCACACAGCAAGAAGATGAAGGAAGCGAACAGACTAACATTAGAAATTGACATTTTCCAATTCACTGGGGCTAACTTGTAAGGAGGAGCGCTGCCAGCATGAATACAACCAACGAGCTGTTTTTTAACCAACCCAGTAATAAATGATTTATAAATGAAATCGATGTATTAGCTCGCCTGACAGTTGGGGGTGCAGGAGTGGGACATGCGGGAGGCGTGCGCGCCCTTGGCCGCCGCGTCCACAAACAGAATGTCGTACCCGTCGGGGTCATCTCTCGGCCGCTCCAGCACGATGTTGTAAAAGTCGGGCAGCTCGTCGCCAGTGATCTTCTTCACCGCATCCTGCAGCTCGAACCAGCGGTGCGGGGTGTGGATCTCCCCCAAGTATTCCTCGACAAAGGTCAGTCGGGGGAGCCCGCCCTTGCGCCGGCACGCCAGGCCCGTGCCCTTGGGGTGGACGCGGAAGTAGTTATACCCAGTCAGGTTCAGGCGAGCCTCCACCGCCTCCGCAGCGCCCAGCGAGGCGGCGTCCCCGGCTGCGGCCGCCCGTGCCTTGACGTCTGCCAGCCCCACACGCAGGTCCCAGCCATTGTCGCCCTGGCGGTTGATGGCGGGGATCAGCTGCCGCTCAATCCAGTCCACCACAGCGCGCTCCACTGCGGCGCGAGACCTGGCGTACTCTGAGAGATGCGGGGAGGGAGGTGGGGCGGTGGCGACCGCTGACGGCCCAGCGCCATTGCCCACAGCAGCAGCGCCCTCGCCTCCCGTGGTAGCAATCAGCAGTTCCATGGGCGCGGGGGAGTCTGCGGCTACGGCTGCGTGCTGCCCCGCTGCGGTTGCTGCGGCGCGCGTTGGGATGATTCCTGCCTTGAGCTTGTCCAGGACTGCCTTGTAGTCGGGCATGTCGTAGGCTCCGTACACCTGGGACTCCAGCACGGCTGCAATTCAAGGGACAGCGAGAAAAGAGGGTTGGAAGCGTGCCAGAATACCACGAGCAAATACCACTAATTCCAACCTGCAAAACACCCTGGGAGTAAAGCTATGCAATGCTTCTGCTACTACTCACCGTCCTGGATGTTTCTGCGGGTGTAGCAGTCCATGCCCCAGCTGTTGATCTCCTCCACATCGTCCCCCAGCGCCACCGTCTCGCGCTTGGTCACCGCCCGGTTGAGGCACCGCCCGGCGGGGGCGCACCCGCAGCTCTCGTCGCACTCGGTGTTGCGCGCAAGGCAGCTGCAGGGGGTGGCGAAGCACTCCTGCTCCAGGGAGTAGGTCCCCAGGTGCTCGCGCTCGGCGCAGTGCTCCCCGCTGCAGCCACCCTTCTTGCGGGTGCGCAGCTTGCGCTCGATGGTCGCCCGCGTGGCCTCCTCCACGATGAAGTACTCCTGCAGCCGCACGTATGGCCGCGGCACGAAGGGAGTTTTCCTCCAGTCGCCGTGGCGGTAGGGCTCCCGGTTGGCTTGAATGCACAGAGGAGCTTTGTTCAGAGGCAGCGTGTACTCCTCCTCACCCGTTGGCACAGGCACCTCCTCGTCCATCAGCTCCGGCTCAGGGTCGGGCTGCGCCAGGCGCAGCGCTTTGGCCGCTTTTGTGAGCTCCGCCAGCACCGCATCCAGCAGCTCTCCAGCGAGGTTGCAAAATGCGTCAGCGGTGCCAATGACCTTGCCGCGACGCACCTCGGTGGTCTGCTGCGCCAGGAACTGCTCAGCGGCGGTGTGGGCCTCCTCGCGCAGGCTGCCCAGCATTTCTTCGGGCTCTAGGTAAAGTGCACCGTCCAGGGTTTGCAGCACGCCAGGAATGGTGAGGCCCAGCATGCGCACTCCGTCTGCAGCCCCGCTCTCTCCCAGCTGCCGCGCAAAGTGGTCCAGCAGCGGCGACAGCGGCTCCAAGGGCGGCTCGCCCTCAGCCGGGGGCGGGTGCTGCAGCCCCAGCACGTCACGCAGCGCCATGGCGAGCTGCCGCTGCAGCGTGGAGGTCCACACGGGGGGAGCGGCAGGGCGGCGCTTGTACCCAGCCATGCGGCCACGCCCGCGCCCCCTGCCACGCCCCCTTCCCCTGCCAGCGCCAGGAACGCCCACTGCAGCAGCAGCGCCGAAATCTGCGTCTGCTGCCATGGCAGCAGCGATGGCAGCGTCGTTTCCGACCTGGGCGTCGAGCGTGGGGTTGCCTGCGCCCTCGCTGACGGCGCGGTGGGCTGCCGGGGGCCGTCCCCGCCTGCGGGGTGCCCCAGGGATGCCGGCAGGGATGGGCCGGCCAGGGCCAGGCTTGATGGCTAGCATGCTGGGATCCACGGTGATGGAGAGTATGTCCTCCAGCGAGTCTGGGGGCAGGAAGAAAGTCTCAGCGGGGATGAGTTTAGGGCGGGTGGGTGCGGGGCCCGCGCCGGGCGCACGGGGCACCGTGCCCAGGCCCAGAGGGGCGAACGCGGCGTTGACAGAGTCCAGCAGCGCGCTGGCGGCCTGGGCGTGGTCGGCGTTGCCCACCTCTGTGAAGGAGAGCAGGGTTTTGCCCAGGGCGGAGCGGAAGAGCGGCAGGGCAGCTGTCGCGGAGGTGCGGTCGCCCTGCTCCATCGCCGCAACCAGCGAACTGGCGGGGATTTAAGAGGTGAAAAGAGAACATGTTCAGTTGGGAGCAGATAATGCGCGAACAGAAAAATATACTGCAATGATTAGCAATTTGAGAAGTGCAGAATTGGTGGTGAAGGAGGCACGTACTTGAGGTGCTGGCCCACAGGCTCAGGGCGGTGGCCGAAGACGTTGCTGAGCTCGGCGTTGATTGACTTCAGCTTCGTCAGGGCCTCGGCAGTGGCTTCCTCAGACCAAGATGCGTCCCCAGGCTTGGGGGGATCTGGCAGACCCTTGTACGCCAGCGTTGAAACACGCGGCATCCATGTTCGGTAATCGTCCATCTCAGAGTTGGGTGCGCTACTGAGCAAGTGGCGATTTAAATAAATTGAATGATGATGTGTTTTTCTTTAAAGGCGTGCAGCTTGTGTGGCATGCCCGAGGCAAGCCAGAATTTTCAGAATTTTATTAGGGGCTACAATTGATAGAACGTGACGAATTTTTCGCAAGCTAGCGGTTTTTCAAGTGTGAGCTTTTCCAGCAGGGCCCCCAAATGAAGATGATTTGGCGTTGATCGTCGTTGCATAATCAAAGCATAATCAAACAAAGGCCAGGCAGCAGTCAATCAAGCTGCAAACTAGTTTGATTTTAACGCTGAGCTGAAATCAAACATTTTTGTATTTTCGACTTTGCTCGCTACTTTAGGCATTTAATTCCCCATCATGGCAGACCTTCGACACCCTGACAACCGTGGTTTCCATCAAGACGGACCCCCGCATCGAGGAGGTGGCGGCAGAGGTGGAAGTGGCCCGCCACATCCCGGCAGCGCAGGAGGACGTGGAGGAGGCCCTCCATATTATCCTGGCCCAGGAGGACCTCCGCGATCTTCAAAATTTGAGAAAATTGCGGCGATGCGGCGGGAGAGCCGCGGCGCGATGCTGCAGCGGCAGGTTGCTGGTGTTGACTTGGCACACTCGTTGGTGTCGCCAGCAACCACTGCGGCCTTCCGTGCGGCAGCAGAGCACGGCGCACAACCACCCACCGTCGACCAGAGCTTCGCGCAGCGACCTTGGGCCCCGCGACAGCTTATGCATGGAGCCATGTGCCCTGGTGGCGCAACTTCTACCGCAGCCACAGCAGCAATGCCGCCACCCAGCGATAAAAGCGCGAGCGAGCTTGCTGAGGAGATGCAAGCGGTGATGGACCGACTGGTGGGGACGCGGCCAAAGGAGCATGCAGTGCGTTCCCAGGGCGGTGGCAAATTCTTCGTGCGGCCTGACCAGTTTGAGTTACTGCATGCTGCAAAGTAAAAAAACTGATTGATTGTGCAATTGTGTAGGGGTAAATAATGAATTATAAATTGAGAAAAGTTTTTTCTCTTGAGCTTGATTGATCAAATAACATAATTTCTAATTCAAAAAAGTAAATCGGAAAGTGACGTTGGCGCGGAAAACTAGGCATTTTTACTGCAATGCATGCCATGCATACACGTGGTGGTGTTGAATTCGTCATTTTTATATAAATAACTTGACTCTCTCGCACTCCGACTTCATATTTATTAATTTATTTATTTATTTATTTAAATTGTCGGCACGTCCTTGGGCAGCAAGTCCTCGTCCAGCGTCTGCGCAAAATCTGGGGCAGGCGAGGGCGCCAGCCCAGGGCCGGGCTTCGGCGCTGTTTGATCCTTGATGAAGGCGAGGAAAATG
This sequence comes from Marvania coccoides, assembly GCA_963854735.1. Lineage (NCBI taxonomy): Eukaryota > Viridiplantae > Chlorophyta > Trebouxiophyceae > Chlorellales > Chlorellaceae > Marvania > Marvania coccoides. The sequence continues at coordinate 1,292,411 of OY978103.1, read as the reverse complement.
ATGATGCCCATGGCGATGATGAACCCCAGAATGAAGGCAAACACCGCGGGCAGGCCGCACGCCCCCTTGAGCGCGTTCCCGCACACACGGGGCAGCACGCAGCACGGTATAAACGTGCCCAGCGTCAGCGCCTCCAGCAGGAGCGAGTATCCGCAGGTGAAGCCGCAGCAAAACGACTTGCGCACCGCCCTGAACGCTGTCTCGCGAGGGAGCTTGTCGCGGGTGTGGGCTGCTGCCTTCATGTCCACTTTGCCGCCCTCAGCAGTCACGGGCACCCGCGGCAGCGCTGCATACTTGAGCTCTGCATTTGTGTACGCCAGCCGCTGGGGGTCTTCTTTGTGAGTCGCGTCCACGTCCCTCAGCCTGCGGTTGTACACAAAAGATATCCACAGCCACCCCCGCAGGCGGGACTCCAGCTTCTTCCGCCCTCCCAGCACCCGCTCCACTTCCGCCACCTCTTTGGCGGTGCAGCTCTCCAGCAGGCACAGCAGCCCCTCTTTGGCGTGCTTGTGCAGCCCCCGGCGCATGCCAGACGCCTGAGCCAGATAGGTAGCGCCATACCCCCGCATGACCGGCCCCACAAAGAACCGAGCCAGATCGCATTTATCCTCCAGGGGAAGCGCCGCCAGCACGCCACGGTTGCGCAGCAGCCGGACGACGCTCTTTGTGTAGTTGTGGTTGAGGCCCGCCTCTAGCAGCGTGAGCGGCGTGGTCATCTCGTAGTGCTGGTGCGTGCGAGCCACCAAGGGACCCACCCCGCCCACGCTTTCCACCATCGCTGCCACCGCTGCATCAGGCTCCACCTCCGCCAGCAGCGTGCACAGCGCCCGCTGCTCGTTCACCGTCATCCAGTCCTCGCCGTGCAACAGCCGCCCAGCCCATACAGTGATGGTGGCGAGGGAGGCCTCGCGGTGCTCCCCAGCGCGGATGCGCTTGATGGTTTTCCCCGACAGATCCTTCCTCGCCGCAAACTCCTCAACGATCTGCTGGCTGGCAAACCCGCGGCCCTTGGCGTCCAGAAAGCCGACTGCGCGGCCTGGGAGGTGGCCGTAGGCGAACCCCAGCGGGAAGTCTTCAGGGTTTTCAGTAATGAGGCGGCACAGAGAGTCGATGCCTGAGGGAGCGATGTCTGGCTCCTGCACGTAGATGCCACCTGTGGAAAAGGAGGCAGAATAGAGGGCATTTTTGAGTTAGTTAGCAAAAGGAAAACAGCCAAAATGGGGACTCGTTCACGGAGCCTGACCTTGGGGTATACTGGGCATACAGGGAAAACATGTAACGAGATATTCTTTTTCTATGCCTCCTCATTATTTACTCACCGACGATGCCGTACTGCTCGCACAGGGAGCGGTACTTCTCGACAGACGACTGGTCGATGGGCCACTCCGTCGCCTCCACCACCCTCTCGGTGGCCCTCTTCCCCAGGCGCTCCATCTCTGAGGGGCGAATGTCCACTAAGAAGGAGGCGCCGTTGAACAAAACAAACTGACCAGGGGGCACTCCCCCGGCGTCTGCTGCGTTTTCTACCCCAGACAGCCCGTGAAAAAACAGCACGGTGTCCACCAGGGAACCCATGGCCAGCTGCTCCAGCTTGAACGAGCACACCGCCTTGGGGGTGATGCCCACCCCTCGTAAAGAGCTCACAAACAGCTGCAGATCGTAGGCAGTGGAGTAGGCGCTCTTCACGTCCAGGTAAAGCCCCCCGGGGGAACGCAGCATGGCTGCAGCGGTCTGCGCTGCCGGGCGGGGCACCCCCATGGCCTCCATGGCGTCAATCACGCCAACAGCGCGCAGCCTCATCCGCACGCGCAGCCGGATCTCGCCAGCTGCCACTGCTGATGCCGCCGCCGCTGCTGAAGCCGACTGCGATAATTTTGGCGAGGACCCTCCTTCCTCCTCCTCCTCCGTCGCAATATTATGAATCTCCTCTTCGTCGTCGTCTCCGCCGTCCCCGGCGTGCCTGTTGCGCACGATGTTAACTCGGCGGTCCTGCATGGGCCCCAGCACCAGCTCCAGCACCGCATCCTCTCCCGCCGTCAGCCGCGGGTGCTCTGCCACCACCTGATCCAACTTCAGCCGCACCAGGCCAAGGCGGTGCCGCCTGAACGCCGTCATCCCCCGCCGCACTGCCTGCACCGTCAGCAGCAGATCGTCGTGCTCCAGCTCAGAAGGCAGTGGCCAAAACTCCAGGGGAGTCGAAACCGACATTTTGGAAGGAGCAGCAGCGAGAGGCGTGTCGGAAGGAGGAGGAGCGTAGGTCCACGTGGCGGTGCCGTCTGGCGCCACCTCTGCAGGCTTAGTTATGACCTCTGGCAGCACCACATCGTCGCTGTCCACGTCCACAGCCACTCTCACATTATCCCATGCAACGACAGCGCTCTTTTTGGGCGATTCAGCCCCAGTTTCTGCCTCTTTATCGCCCGCCCCACCTCTTACAAGCCCACTGATTGCTTCCACCGCCAACTCCAGCTTCCAGTAGGTCTCTTGAGGGCCGTACAGCGGCAGCGGGACGTCACGATCGCCGTTGGCTCCAGAGTTGACTGAGTGGCCCAGCTGAGTGAGCCACTCCACCGGAGAGATGCCCTGGCTGTTGATCTGGATGGAACCAGCTTGGCGTGCTGCGCACTTGAGTCCTGGCACCGTCGTGAGCACTGCCTGGGTGACCAGAGCGCCAGAGGTGCCGTGATTGATGGTGGCAGACTCTAGGGAAGCAGGCGTGCGGGGGTTCACCCTGAAGAAGTTATTAAGAGACGGCACTGTGTTAAATAGGAGAAACATATAAATTGCGAAGCGATCGGTAATTTATTTATATAAAAATGAGTACTTGATTGACGAGCTCACCAAATGTCCCATTCCAGGGCCACAGGGCGGTAGCCATAGCAGTTCACCTCCGACATGGCAGCCTGGTACTGTAGCAGCGCCCCCGTCTTCTTCCTCTGCACGCTTCTGCCAATAGCAGAGCCGCCGCTGCTGCTGGCAAAAGCTTCCACCCCCGCCGCCATTACTTGAGCTCCTGGGGCCTGAAATATTTCAGGAGCAGTGGCGACAGGCGTTTGCAGCCCTGCTATTGCCGCTGCAGCTTTTCTCTCCTCCCCCTCCCTGCCATCGCCACCGCCAGCAGTGAGAGTGGTTCCTACCGGGGCTGTGCTTTGCGTTCTCACCAGCCCATAGGCGCACAGCACTGGGGAATTTTCCAGCACAACCATGAACTTGCCGTACAGCATGCTGGGGGGGGTCTTCTTACCGGTGATCTTCATCTTCAAAATCTCCCTGCAACAGGTAGGAGGCATGACACTATGAAAAGACAAGAACGCAAGAACAAATATCAACATTAAATTAAATGCTGATACGCACGTCTGCAGCGCTGACCATCCCTCTGGGCTCTCCCTCTGCATTATCTCGCTCCACTTGGGGTCTGCCAGCACGGTGCAAGCCAGCCCCATGAAGCCGCCATGGGCGTAAGAGTGAAGGCTCCTTGGCAGAGAGTGGGACACGCTCTGCTCCAAAGCGCACCCTCGAAACGCATAGGTACCAGTCTGATGCATCCACTGGCTCAGCGGGATAGCCTCGATGCTGGCGCGCAGCGTGACGCTGCCAGTCGAAAAAAACCCGGCGCCTCCGCCTTCTTCCCCTCCCTGGTGCGGCTCCTCGGCAGGGGGCTCTCCCTTTCCAGCTTCGATGTCAGTCGCAGCGGCAACTGCAGCGGAGGCTTCAGTCTCCTGCTCCTCAGCTGGCGGAGTGGGTTTGCTAACCGCCTCGCTGATTTTCTTCTGAACAGCCTCCGCTGCGAGGGCGGTGCCCTCTGCCGCCTTCACAACGCCCTCCATCGACTTATCAAGAGCCTGTAGGGAAATTCAAAGTAATAAACGCAGCATTTTGAGTAGAAATCCCCGTTTGCTTTTCCCAACATTCTATTGAACAGTTTTTCGCCTCTATCCCTCGCACCTCTGCCACGCGCTTCGATCTATGGGTGGACTCCATTAAGATCGTTGTTTCCCGGGGCCCGCTGCCTCCCTCAACGTCTGGCCCAAATGTGGAGAGGTCCAGTACAGCGGTGGCGTTGAAAATTCCGCCCTTGAGAAACTCCAGCATTGGAGCAGTCTCCCCCAGGTCAAGCTTCAGCTCACTGTTGTTTTGCACCACAATCGTGGTCCAGGCGCCCAGGAAAGCGGTGCCGTTGAAACTTGGCACAGCGGCAGTCGACCATGAGCATGCCGGGTCCCCTGGGGAGCTAACCTGCGCAGCGAATGCTTCATCGGCGTTATTGTTATTACTAAATGGGGGTTATAAAGCAGAAATCCATCTGCGCGCACCTGCAGCTTAACAATTAAATCATTTCGGGGCAATCCTAGCACTGAGTGCAGCTTCAAATTGACCGCCCACCCAAGCTGTTCGTCTGAATTTGGGTTTGTCGACATCGCGCACGTGCAAGGTGCTTGCACTTCTACATTGAGTATTCTAAAAAGATCTGCTCCGAAATCGAAAAATTGATGGCCATCATTGCGGAAAAAAATACCCTAAAATAATGCAATTATATATGATATTGAGGATTGAGAGTGCGAAATAATAAACCTCCTTTGATGGCAATAAAATCTTGAGGAAGCGTGCAAAAAGAAAAAAATTGTGAGTTAATGCAAAAGTTTGTGCAAATATTTTCAAAGTCGCCTCCTCTTAATGCGCGCATGAACCAAGCGCCCATGAATGTAAAGCTCACCTAGAAATGCCACCGTGTCTCAATTTTGGGCAGCGCATGCACCCATTTTTTAGCTCCCGGCACCTTGTTCTCATGCTGCATGGAGATCTTCTTGCACTGGTTGTTTTTCTCATCTAACCGATTATATGCAAATTACGCGGCATAGTATAGTACTGCAGCAATAATTCCGTAACCAATGCGACATCGCTTGGTAAAATTTCAGTTTGCGGCCAAAAAAAAATAGGAGTGAAAAAATAAAGAGATTGACTAAAATGATAGTAATTTGAGTCAGGGATAACAAAAGAATGCTTGTTGAAAACAACGAAAGTCAAATCGATTGAAAAAAGGGATGCGTGTATTCAAGTGAATTGTTTATAAGAGTAGGCGAAGGCGGTGAAAAGAGGGCAGACTCTTTCTGAGAAAGTTTGTTGGCACTGAAAATTAATTTGTAGTGGTCAATTTGATAGAAAAGAAAATGATGGATGCTGCATCGTTTTTTAGAGATGGTTGTTTATTCAACGCATGTACATGTGTTCAAATTCACCATCAGCAATAAATGCTAAATACGATAAAATGAGTTTGTCAGGTCTCTGCCACCGGAGGTATTCCCAAAATTCTTTCGTGAACCTCCCTAGCCGATGGCCGTTGTCGGGGCTTGGGGCTGGTGCATGCTTTGATTAGCGCCGCAAGACCTGCGGGGCAGCGCTCCGATGGCGGCGGCGGCTGGGTCAACCCCCGCTGCGGTGCTTTTCCCGTTGCAAGCTCAAACAAAACGATTCCGAGGCTGTACACGTCAATCTTCTCGGTGCAGCGCTGGCCGAGCAGCAACTCGGGGGCGCTCCAAGCCAGAGTTCCGACGACTTGCCCAGCGGTGGCGGTGAGGTAGCCCTTGGATTGCACAGCGGATATTCCGACGTCGCCAATCTTGGCGGTCTGAAAATCACCGCTGAGGAGCACGTTCTTTGACTTTAGGTCACGGTGAACGACGTTCACGGCGTGCAGCGCTGTCAGCCCGCGCGCGATGTTCAGAGCGACGCCCTTCCCTTGGCGGTGCCATGCCAGCGCATCCGCACTCTCAGGCCTGTTCAGAGCTCGCCGCAAGTCGCCACCCTCCATGAGCTCCATCACCAGCAGCAGTCTCCCATCGGGCATCTTGCAGGAGCCATACAGTTGCACCACGTTGCGGTCGCGGTTGATGTGCATCAAAATGGCGGCTTCCTGCTGGAATGCAGCCTCTGCTTCGTCCCCCACGCTCGCATTCAGCACCTTGATAGCCGCCGGCTGGACGCCGCGCAGGGTGCCGCTGTAGACTGCGCCAAACGAGCCTCGACCCAGTTCGATCGGTTTGTCGTTGTCGTCCAAATGGATCTCGACGTCTTCTGGGTCGATCTCCCACAGATCATGGGTGAGCATATCGGTTGGCGGGGTGCGGGACGCCTGGGTCAATGGTGCTTTCTCAGGCGCAGACCTTGCGGCAGTGGCAGAAGAGACTGTACTGAACTCGGTGACAGAGAAGAAACCTGGAGAACCAGGCGACCGCGGGGAGCCGAAAACATTGAGCGCGGGGGTTGAGCTCCTGGCCGTTGCAGGCTGCATCGGCGTGTCTTCGGAGGTTGTTGGATGGTCAGTACTGAATCCTTCAGCACGTGTGTCTACGGCGGCGACCACTTGTACTGATTGGCGCCGACGGTAGATTATGGCAATGGCGACACCAGTAGCCAGAGCAGCGCACCCCAGCCCAATGCCCAGTCCAATGGCCAAAGCGGCGTTGTTGCTGTCGGAGGTAGACGATGGCGCCGTAGTTTCTTCTGCAGTTGGCATCAGCGCAGGTTGGATGGCACCAGTTTGTGGCTGCAAGTACACCGCCGGGTTGCAGGTGATGTGGCGAGTCTGGTTGGTGGGCAACGCCTGCGGCGCGGGGACATCCACGTCAGGGGGCGGCAGCAGCGGAGCATCGATGATATAAACAACGCTGTGGCAGCCCATGCTTCTTTTCAACACCAACGCCCTGCCAAATTCACCAATGACGAGCAGTTCCTCCCCTATTTTGCTGAACCGCAGGGGAATTTCTCTGCCCACCACCTCGCCGAGCATGCTGTTTTTACTGCCGGCGGAGACTAAGTCATCGACGCACCACTCTCCTGGAAGCATGCTGTACATCACAGCGCTGGCCGTGGCAGCTTGCGGACCAGCGCTGATAACTCCTTCATTCTGAGGGACAAAAATGGTGGATGCCAATGATGTGTTGCTGCAGGCAGAGGGGCAAAAAATGGGAGTTTCGCAGTTAGAAAGAGAGAGGGAGCAAAATTAAAATGCCTCTAGTAATACGTAATACTACTACCAAGGGGGCACAATCCAAGGCAACCAAAGTTCATGTTAATACTGCTATACAATACAATACGGAGTTAGAAATGAGGAAGATGAAACGTAAGATGCTCACGTCAGCGGCTCCAGCATGCCTGTGGTGTTCCACACTTCCAGCCATCGCTGCGCAGTTCCGATGCCGCTCAACGACTCCGGCAACGACACCGCACAGCTGCTGCTGTCGCGGATAATTTTAGCCACAGTAGCTGCATCTTCATTTATGATGGACAGGTCGCTGGTCGATTCTGCTGGTAACAGCAGTTTGTCCAACTTGTACACTACGTATGAATTGCAAACTTCTTGAGAGGCCAGCACCCGCGCTGTGTCGTTGTTTGCCAAACTCTGGACAAAAAGCTGGCCGCTGGCATCAGTGAACGCTTTGACTACAAAATCCTGCTGCTTCACTATGCCCAGCATAGAGTTGACAGTCCCAAGATTGACAAGAGATTCTGGGGTATAGCTGCCATCGAGCATCCTGTACAACCACAGGAAACCCTCCTGACTCAGGAAACCCTCCTGAAACTTCCCAATGTCAACTTTTGCAACGTCGATGCCACCTGCACAGCAAAAAGGGACCGATTCGAGACTTTTCTTGCCTTTTGTTTGAGCGAGGATGCAGTCGTGCAGCTAGAAACCACAAAAAACCCACTGTAACGCTTGATGCCCTGCACGAGTGCGTCGTCGGTAGGAAAAAACCATGTCATGGAGCTATTGAGAACGTTGAGAAGCAGATTTAACTTGGCATCTTGGGCCGAGAGTTGGTTCAAAAAGGTCAGCTCCGGGTCGGTGGTGAAATTGAGAAAGGAACTGGCAAAACTGCCGCAAGAGGGCTGTTGCCGCTGCCCCTGCGTTTACAAATAAATTAGGGCGAAAATTCAAGCTGGCAGGCAAGGGTACTGATTAGTTTAATTTTCAGAGTCCTCACTCACCGGCTGTGCTAAGGACGCTACAGAAAATAATAAGACCGCCACAAAAAGTGTTCTGAGCAATATCATTACTAGGTGTACTAAGTAAGCGCAATTAGCACATTCTGGCTGGGCAGCTGGTTTGATAATGCTGTAAAACTCTAAAGACAATTAATACCGATTTAATTTAATTAATACAATTAATACCGATTTCAAAATTGATGTGAAAATATAAGCGTCCTGTGTCTCGGCTTCACCCATGGCCGCTTGGAAACATGTTGCAGAGAATGCAAAAACTGATGAATTTAAACAGCGGCTCGTATAGAGGCAAGAAACCCATGATACACTTTTTTCTTCCCCGGCCGAGTTTGAGCATCAAACTCGGCCGGATCGATTTGCATTTTTTCGTAGAGACACTTAGAAATGGACACTAACAATATAAACATTAAATGAGGGGGCTTAACTCCGCATGCATGTTTGCCTGACGTCTGAGATATGGCTTTGACGAGAGTCTATTCAAGCTCTCACTCAACTGTTTTCACGTTGCTACAATACGAACATAGCAGCCTCTTTCTTACAAAAAACGCTCAAGTTTCCAGCAGCTCTGCATCCCGCAATTCCTTTCGCATCGCCGCCGTCTCCTCTTTATTCACCAACTGCTTCCTCAGCGCCGTGAGATCTGCGGTGGTGTACCTATACCGTTGGTCGTATTGCAGCACAGCTGCAGGGATTGGAGGCAAGAAAGCTTGATCAACGGGGTCACCACCATCCGCGCTATCTCCTTCTGCATTTAAGCTCCATCTTGTTTGCGTTTCGACTTCAGCAACGCTGGAAAAGGTACCCACGAGTTCTAGCACCCTCTGCGCCCATTTTCCATCGTAGTAGTAGTCGGGCTGCATGCTGACGAGCTGGAGGGAGGTCAACGTTGCCGCAGCGCCGGTGATGAGGTGCGCGAGGAGTGGCAGCCCTGTGAAGTCGTCAGCGCTGGGCGCCGCGATGGAGAGGTGCTTCAAGTTGGGCAGAACCGACCTGCAAATAAAAGTATGAATATTTCACAAAAAAACGAACTAGCGAAAGAAAAATGAAAAAATCCTCTTACTGCAGTTCAAACCAGATCAATTGGCCTTCTTCGTCTTCTATTGCTATCCTGGTGTCGGTGGTCCACCGCATGCACGTCAGCGAAGGAACCAGGGGAGGGGAGGACAGCGGCCCCTCAAACTCCAGACGCTCCAGCAACTGCAGCTTTCCCAGCCCCCGCAGCCCCGCTGCACAGTCTCCGTGGCTCCTCACGCCAGTGATTGTGAGCGTGCGGAGGGAGGCCACCCCACCCAGCTGCTCCAGATCTCTCTGGTCGTCCAAATCCCAGCCATGCAGCGTCAATGACTGCAACAGAGGCAGCTTGGGCAGCGACGCCAGTGGGAAGTGAAGAGCTGCATTGTGTTATCAAATGAAAGAAGTTCAAATGGTGATGGTCACACGTTATTTATAGCCATTCCTGAACACCCACCGTATTTATTAGTGCTCAATGATAGTGAAGTCAGCCCAGTCAAATGCTCAGTAACTACATTGCAAAATCCAGCAGGAAGGTTGATATTCGCCAAGCTCAGACTTTGCAGCGTAGGTCCTAGCGCTGCCAGCTCCCACACGTGGCTCTCCCGCACCCTGCTGCACGTCGCATTTGCTCTCAAGCTCAGGGACTTTAGGTGGGGCAGCCGAGCAGCCATGGCCAGCCACCGACCGCAGTTGACGAGGTTCTGGCGCGCTAATGCGAAGTGAAGCAGGCTGTGGCGGAAATTTAACAGGCAGGTGGGAGGGAGGGCGCCCCGGGTACAAAGAGCGGCAACCACCTGGTCAGCGTCGTCCTCGCTGAGGAGCTACAGAGGGGTTAAGGAAGAGTGAGTGCAAATACGGGCGAATAAATTAGAGAGGATGACTTGCCTCAACCAGCCTCGTCTGCACCCGCCAATAGTGAGAGCTAGCAACTGCCTGGTGGCAAATTGCACGGAGAGACGGGATATCCACCGTTTTGTTTCTTTTTTTTAGTAGTTGGTTTTAGTAGAGCTGAATGATGCGTTTCGAAACGCAAAATGAAGTGATCTCAAGTGCAAACTGAATTTTGAAGAACACGAGCTTTACTGCGAGGAGGAGGTGCCAGTGATAATAATAAATAATTAAATTAAAAAATAAATATAGCCTGCATTTGTCTCAACGGGAAAGGGGGGTGGATCGAAACTTTCGGAACAGTGGTTCAATTTTTTTTGGCTCATCTCCCTCGCGATTTGATACTTTGGTAATTGTATAGAACCCAACTTTAAAATAGCCAGAATCGTGTTTAGAGGCTCCGCTTAAGAAAATTATAATTAATCTGTATTCGATCAAATCATTTGTTTACCTTTCCCTTTCGCCAGCGAGCCTCGGCAAAGGTCCCTTTTAAAATTCCAAATATACATAAACTCAGGAGCGGGTCTGGATTCAGCGATAGCCAGCAGGACAAGCATTCCATCTCTACCCGCCGCCTCCGCCTTTTTTCACCTTGCCACCCACCACCCACCCTCGATGAAGTTCAAAGGCGTGATTTCGACCGAGGGCATGCGCGCCCTGGAGCGCTCCTTCCTGCCGCCGCTAGAAAAGTTCGGCAAGAAGTGCTACCTCCTGCTGACTCGTGAGTTCACGATCTTAATCCAGAAACAAGAGGACGCTGACGGGGTGCACACGGCAGCTAAGATTCACAACGTGAGCGTAAAATACCCATTCTTCATTATCCACAGTGTTTCGCAGCGCTGATCTTCATCATTTCTTTCTTTCTTTTTGTCGCCGTCGGTTGGAGCAGAGCATCGTCTTCGAGCCTGACGCCATCGAGCTGCGCAGCAACAACGATAACTCAATCGCCTTCTCCGTCAACATCCCCCTCTTTCTCAAGGCCCTGCGCGCGGCCCACGCCCACGACGCCAGCTCCCTGAACGTTAAACTCGCAACCCGAGGCATCCCCAGCCTGCACCCCCACGAAGACACCACCCAGGCGACGCAGCGCCCCATGCTGATCTTCAGTTTTCAGGGCAGCAACGTGAGCTTGGGGCAGGAGATGCCGGTTGGGCACCCCTGCAATGATGCGGTGCTGGCTGAGCTGCGGCAGCTTAGTGACGTCACCACGCTGTGTCCTTTCTACCTGGACATCATGCCAGACCTGGAAAGAATCACGGCGAGTAAAAGGTTACTGCATTGTTAAAGCATGCCTTTTTTTTTTTAATATGCGAAATTATGAATTAATTTATTGCTTTATTTTTCTCCGCAGGCATGGGTGGACAAGTTGAAGGCGCTTTCAAAGGCGGTGCAGCTGTCCCTGGCGCGGCAAGGGGACCTACACATCACGGTGGATGGGTCAGGGGTGGCGCTGGGGCAGGGCTTCCCAGAGCTGGAGACGATGACTGCAGGCGGAGAAGAGGAGGGGCGGCAGGAGGAGCCTCTGCAGTGAGTTTCTATTGAAGTTAACTGTTAAAATTAACTGTTCTTTGTTAGTCCAATAATAAGTGGCTTTTCTCTGTTATCTTTAGCCAGGATGCTTCATTTTCCTTTGATTCGTATGAACAAGTATGGCCAGTGTACACCAAGGATATTAATTAAATCAATAATTTCCGTTGATGAATATTCCAATAATTCATTTTGTCTTTCAGGTCTGTGCGCATGGAGGAGCGGCTGAGAGAGGCTCGAGCCAGGGGGGACGTGGCCTCGGCGCAGGTACAGCTGGACCACTTGGCCAAAGCGCTGCACAGCGCCCCGCTGTCGGTGCCCCTGCGCATGCTGTGTGGAATATTGGAGCCGGGGGTGAACGTGAATGGCAGTACAGTGCACGGCTCATACGTTCACATAATGTTTGCGTACGCGCAGTCGCAGCAGCAGGCGCGAGAAGGGGATCTTCCAATGCAGCTATTTTACCAGATACCATTGCGAGATGACGACTAACGCCAAGGAAAGTCTCGTTTTATTTCATATGGAAAAGAAACAGAAAGCATATGCATGTCAAAGGGTAGAATGAATGAATGAATGGTAGAATGATGAACATAAAGATATAAGGGTTGTGAAATTGGAAAGCAGGGAAATGATGAGTGAAAGGTCTCGAAATCCAAGTAAAAATAACCCAATGCTTATTTTTTTAACCGCCGCGTCATGTCAGCCCCTGTAATCTCGAGGAAACTAAGATTTGAATTTACTTCTACTTCTACTGCCAAGAGCGGCGTGACAGCCCGCCTCCCCCACTGGCGTACTTGTGCCGCAGCAGGTCCAGGTCGTACGCCCTCCTGCCCTGTGGGGTGCCCAGTGCAGCGTGCGCTGCCGACAACAGCGAGAACAGCGCAGTGGAAGGGCCACGACCCAGCGTATCCGCAGCCTTGTCGGGGTGCAGCCGCAGCGCCAGCGACCTGCGAATTTGATAGTAAACTAGTTCATTTTTATGCGTACTAAATTTATATCTGCTCAAAACAAATTCAACGCTACTCACCTATACGCTGCTTTGATGTCTGCGGAGGTCGCCCCAGGCCGCACACCCAGCACTGCGTAGTGGTTGCGCGGCTCTCCGTCCACCGCCTCCCGCCGGGCGTCCTGCAGCCGCGCTGCCAGCGCAGGACTGCCGCCACCGCTGCTGGCAGGCAGCCGCTGCAGCCGCTCCAAGTCTTCTACCGCCAGGTCGAACGCCCCCATCAGGAAGTGCGCCTCGGCGCGCAAGTCCAGCGCGCGCACGCACCGTCCCGGCTCCATCTTCTCCACCCTGCAGCAGTCGGCAGCGCTTTCCAGCAGCCTCCCACCTCCCGCTAGCGCCCTTGCGCGGGCGCAGAGCACTGTGCAAACAAAGTGAGCTTCGCCCTCTGTCTCAGCTGCCGTCACAGCCTCCGAATAGGCTTTCACGGCGTCGTCAAACCGCTTTTGGTACGCAAGTCTGTCCGCCGTCGCCTTCAGCTGCGCCGCGCTCTTCCTCTCCGGCACAGATGCGGAGGACCTGAGCGGGGGGGGACCAGATACAGATGCCTGAGGCGGCAGAGGCACAGCAGGCTTGTTTCTGGGCAGCCCCACGCCGCCGTTGCCGCCAGCCGGGCTGCCGTGGCCAGACGACAGCGGAGTCTTTTCTTTAGCGCCGTCGTCCTTTTCGCTCTCAAAAGACGACTCGCACTGCACGCCCTGCGGCTCTTCGTTGGCGGGCGTGGCAGCGGCCATGGGAGTGACGCCGGCTGGGGTGGTTGAGGAGCGCTCGGAAGAAGGAGAGAACGGGCCGGCGCCTGCCGCAGGAGAGGGGGCCTGAAAGGGGGGCGGAGAGGCGGGAACCTTGAATCGGGAGCGCAGCGGGGTGGTGGAACCAGGGGGAGACGTTGGGCGAGCGGAAGCTGGCACTCTGGCGGTGGTGGAAGCACCGCCGGGGGAGGTTGCATCGCAGGGAGGCTGCCGCTCGGGGGTGCGTGCCTGGTCGGTCGGAGCTTGGCGCCTGTGCGCGCTGGAGGGGCGCCTGGCGCTCGTTTGCTGCTGCTGCTGGCCGTGCTGGGTGGCGTGAGATGCCAATTGGTCCTGAAGGCGCTCCAGCAGCGACAGAAGCTCCTGGCGCTCTTGGTCCCAGGTGCCCTGCTGCTTGGCTGTGCCTCCCTGCAGCTCCGGCTCGACTTGGGAGGCAGTGAACGCTGCGCTGGGCACCCGCTCATCAGTTGCATTGTTGGCAGCTGCAAAAGCGGCGGCGGCGCCTGGTGCGGAGCGAGATTGGGCCGCCAGGCGCTCCTCAGACGCAGACAGCGCCCTCTCCAGCTCGGAAATGCGGGAAGCGGCGCGGCAGCGGTCGTAGGAGAGCGCCTCTTGCAGCGCAGCGCTCTCCAGCTGCTGGGAGCTCAGCGCCGCCGCCAACCGTGCATTTTCCGCGGAAACGTCGGACAGGGCCTCCCGGGCGGCGCGACGAGCAGCGGTGGCCTCTTTGGCCACGTCCCGCCAGTGGCTGGCCTCTTCAGCCAGCGCCTCTGCCTCGGCGGACACCCTCGCGTAGGCGGCGGCGGTTTCCGCTTCGCTGGCACTCAGCTCACGCACGCGGTTCAGCAGAGACTCCCGCTCCGTGGGCACCATGGGGCTGGAGGTTATTGCTGCGCCCTGGCCGGGCGTGCGGTGGCGAGAGGAGCGATTAAAGTTGCTGCTGCGGTGGTGGTGGTGGTCTCGGCCGTGGGGGTAGGAAGCGACGTGAACGGGCTCAGAGCAGGCGGGACGGAGGTCTGGGGGGGCGTAGACGTCGTTTTCGGCGACATCGCTGCCGCTATCGGTGTATCCATCGATGGGGAAGGCTCGAAACGGGGAAGGCTGGGCAGCGCCACGGTGAAAGTTTCCTGGCTGCGGCTCGGGGCTGTCAAAGTCCGAGCTTGGGTCGTAGTAGCGGGCTGCATGCTCTGCCGCGTAGCCGCCTTCGCGTTGCTGGCTCAAACGCCGTCCAGATCGTGCATTGTTTTGCGAAAGATCGTTCAGGCCGAGATCTGCTGCACGGGCAGCGGCCGACGATGCGTAGCCCCGCAGTTGCCGCGACATGGTGTATATGTGGCGTATTTAAAATAAAGACAATGCCCGGGGAATGTCCGAACGTTGAAATTTCAAACGAGGCGAGTTGCGGAGTTCAACAACATCTTTGCATTGATTTCACAGATATGATAATTAACAGGGAAGTTCATAAGTGTTTAAAGAGTTGCACAGCGATGCTTACAGAAAAATAATAAAAACGTTTTGACTGCAGCCTGCTATGCTGTGTACAGCATGGATTTTTTTTTTGAAACTAAACTGGAATAAACTGGAATAGGATGAAGCAGCGCATCACCTGCACCGTTTTGTCCAGCAGCAATGGATGTGCAACTTTTGCTGCCGTGGGAACTCCCTTGCATGAAAATGGCGCCGACGTGGCGGAGCTGCTTATGATAATCTTTATTTTCTCTTTCAGCTTGATGCCTACCTGCGCATTGTTCTTAAATGCTACACGCATGGTTTGAGATTTCTGCTGCTGCTGCCATTTATTATCCCTAGCTAGGCCGTCCTGGGCGGCGGCACGGTAATATTGAGAAAAAAAATATATGCTCGGAAGCATTCGCGCCCTTACAATGTGGAGATTTGGCCAACGTACTGTATGCGTATTTGACGATCAGGGCCACTGGAAAAGACGGATTCTTGAAGACCCCGACTTCACCGCCACAACAAAAATATATTAACTTGTTTATGCATTTATTAATTTTTGATTTTATAAAACTTCAAAGCGACATTAAAAGACGGTTGACATCCATTTAAAGCTTATTTTGCACGTTTTGTTTTTCAAATTTAGGAAATCGCAAATGAACAACAGTCGGCAACACATTTTGCCAACGCAGCCCAGCCTCGCGAGCACCAGATCCGTCAAGACGCGTTTACCTCGGCGTAGCATTGCTCGCCGTCCCATTCACCGAATTGCAAATGCAACTTCAGCGGTTGAGGAAGCCGACGTTGTCATTGCTGGCGCTGGCATCATCGGCCTCTCATGCGCTCTGGCACTCCTCACCGTCAGGCCTTCCATGTCCGTCGTCCTCCTCGACCGCAAGGAGCCCTGCGCTGGCGCAACCGGCGCTGGCCAAGGCTACATCTGGCTGGCGCACCGAGACCCTTCAAGTCCCGCCTGGGCACTGGCCACACGGAGCACGGCGCTGTGGCGAGAGCAGCTGCAGCGCGGACCACTCAAACAACCAGACGTAGAGTGGCAGGCCTCTGGTTCCATGCTGATAGCCTCAACCGCAGAAGAGGCGGAGAGTCTGCGGGCGAGAGAAACAGCCCTGCGCCAGGTTGGCGTGGCAGCGAGCTTCATTGGTGCAGACGAAGTGGCAGCGCAAGAGCCATCGCTAGCGCCTGGAGTGGCATCTGGGGCGCTGATTGTGCGGGCAGATGCGCAGATCAACGGCATGAAGACGGCAGGAGAGGTGCTGGCGGCGTGCAACGCAGCAGGGGCGTCCAGCGGCCGTTTTCGAACGCTGTTTCACGAAGATTGCGAGGCGCTGACCACTGATGCAGCTTCAAGGAGGGTCACAGGCGTCGTGACCAGTCAACGCATGCTGTATGCCAGGCTAGGAGTTGTTATAGCCACTGGTGCATGGGCGGGTGAATTTTTGGCAAAGCAGCTGGGGCAGCCGGCGTGGGGGGAGCTGTTTCGACCGCGAAGAGGGCTGCTGCTGGAAATGCCTCCGCCAGAGGGCATGCCAAAGCTGCGCCGGGGTCTTATGGAAGTAGGGTATACAAAACACTATACAAATCAAGACGTTGGTACTGCCGCCGCTGCCGTGGCTTCCTCCAACGTTGACATCACCTTCACAGCCACGGCCTCTGCCTCTGGTTCGCTGCTGGTGGGCTCCAGCAGGGAATTCAGCGGGTGGGATGCTTCGGCACAGCCAGCGGTCGTGGAGTCCATTATGGCCCATGCAGCGACCTTTCTTCCCGCGCTAGATGCATACCCTGTCTCGAAAATCTCGGCGCGGGTGGGGCTGCGCCCCTTTTCCGCCAGCGGACCCAAGATTGGCCGCATTGCCGATGGCCTGTTCCTGGCTGCTGGGCATGAGGGCTCAGGGCTGACGCTGGCCCCAGCCACGGTGGAGCTGCTGCTGGAAGACCTGCTGGGGATCGAGTCGCCGCTGAGCCAGCGCGTGAGGGACGCTGTGCGCCCTGCCCTGACTGAACGATGAATTTACTGTTTTCTTGTATGTATATTTTTACGTACTTTTTTTTTTTAATCGATATAAACATGTATCCCTTATCATTTTTTCTCCATGATTAATTAGTTTATTGTAATGTGCACCCACACATTGCACCGACGACAGTGCTCCCTTCACCCTGAACACCATTCATATTTTCCTTCTTTCCTACTGCCGCTCCACCACCGCCATCGCACTGCGCCACCGCCCTCAGCAGCGGCGCCGCTTTCAGTCGCATCTCCTCGTACTCCCCATCCGCGTCAGACTTCACAACTATTGCACCTCCTGCCCCAATGCTCACCGCCCCTGCGTGCACCACCGCCGTGCGAATAACGATGTTCAAGTCAAACGCGCCGTTCACCGAGAAGTACCCAATGCTGCCTGAGTACACCCCCCTGGGCCCGGCCTCCAGACCGTCCAAAATTGACATTGACCGCACTTTCGGGGCGCCCGTCATGCTGCCCCCAGGGAACGCAGCACGCACCGCGTCCACGGGGGTCACCCCCGCCGCCGCGTTGCGCTTCCCGCGGATCGTGCTCACCAGCTGGTGCACCGTGGCGAAACTCTCTACCTGCATGAGCGATGGCACGGCCACAGACCCCGGCTCACACACCCGCCCCAGATCGTTGCGCAGCAGGTCCACAATCATCAGGTTCTCAGCACGGTCCTTGTCGGACGCAGCCAGCGCTGCCGCAGCGGCAGCGTCAGCTTTGGCGTCGTCCAAAACTCGCTTTGCTGTTCCCTTGATGGGCTTTGCCTCCAGCCACCCCTGCCTGTCTCCCCTCAAAAACCGCTCGGGGCTGGAGCAGCACAGCGCCAGGGAGTCGGCTTCCGACCCGCCAAAGTGCAGCCAGGCGGCGTAGGGGGCTGGGTTCACCTGCCGCAGTGTTTGATACAGTTGCCAAGCATCCCACCGCCCTTCAGACCACTCTCGGCGAAGCTCCGTCGTCAGACACAGCTCGTACGAGTCGCCAGCGTACAGAGCATCCATGCAGGCGTCCACATTTGCAACATACTGCTCTCTGGGCTCGCGAAGCGAAAACCCCACCAAATCGCATGTACTTGCCGCCTGGGGCATTTCATTGGTTGTGTCTCTGTGTTTCAAGGGAGAGAACCCGGCTGCCTCTGCGTCTGCCGCCATTTGCGTTATTTTCGCCGTGGTTGCGGCCACCCATTTGATTGCGGCCTGCACCTCCTCCTCCGACGCCCCAGCGCGGCGCACCGCCAGCGCGTAGACGTCGCCTTTGAGATGATCAATCGCCACCACCCGGTCCGCGAAAAAGAAAGCTGCATCGGGGGTTGCAGCCTGATGGGCCGCCTGGCCGCTGCACTCCGCCTTCAGTTCGTACCCCAAATACCCCACCAGCCCGCCCCAAAAGTCAAACGGCAGCCCCTCCGCGCCATCGCAGTGTCCCCACGTCCGCGTCTCGGCGTTGATCCAGTCCCAAAAGAAAGTTGAGCAGGAGTCAACCACAGCGCCGCCATCTGCGCCCACCACGGTCAGCGTGCCTGGACAACTGCCAGCTGGAGTATTTGCGTCTGCAAGGGAAGGTAGTCGGTAGGTAATGCGCCGCCACAGCGGGCCTCCCCGACCCCCCATGAAGGAGAACCTGCCTCGGTCGGTGGCTGCCGAATCCAACCAAAACGTGTCCTCCACAGCTGTAGAAGACGTCGAAGGGGAGACCCCACTCAAAACAATGCTGTTGAACAGTGTTTGCGCCCCGCCAGGTATCCTTCGCAGCGCATCTGAGATGTGAAAATGGGACACACTGAGCGATGATGGTGCCGGCTCGCTGGGGGCCTCCAGCTCCATCCCCAGGTGCGCAGCAGTCAAGTCGCGGAAGTTGCGCAGCAGCTGTGCGCCATATGAGGTACCAATGGATTCGGGATGGTACTGCACGCCGTACAGCGGTAGTTCACGATGCGCCACCGCCATCAGTACCCTCTCTTCATCAGCTTCGCTTGCTTTTGACGCGTCGGCGTCGCTCTCTGCCACCCCATACGCGTGGCACTTGGCCCCCGTGGTCCACGCTATTGGCTGCAGCTCCGCCGGCAGCGTGGCTTCATCTACAACAAGGGAGTGATAGCGGACCACCTGGTAGGTGTTTCCTGATGGAATATCTGCAAACAGGGGGTGCCCTGAGTGTTCCACGCCGCTCAGACTGCCGTGCACGGGGGCAGGCGCTCTCACAACGCTGCCGCCATGCGCCAGTGCGAGTGCTTGAAATCCCAAACAGACGCCGAGAATGGGCGTATTGGGGCGCGTCTTCAGCAGTGCCATGCATAAGCCGATGTCCCCTGCTGCGGCAGGGGTGCCAGGGCCAGGAGAGATGACGACGTTGTGGAAGCGCCCCTCGTCCAACTGGCGCAGCACGGTGGCGGCATCGGTTTGGTCGTTATAAATGACAGTAGGCGGCTCTGCAAATATTAGTATGGTTCAAGTTTTTTTAGCGGTTTAAAATCCAAGTTTTGGGGTTGTTTTTCTGGTCTGTTCGAGCCACCGCCACACGTAGCAAATAATATAATAAAGTGAGCACCCACCTCCATTGACCTGGGCTATCAATTGGTAGAGGTTGTATGTGTATGAATCATAGTTGTCTATCAGCAATGTGCGTAATTTCATGGCCTTAATGTATAAAAATAAAAAGATTTAAAAATGTGTTGATCTTCAAATCGTTCAAATTGGCTGCAATGAGCCACCCAGGGCGGCAATACAGTGATCCCAAATAATTTTTGATTGCAGAATAATGCATGCAAGGCAGCGTATGTGAGAAGCAACACTCAAGCAGCCTGCTGTGGTCGTGGGAACCTCAACGCATCCTACCGATCGAGGCTCTTCACAAAATATGCAGTGATCAGCCCACCATTAAAATTTTATTTCAATATATCCGAGTGCGCATTTGCGCTCAGGCAAACGCTGCTTTCATATTTCAAAGCAATTTTCGAAACAGTTTTTTTTAGAACAGATAAACTCCCAAAACGAACACAGCGGTTTGTTGTTGGCATCTGGGTTCGTGGAGTAGCTCAAATCAGGGGGTGGCATGTCGCAGGGCAAAGAGCCAAGTAAGTGGACTCGCAAAATCATTTGTGCATTAACAAATTTCTTGAGGAGCGCGTCATGGGGCGAGCGGAAACTGCTCAGTGACTTTATTGCGCCACACTGGAGCGTTTGGAGCGGCGGATGCGCTCTCTTATCTCATCAAGTGGCGAGAACACCAGCGTTTGAGCTATGTTCGCTGCCAAAATGGCGTCTTTGGAGCGAAAGATTCACAGTCCCACCCTTTATGCCCCTGTTGTAGGCGAATCAGTGGACCCCCCAGCCGTTTCCACTGCATCGGCGCCTGGAGATGTTCCCACAAGGGGGAATCAAACAGCCCACTTGAGCCAGCTGGAGCACTTTATTCGCCACTTCGCTGCCAGATCTTCCCAGGAAGCAGCGTCTGTGCTCGTGAGTGGCGCGCGAACCCCTCTCATTTTCCGAGAAGAACTCAGAGCACCAATGCTGATCTCCACCACCGCCTCTTCTTTCTCACTTTATTGCTTTAATTGTATAATGCAGGAGGAGTATGTCTCGACACAGGGCACAGAGACCGACTGGCACTTTTTCGTGCGGCACACGTGGCTGCCCGTGTTGTCGGTTGCCTACGGCAGCGACTGGTCGAGCAAATTTGAATCGGAGCTCGACGCCATGGTGGCCCTTCACGCCTCGCTGGCGCTGCCAAAGACCTCCAACCGAACCTTCCTCGGCACCAGGCCGGCAGAGGCAGCAGCAGTCACCTTTCCGGGGCAGTGTTTCATGCAGCAGCAGCAGCAGCAGCCTCTGTCTCCCACCTCCGCCACCCCACCCACGCTGCCGCAGTCTTACTGCCCCTCAAAACAGCAGCAGCAGCAGCAGCAGCAGCAGCAGAGGGAAGCCTCCGAGGGAGCTCTGGAGATCAGCGACTCTGACATCATCACCCCTGCGCGCCCTTTTGCAACTGAGGCTGTTGACGTTGATGGCAAGCGGCGGCGGCTGCGGCGAAAACGCGCAGCCAGCCCGGAGGAAGCAGCGGATGCGGTGCCATCGCCTGTGGCGCAGTCTCAAAGTGAAAAGGAAGAAGGGCAGGCAGGGGACGGCAGCAGGGGTGAAATTTGTGGCGACAAACCCACCTCTCCTTCTGCTGTGATGGCGCGAGTGGTGCAGCAGATCTCGAAGCTAGCGATGGGGAGCCCCGCGGGGTCCCCGTCGCGCCATGCATCAGGTAAACTCGCCGCATTTTCTACGAACGGCGGCAAGGAGGCGGCAACGGCAAGTAGCGGAGCTGCCTGCGGTGGAGTGTTGGGGTCTGCAGAAGAGCAGCAGCGGTTGGCGGGGTCGTTGACGCTGGTGCACGACATCTCACAGCGTATGTTGACGGGGCTCCGGTTGTCTTCTGACGAGGCCCTGCCCACAACTGAGGGCGAAAAGAGCAACGGCGGCGGTGGCGGTGTTATCAGTGCAGCCGATGCCGCTGATCTTCGCTCTAATCTTGCCAACCTGGACCTGTCTGAGGCGCCATTGATGCTTTCCACGCTGCAAAAGCTGCTGGGCTCCAGCTTGGGCGACCGTTCAGACCTTCTGGGGCGCACCGCTCTTCACGTTGCCTCCGCCTCGGGGCAACCCAACGTCGTGGCTGCGCTGGTGGCAGCGGGGTGCGACGTGAACAAGCGGCTGCCGCTGGACTACCGCCTGCTGCTGCGCTTCGCGCTGGGCGGCGGCGGCGACTCTCACGGCGAAGTGGAGATGCCGGCGTGGCCTAAAAGGGACGGAAAGCTCAGCACGGGCGCCCTTCCGCCGCCCCCGCTCCCTGTGTCCATGCAAGGCTCCACGGCGCTGCACTGGGCGGCGGCAGGCGGCGATGTAGCCACCATGGAGGCGTTGCTTTCCTCTCCTGATGCTGACGTCAGTGCTCGCACGATCGAGGGCGCAACAGCGATGCATTTTGCGGCACGAGGGGGGCACACCGCGGCTGTCGCGCGGCTGAGCCGCTGTCCAGACATTGAGCTGGACGCTGCGGATCTGCAGGGGCGCACTGCGTTGCACGTGGCGGCGGCGGCAGGGCACTCGGGAGTGGTGCAGCAGCTGTGGGCGCGGGGGGCGTGCATCGACCCTGCGGATGCCTTCAGTTGGCGGCCCCTGCACTATGCCGCGCGGGAGGGGCGCGCCGCGGTGGCAGCCCACCTGGTCATTGCCGGTAGCCAGGTCCAGGCCCACGATCCAAAGGTAATCGAGCGAGCTAATTGTTAAAAATCGCTCACACTTTCACTGTCAATCTTCGTGTTATTATCTTGTGAAATGACGTGGCAGAGGATTTAAATGCACTCACTTAGCTAATTATTTCCAAAACATTTTTTGTTGCAGGGCGTGACTGCGGCACATTTGGCGGCCGAGCGCGGCTACGTTGACATCCTGGACCGCCTCCTCATCGCTGGGTACCTCCCTGACGCGGTCGTTGCTCCTTACAGCTCAGGCGGTGACGGCACAACAGCGCTGCACCTGGCAGCCACGCAGGGCCATGCTGAGGCTGTGGCGGTGCTGCTGCGGTGGGCTGCCAACCCAAAGGCAGTGGACGCGCTGCGGTTCTCTGCTCTGGACTGCGCTGTGATAAATGGCCACTTTCACTTGGCGCCGATGCTGTTGGGTGCTGGGTGCGGAATGAGACGGCCCAGGGACATAGCAGAGGCAGAGGAAGAAAGTGCAAACGGAGCAGCGGCGGCGGTGGCAGTTGAAGAACACAAAGCGGTAGCTGGTGGCGAGGGAAACGAGAGTAGCACCGGGGCGGAGAAGGGCGGCACAGAGGAGCAGAGCAGTGGCGGCTTAACGGTGCCGGGCAACGCCAGCGACCGGTCTTTGGCGGTGGTGGTGTTACCTCCATCGCCACGCGTGGCGGAACTGCTGCGGTGCTTGGCGGCCGAGGACCCTGCGGCCGATCCAGCCTTTGCCACCGCCACCGCCGCCGAGCCCGTCTTCTGGGACATTTTCAACGAGCAGGTGTCGTTCCTGGCGTGCGCAGCGGGACTGGGCAAGATGGGCCCGCTGATGGCGCTGCAGCAGCGCCAGCACGAGAAGCACCCCCCCACGCCTTCTGATGCCTCCACCGCTGCTGCAGCTGCTGACCTGAGCCAGGCGCTGTTGATGGCGGTGCGGTGCGGGCGGTGGGAAGCGACGGCATGGCTGCTGCGTCAGGCGCAGGCTGCAGGCGATGATTTGTCGGCCCACGCTCTGTTGCACCACGCTGCTGTGCTGGGCCACGATCAGGTGGTTGGTGTGTTGTTGGAAGGCGGCTGGGACCCCGCCAAGCGCCATCTGTCCATGACGCCGCTGCAGGAAGCCGCCGCGTATGGCCACGTGGGCATCGCACAGGCGCTGTTAGAGACAAATGCTGGGGCAGCGGCGGTAGATGCGGCGGACCAACGGGGCCACACCGCGTTGCACTCCGCGGCCGCAGCGGGGCTGACGGGGCTGGTGGAGATGCTGCTGGAGGCGGGGGCTAGTCCCGATGCCGAGGCTGCAAGGGACGGCCTTCGGCCGGCACACCTGGCTGCGAGAGAGGGCCACGTCGGGGCGCTGCACGCGCTGCTGCGAGCTGGAGCGAGTTTGGGGGCCGTAGATTCCCGCGGGTGGACCCCACTGCACTTTGCAGCGCAGCGGGGCGACCTGGCGGCGTTCCTGCTGCTGCACGGTCGCACTGAGCCGCTGCTGACGCCGGCCTCGGCTGCTGCGCTGCTCACCGCCGCGGTGCTGGGGCGGTGCTCCGAGATCGTTGGCGTGGTGCTTCTGGGCGGTTCCGCCACCCCGGAAGCGTGCGTGGCTGCCAAGGAGGCTCCGGCACACGCTGCTGCTCGCGAGGGCTTTGTTGAGGCGCTTCAGTTCCTGGCAGATGCTGGATTCGATCTGTGCTCCAAGGACGCGGAACAGCGCAGCCCGTTGCACCACGTGCCCACGGGATATGGCCACGCGCTGGGGCCCTCGCGGCGCGGCCGCCCAGGCGAATATGTGGCAGCGGCGGAGCTACTGCTGGCTTGTGGGTGCGCTGCGGACGCGCCCGACGCGCATGGTTGCACCCCGCTGCATGTGGCTGCGGGGTGCGGGTCTCCCGACATTCTGCAGCGCTTCCTCGACCTGGGTCCTGGCGCTGTGAACGCTGCCGATGAGATTGGGTGGACGCCCCTCTTCTGGGCTGCCTCCGAGGGCCATGGTGAGCCATTTTATGTATTTTTTAATACATTGTATTAAATTGTATTATTTAGTTTCTGACTGGGTTTCCCTTTACTTTTTTTTATAC
Organism: Marvania coccoides; assembly: GCA_963854735.1. Classification (NCBI taxonomy): domain Eukaryota; kingdom Viridiplantae; phylum Chlorophyta; class Trebouxiophyceae; order Chlorellales; family Chlorellaceae; genus Marvania; species Marvania coccoides. The sequence continues at coordinate 1,268,437 of OY978103.1, read as the reverse complement.
GCAGAGTTTGCTGTGCGGATGCTGCTGCAAGCGCAGGCCAACTGCAACGCCGAGGACTGCAACCAGCGCATGCCCCTGCACTTTGCAGCCGAGGGAGGCCACCTGGGGTGCGTTTCTGCCCTCATTGACGCCCACTGCATGCACCCATCGGGCCCCTCTCGCGTTCACAACACCGACGTCAACTCGCAGTCGGCGGTGCGCCTGGCGGCCGAGGGAGGCCACGTGGAGTGCGTGCTGGCGCTGCTGGACGCCGTGCCCATGGCGCCGGCCCAGCCAGACGGCACCCCCCACTCGCTGGGCTCGCGTGATTCTGGCACCACTCGGCGCACAGCGCTGCATCTGGCTGCGGCGCAAGGCCTGCCCACCATCGTCGCTCACCTGCTGGCCACGCAGCGTCTCCACCCTGGGGCCAAAGATATGGACGGTTGGACGCCGTTGCACCTGGCTGCCATTGGAAATCATGCTGACGTCATTGAGCAGCTGCTGGCGGCCTCGGCGGACGCCGATGACCCTGCCTCCGACGGCGACACCGCCCTGCACAAAGCCGCGCTGTCTGGGCACGAAGAGGCGGTCGGCGCGCTGCTGAAGGGCGAGCGAGCGAGTGCTGACGTGCGCAACGCCAGCGGGGCAACCCCCCTCTACAACGCAGCCTCGCAGAACCACGTGGAGGTGATGCGGCTGCTACTGGAGGCGGGGGCAGCTCCCGACGCGGCTGCATCCAATGGCTGCACGCCGCTGTACATTGCTGCTAACAACGGTTGGGATGTGGCTGTGCGGGAGCTGCTGGAGCAGGGCGCTGAGGTGGACCTGGAGGCCACTGGAGGGTGCACCGCGCTGCATGCGGCTGCCGCCAACGGCCACGCTTCTGTGATTCGGGCGTTGGCGGACGCAGGAGCAGACGTTGACGCTCAAAGCTCTAATGGGTCAACGCCGCTGCACAACGCCTCTGCCAACGGCCACGTGGAGGCCGCAGAGGCGCTGCTGGCGTCTGGCGCCGACACTGACGTAGAAAACGCCTCAGGCAACACCCCTCTTCACATGGCAGCCGGCAAAGGTTGGGCTGCGGTGGTTGAGGCGCTGGTGGCTGTAGGCGCCGATCTGATGGCGCGCAACCACAAGGGGTACGCGCCCATCCAGTCTGCGGCCAGCGGTGGGTATTTTGATGCCGTTCTCAAGCTTGTGCACTCTGGGGGAGCGTGGCGGCAGAAGGGCGATGGCGACGTCGTGAAGCTGCTGTCTCGCAAGACCACGCTGAAAGTGAGCTACATTGAGGGGCGACTGAGGCTAGCGGAGAAGGAGCGGCAGCGCCGGCAGGCCAAGGGGGCAGCGGCGGACGGTGGAGCGGCAGGGATTGGCGGCGGCAGCGGCGGTGCAAACACTGCCACCCAGACGACGCCAGAGGACCTGGAGGTGGCTAAGAAGCAGGCGGACGCGGTCATGGCTGCGCTGCTGGAAGAAGAGCAGGCGGAGAAGGTAGGAGTGGCAGTGATATTTAATTGACAGATGTTATTTTGCGGCCTTTCTATTTTCATCGACTCATTCTTGTTGTTTAATTCCTCTCTCTTCAGGCCAAAGTGGACCGGGCAAAGAAGAAAAAGGAGGCCAAGAAGCAGAAGAAGGCCGCCCAGCGGCAGGCAGAGGCGCAGGCCAAGGCTGAGGAAGAAGAAGAAGAAGAAGTGGCCACCGCTGCGGAAGAGGAGGCAGCTACAGCAGCAGCAGCTGTTGAAGAAGCCGGATGGGAGGCTGATGAGGAAGTCTCTGCTACCGATGAGGCTGCCCCCATCCAGCTGGTCGCAAGTGCAGCAGCGTTGGCTGGCAAAGGGCGCTCTGTTGCCCACGCCAACAAGCCTGCTGCCAACGGGAACCACGCCGCTGTCGCGCCGGTTGCCAATCATGCGCATTCAAAGCACGGTGCGAGCGACAGCGGCGCTGTTGCTCCCAAAGTTGCCATTGTGGTTGCTGTGGGAAATGGGAGGTTCACACACCACCCCAAGCCAGTGTCTGGGCCTGGGCGCACGGCCTCAGAGGGACTGGCGTCTGCTCCCGCCATGCCAGTTTTTCTTGGCAGCGGAGCGGGGGCAGCAGCTCGGTACGCAGGTGCCCATGGGCACCCCTCCGCGTCCGCCGCCGCTTCTGTGCCTGCAGCTTCTCTGCAGCAGCAGCCGGTCAAGCCGTCGGGTCCCTACGCAGCTGCGTTGGCGGGGCAGCAGCCCCCTCCCCCACGACCGATCGTTCGTCCGCAGGTCCAGCCACAGCAGCAGCCGACTGGCGGCGCCGCTGCTCACTCGCCCGCCTCTGTCGGCGGTGGGCCATGGGCTGGACCTGCCCTTGTTGCACAGCAGCAGCAACAACAGGTGCCTCACCGCCCGGTCGTGCCCCCAGCAACGCAAATGGCGCCACAGCCACAGCAGCAGCAGCGTATCGTGCAGCCAGCTGCCGCGCAGCTCCTGCAGCACCACCACCGCCAGGCCCCTCCCGGGATGCCTCATCGCATGGGACCTCCCCTAATGGGCCCTCAAGGCATCGGCTACGCTCCTCCCCAGCAAATGGGCCCTCCTCCGCCACAGCAGCAGCAGCAGCCTCGTATGGCGCCCATTCGGCCCCCTCCCTACACCCCCCACCTCCCGCAGGCCATCCCTCCCCGCCAGCAGGGTGGTCTGTCGTCCATGGAGGGCTTTGTCCCTCTGTTTGGCATCGATCTGCCGCAATTGTCGGCATCGCCCATCACTGGGATCGACTGGAGCCTGCCCCCCGGGGCGCAGCACGCAGGAGTGCCTCGCCCAGGGTCGGGGCTGGCGCCGCCTCCAAGCAGCGCTCCTCCTTCATTGTTTGTCCCAGGAATGCCTCCGGTGTCAATGGGAATTCCGTTTTCGCACGGCAGCAGCGGCAGCGGTGGAGGGATGCTGCACCCCCACCCCCACCACCAGCCGACTGCTGCAGCTGCACCGATGGTGCCGATGGCAGACGCAGACGGCATCGATGATGTGCTTCGCATGCAGCCATGGCTGCAAGAATGATATTTGAGCGGATGGCGAGTTTTGAGCGAACGAGAATTATTTCCTAGTATGTGGGTATGATATACAATAGGTTTCTGTTCGTGCTTCTATGGTTATTTATCTGTCAGTTAACCCCGTTATTATTTGATTACTTACTGTGAAGTACAATTTCAAAGTCGGTGAACCAAAAAAAGTTTTGAGATGTGTGGTCCTGGGGGGGTCCAAGGGCCTCTCCAACAGCATACAGGCATTTTTTTTAAATTAATGACGCTTAGACAAACGCGTTTAGAGCTCGCTGGTGTGTCTCACACCTGCACTCTCACAGGGGGGCGCCTGAGTGGGTGACTCAACGATCGATCACTCGTATTCTGCAAGCAGTTCAAATACATACGAAAACAGGCTTTTCACATTCGAAAAAGACGATTACTTTGCACGAACAAAGATTAACATAAATTGAATCTACTTTCAAAAAGTAAAACGAACAGAGCGCGTTCCGTCACTTCAACAACGTCGCATGCCTGATATATTAATCGCGTCAACATCAAAACTGCGGGGTGCAAACGAACGGCCAGTCTCAGCATCACCATGGGCCCGCCTCCGGTGCTGCGTTTGCTGGCCTCAACTGGGAGAGGGGTTGTCGCCGACCTCAAAAACAGACTCGCGTGCTATGGCGATGACTGGCGGGATGTCCGTCGCGACAAGCTGCGGTGAGAAGACGGCTCCCCTCACCAGAACCGACAAATTTCATGAGCAAAATAACTCTTCCTCACCTCTTTCTACCTCCTCTCCCAATCGCAGAGTGCTCGCAGCAGCCACCTACATCTTTCTCGCCTCCGCCCTCCCCGCCCTGGCCTTTGGCGTGCAGCTCGAGAACGAAACCGGGGGGGTGTTGAACGTGGTGCACGTCTTGGCCTCAACCGCAATCGGCGGCGTCGTCCAAGCAGTCATTGGCGGGCAGCCGCTGTTGATTGTAGGCGTGGCTGAGCCGCTGGTGTTGATATACAAGTACATGTTTGATTTCGCCAAAGATCGCAAAGATTTGGGCCCCGAGTTATTTCTAGCTTGGGCTGCCTGGGCGTGCGTGTGGGCGGCGCTGATGCTCATAGTGCTGGCTGGAACGAATGCTTGTAACTACATCAACAGATTCACTCGCTTCGCTGGCGAGTCGTTTGGCGCCCTGATCGCCGTTCTCTTCATGCAGCAGGTAAATTGTATATTTTATTTGATTCATACGGCACCTTTCTTCAATGATCTTCACTTTCACTCTCCTATTCTGAATGTTTTATTATTAATTCGTCCATACCTAGTACTTCAATCTGTCCTTTTATTTCCTCTTCTCAAATAAACCAACCAAACTGACGAAACGCAGGCCGTCAAGGGCGTGACAGAGGAGTTTCACTTGCCTGCAGGCGGCGGACTTTCCTCCTGGCGCACAGTCAACGGACTGTGGGCAGTCACCCTCGCGTTTGGGGTGGTACTCACAGGACTTCTGGTGCGCACGGCTAGGCACTGGAGGTTCTTAAACTCGATCTCCCGTGCCATAGCGGCTGATTACGGGGTGCCGCTATTGGTGGTGGCATGGGCGGGGCTGAGCTACGCTGTGAGCACCCCCATTGCGGGCATTCCTTCCCGAGTGAGCTCCCCCAACACGTGGGATGTCAAAGACACGTGGAAGGTGGTCAACCAGATGGGAGACGTCAGGTAAATATATTGAATAATAAATAAATAGAAATGTGGCTGATGAAGATTCTGGCTAATTTTTCCTGCTATTTTGCGGATTATTTATCGTATAATGGCAATTTAATTCACTGCAGCGGTGCCTACATCGCTGGGGCGCTGATCCCTGCCGCCATCATCGCCGCTCTTTTCTTCTTCGACCACAACGTCAGCAGCCAGCTGGCCCAGCAGGAAGCATTCAACCTGGTGCGCCCGCCAGCCTACCACTGGGACATGCTGCTGCTGGGGCTGGTGACGCTGATGCTGGGACTGCTAGGTATTTTAAACAGCAACAACGCTTCTTTTTTTGCCAATATTTTGATGACTAAAACTTCCATTTAACAACTTGCAGGACTTCCACCTATCAATGGAGTTATTCCCCAGGCCCCCATGCACACCAAAAATCTCTCTGCGGTGACTGGAAAGTCCAAACGCAGTGCCAAAGATAAAGAGAGCAAACTTGTCGACAACAAAAATATGAGCTCGCTGGAGCTCGCCAACCACGAGCAGCCGCCCCCAGGTCTCCAACAAACCTTCACTGCAGAGGCGGTGCAGTGTGCAAACGGTGGCGCTGCCGCTGCTTGTGACTCCACCACTGAGGCATCGGAAACGCTGGTGAAACTGCGGGTGTGCGAGCAGCGCGTGTCCAACCTGGCGCAGAGCGTGGCGGTGGGGGCCTGCCTGGCGGTGATGCCTGCCATTCGGTGCATTCCAACCTCGGTGCTGTTTGGTTACTTTGCCTTTATGGCCATCGAGAGCCTGCCGGGCAGCCAGCTGTGGGACCGCACCCTGCTGCTGCTCACAGACCCCAAGAAGTGAGCAGTGATGATGAGTATACACATTTTGCTTTTTATACGAGTACCAATAACATCTGTTCTCCTCCTTCAACTCCTTCTTCGTTTTCAGGCGATACTTGGCATTGGAGCGAGGCCATGCACCGTACTTGGAGCTCGTTCCCTTCCGCACCATGGCCGTATTCACCCTGATGCAGCTGACTGTCGTTGGAATCGTGTACGGAATTACATGGGCAGGCATCGGCGGACTTTTCTTCCCCATCCCCATCATGCTGCTCATCCCGCTGCGCCAGTACGGCATGCCACGTATGTTTGACGCGCCAGCGCTGAACGCGCTCGACAAAATGGAAGAAGAGGAGGCTGCCCCGCTGCTGCACGATGCTGCGCTAGAGGCGGCCGTTAGGGCAGGAATGGCGCCGCTGCCTCCGCCGGAGGCGGAGAGCGGCCACCATGAGGGCGTGCTGGAATCTGAGGAGGTGCTGGAGACTGAGATAGCTCACTACAGAGTCGTGCATCATTTGTCTGAGAGTGAATTAGAGCATCGAAGACGGAGTAGCATGCAGAGGAGAAACAGCGCCGATGGAGACGCTGTGTGAGGCAGTATAAGAAATCTGCAAACATGTTTTATGTTTATGCTAGGGATAAATCCCTGTGTTGATGTTTATAATCCCAAATTTTATTTAATGGTTACACTCCCACTTTTTTTTTATATACATACATACATACATACATATGCGTTATACATACATACATACATACATACATTACATACATACATACATATGGAGGCCACATATATAAAAACCAACCGCTGAAGAAGAAACAGAGAAAAGAATAACAAAGGGAAAGAAAAGAAAAGCTTATGTCCAACCACGCAGCTTCTCGTGCTCGCCAGCGTCATGGCTGGCTTTAATGAAAGAAGCAACCTGCTTCGGAGCTTGCTGCACAAACTGAAAAAGATTCGAAGGAGAAGAAGGGGAAGAGGAAGAAGAAGATGGCGCGTCAGGGGTGTGTATGTTTATATATTTCCTCAACAACGGTTTTGGTACTTTTCTTTTTTCATTCTTTTCGTTCATGGATTTCTTTATCGATACTGTTGTTTATTCGTTAGATGCTTTTACTTTTAATACAGCAGTAGTGGCTCGTGGGCATGGCACAGTGGCTTCCTTACGCCATTCGCAGCAGTGGAGACAGTCTGATGGCGCTACTTTCAAGACCAAGACGATGATGAGGGTGTTACAAGCCGAAGTCGCCGCAGGTGGGACAGGGATCGGAATCCCAGGGGTCGGCACTCAAAAATATATAACTTTTTCATTAGTTTATTTTTTCTGCTTTCACTTAGGTGCCAGTCTGCTACGAGGCCTTAGTTGGCCTTTTGTGCGGACTTTAAACCCTGTAATGTGTATGTATGTAAATAATATACTTCAGAAACAAGGATGAGTATACTCCAACCGCCCGCCAGGGACACAGAGAAGGACCCGGAAGTTTGCAACATGGTGCGGCCGATGCCCCCGCTCCCTCCCAGTGGGAGGCGGTGGGCTGGAGCGGTGGGCTGAAGCGGTGGGCTGGAGCGGTGGGCTGAAGACAGCTGGTCAACACAGTTGAAATTTGAGGAAAAAGAAGAACTGGTGACTTGGCACTGGTGGTGCCGAACACCCCCAAAACCCATAAATCTTTCAACACATATAACTTTGACGTTTCCAGCCAAGTTGGCACCCTGTTACGCTCTCTGCTGCATCTTAAGAGGCGTTAATATAGTTGACTTCTCCAAAATTCTGCAACAATTTTCTCGCACCTTCAAATAAGAAAGGGCACTGTAACGCCACGCCTTGGAAGCGTGCGAGAGGGTGATAAAGAAACATGCTGTTGGACGCACTGCCGAGCACACTCGCTCTTGTGGCTAGCTCCACCTCCTCGCCCCGGCCAGGCCGCCGACGCATTCTATCCCGAGCCCAGGCTGCAGAATCCGACAACTTCCGCCTCCCGGCCCAACCCCTCAAGTCGGCCATGCTCGCGCCTTCGCTGTCGCTCACACCTCCAGATGCAGTGGAGGCCCAGCTGAAGGCGCTGACTCACAACAACTTTCCCACACAGGACCACGGTGTTGAGGTGCTCTATCGGTTTTCCAACATCGACCCTTGGTCTCGCTCGATGTACTTTGGGCGGTCTCTAGATTTGGGGCAGTTTGAGCGGTTCCGCCGCATTTTGTACACCCGCGGCTATTACACGCTGTTGGGGCACTCAGAGCACACGCTGTTAAGCTCGCTGGAGGTGGCAGAAGACTGCTGGAAGGGCAGAGTGCTGGTGAAGGTGAAGGCAATTCAAACTCAGTCTCAACTTTATTCAGCGGAAACCAATAATTTACTTGATTCTCATGCGGTTTTCTCACGCTTGTGCGCAGCATGGCTACCGCAAGGAGGAGGCGGTGTTTGAGTTTTCCATGCGACAGCGGGTGGGGGGCAAGTACGACGGGTTTTGGTTCACGCAGCAACTGATCTGTGACGGCGTGGATGATAGACACATCTACGGAGTCATTTGATTCGGTGCCCCAAAACAAGTGTATGTATTTTCTCTCTTTTGTATTGAAGCCGGAAAGGAGGTTTCTTTGCCCCAAGGAGGCTGTGTTTGGCGGCAGACTGACGTTTTGCAAGAATTGGAAATACTGTATTAACGGACGGACGGACGTCGGGCCTGCTGGTACTGACAGCGGCGACTTTGTTAATTGGATTTGAATGAATGAATATATAGCGAGCACTTTTTTTCTTTTTTAAGCGGCGGCGGAAGTTGACCCGCGGAGAAAAAAATATTGTCTCCATGTTGTACCACTAAAAGTGATCGGCTAAATGTACCGACTGTGTGCCACAAATTCATTGCATTGAGCGTTGTAACATTTGCCTGAGCGCTGTGGAGCGGAGGACGCCCAAGGCCACCGCCAGAGAAGGTGGAAAGGGAAGTTTTTTTTTTGTTTTTTTTTAAACCAGGCAGGAACTACATGGCGTTTTATTTTTTATTAATAAAATGCGAGCAATGATGGCTGTCCCTGGAAACGCAACAGCGGTGAAATGCAGATGAAAAAAAACGCTAAGCTGCAATTTAATTGTTATATTCTATGATCGGAGCATCTCCAAGGCTTAGGATCCAGAATTATAAATAGACCTTGAGTTCCTCTAGGCGATGCGTGCGAGTAGGCTTCTTTGAAATGACGAAAAAATGCCCGGTTTTGGTTCTTGGTGGGACGAGCTCCGGAGTGGGGAAAACCTCCATTGCGGTTGGTTTAATGGCGGCATTAAGGTGCGGGATGGCAACAACGAAAGGGCACAGGCGCATTCAACTGTCGATGAATAACAAAAAGTAACGACTGGCTCACCCCCTTGTTTTTTCAACTCCTGAGCAGAGATCGAGGCCTGACAGTGCAGCCTTTTAAAGTTGGACCAGGTACAAATTTTGATCGGAAAGAAGCGGTCTTTCCGGCACCAAAGGCGACGCCCTTACTTCGATCGATTGCAGACATCCCTCTTCCTCACAAATTCTGCCGCCCTCTCCCCTCTTCCGTGCAGATTTCATTGATCCCATGCACCATGAGGCCGCCACTGGCCGCCCCTCCATCAACCTCGACGGCTGGATGCTGACTCGTAAGCAGTGCATGGCGGCGTTCGATCGTCACACCGCCGACGCTGATATCGCTGTGGTGGAGGGCGTGATGGGACTGTTTGACGGACGGGATGGCACTACAGAGTCTGGCAGTACCGCGCAGATCGCAAAGTGGCTGGGGGCGCCTGTCATCCTCATCCTCGACTGCTGCGCCGTGGCTCGCAGTGCAGCGGCCATTGTGAAGGGCTACCAGGGCTTCGACCCTGCGCTGCATCTGGGTGGGCTGGTATTCAACAAAGTGGGCGGTGCGGCGCACACAAAGTGGCTGATTGAGGCTGTGGAGTCTTCAGGGCTGGACGTGGCTGTGCTGGGCGGGATCCCTAAAGATGAGGCGGTGAGCGTGCCTGAGCGCCACCTGGGGCTGCACATGCCTCACGACCCCACCATGCCCCCCAACCTCATCCACAACCTGGCCAACCTGGTGCGGAGCCACTTGGATCTGGAGGCAGTGATGGCACTTGCAGAAATGGCAGCAGCGGTGGCTGCAGGAGAGGGGGAAAAGGCGGCGGTAGTTGCGGCAACAGCCGCTGAGCAGGTGGAAGACCCGCCTGCGCCAGCGTCCCCGCCGCGCACGATGGATTCTCCAGGGAAGCCGGCGTTGCGCAGCGAAGAGGTGGGCCCGCCGACAGAAGAGGCGCAAGTGGTGGAGGCAGCGGCAGCGGTTGCGCCAGCGCCGCCTCCCAGCAGCAGCAGCACCAATTTGAGCCACAATGCCAAGAAGAAGAAGCGGAAAAAGGCAAGGCAGCAGCAGAGAAACGGCGGCGCAGCTCTTGCAGCGGTGGCGGGGAGTGCTGCCTCCTCCTCGGCTGCTGAAGAGGTAGCCCAGCCGGCTGAGCAGCCGCTGACCCCAGATTCAGCAGTGGCAGGGAGCGAGATTGAGGCTGAAGCTACGCGAACAATGCCACCCCCCGCTGTCGACTCTGCTTTGCATCCAGACAGCGGCAGCGGCGGCGCCCCCTCAGGGCCCCCCGTTCGCATCGCCGTTGCTCGGGACGCTTCCTTTTGTTTCTACTACCACGACAACCTGCGGCTGCTGGAGCAGGCGGGGGCGGAGCTGGTGCCGTTTTCTCCGCTGGTAGACGCCCTTCCTGGTGGCATCTCAGGCGTGTACCTGGGCGGAGGCTACCCTGAGCAGCATGCAGCGGAGCTGGCTGACAACAGGACGGCCAGGGCGGGGCTGGCAGCGTTTGCTGCCGCCGGCGGGGTGGTGTACGCGGAGTGCGGGGGGCTGATGTACCTGTCACAGAGCATCCAGCCCAAGGGAGAAGCCCCTCAGCCCATGGGTAAGTGGAAGGAAGAAAATTTTGGCTGATTTTTTTCTTTTTTTTTTATCTCTGTCAATCTCTAATTCGGTACACGCTGTTGTACATGCACTGCAGTGGGCGTGTTTCCCTTCAAGACTGTGCTCCCCCCTGGCAAGTACACGATGGGCTACGTGGAGGTAGAGACCACTGAAGCCTGTCCGCTGTTTCCGCCCGGATTGACGGTCAGGGGCCAGGTGCACCACGCCAGCGAGCTGTTGGAGGAGCACCACGTGGGTGGGGTTGTAGATGAGAGCGGAGAGGGGCAGGACAACTGGCGGAGAGGGTACTTGACCCGCCCGCAGGTGCCAGGAGCGCCAGAGGCCCCAGAAGGGTTCTCCCGCGGCCACGTGCTGGCGTCCTACGTGCACCTGCACTTTGGAGGGTGCCCTCAGCTTGCAGATGCTCTCGTGGAGGCTTGCAGAGGTGTTGACGTGGAGGCGGCAGCGATGGCGGTTGCAGCAGCGGAAGCAGAAGCGCACACGCTGGAGGGAGCATGCATGCAGATAACCCCTCCCAACGTAAGCGGAACTGGCATTGTCTTCTTGTTTTATGACATTGTTTTGAAGACGCTGAGCTTGCTGCTTTTCACTTTTCCGTCGTCTCATGCTATCATGCTTTTTTTTCTTCTTTTATTTGCAGCTGCGCCTGCCGCTCAACTCCAACGGCTTGCTGGCCGTGCGCTCCTCCCCCGAGTTCCACCGCCCCGCTGGGCAGCGCAAGCGATCTGTGTCGGTCGACATGGGACGCTCTCACGCTGCGCACGCTGTGGCGCAGCACGCACTGGCACTGCAGCACCAACAACAACAGCAGCAGCAGCTGCAGCATCCCCACCACTCGTCGCTGCCTCCCTCCCTCCCCAAGGTCCCATCCCCGGCCGCAACCCTCAGCAAAGTGGTCAGCAGCGGCTCGCTCAGCAATCACTCTGGCCTCTACCACCACAGCCACCAGGCGGCCGCCTACGCCGCCGAGCGCGCGTCTTTCCAGTCGGAGTCGCCCATGGCGCTCAGCCCCAGGACCGTGGCGTCTGAGGGCGGCTACGTGCCGCTCTCTGCGCTGTACTTCCACCCGTCGGCTTCGGAGCCGGCGGAGATGGGCTATGCAGCCCCGCACTACCACCCGGCGCAGCATCAACATCAGCCCACCGGCCGCCCTCCCAGCGGACTCTCAGCTGGAGCCCCGCCCAGAAACTCCCTGTCGCACCACCCCTCTTCCTCCTCCTCCGCCCAACAGCACCAGCAGCAGCAGCTTGGTGGGTTTTACGCGCCCTCTGCTCCTGCTGGCCACCTGCCGCTCAACGCAGCAGGGCTGCAGGGCTACCCTGTGACCTTCACCGGTGGCAGCAGCGTGTGTTCGGAGGACGGGGGCAGCGTGTTTGCTGGAATGGCGCGCTCGGTGTCTTGGACCCACTTGCCGCCAGGAGCGCCAGGGCGGCCCTCCAGCGCCGCTGCCAGCCAACAGACGCAGCAGCTGCAGTACGCCTACGCTTTGCGGCAGCAGCAAGCGGCAGCGGGGGGCCCAGGCTTCGGCCTGGTCCCTTTGATGCCGCCCAGGGACGGCGCAGCACCGGCGCTTGCTCCAGGCTGTGCCACGCCGCACAACTGGCAGCATTCGTGCCCCCCCAGCGATAAGGTGGCTACCCTGGGTCCAGGCGCCACTGAAATCGCCTGGGCGTTGGGTCTCGGCAGCAGGGTGGTGGCTGTGAGTGACACTTGTGACTACCCGCCAGACGCAGCTGCCAGAGCCAAAGCGGCACGGCGGCACCCCCCTGTGCCGGGAGCAGCGCTGGGAGCGTCAGGCGCGTCGTCCTTGGTGGGCAGCGGCGCTCCCTCCCCCACGAAGCCTGGAGCTGGCGGCAGCGGCAGTCTAGCCCCCAGCGCGGCCAGCAGCATGGCGAACCTGGCTGCTGCGGCAGCTGCCGCGGCAGCAGGGTCGGGAAGCAATGGCAACCAGGAGGCCTCGTGCAGCGTGGACGAGCAGGTGCTGGCTAGAGAGCGTCCAGGGCTGATTGTGTACGAGGCTGAAGAGCCGGCCCCTGTGGCTGGACGAGGCTCTGGCGCGTCATCCTCGGCGTCTTCTTCGTCGTCTGCAACCCCTTCCGCGTCCTCCCTGCTCGATCGTTCGGTTTTTGACGCTGTGGCGGCGGTGGGGCTGCGCTCCGCCTGCCGCGTGCTTCGCCTGCGCCGCTCCACCCTCTGCGACGTGCTGGACAGCATGCTGGAGTTTGGAGACGCCGCGGGGGTGCCTGAGGAGGCCAACCGCGCGGTGGACAAGCTTCGCGCCCGGCTGCGGCGGTTGGCTGGAGAAACCGCGAGAGCGGCGGCAGACAACCGTCCTCGCGTGCTCGTGCTGCGCTCCCTGCAGCCTCTAGTCGCAGAGGGGATGTGGGCGGGTGACCTCATCACGCTGGCAGGCGGGGAAGCGGGGCTGCAGCAGCCTGGCGACCCTCCCCGCCGCCTGGAATGGAAAGACATTGTTGACTACGCCCCAGAGGTGCTGGTTGTGGCTGGCATGCGCGACGGCGCTGGACCCCGCACCTTCTTGGACCTGGCGGGGATGGCGACCATGAACGGATGGTGGCTGTTGCCTGCTGTGAAAACGGGAGCGGTGTTTGTGTGCGAGGAGGCGCTGGTGCGACGGGGAGGGCCCAGGCTGGTGGAGGGCGCCGAAGCGCTGGCTAGGATGGTGCATGGTGACGCGGTGAACGTGTGCTGCCCGCCGCGGTCGGTGCTGAAGCTCAGCCTGCGGCCGGGGCAGCGTTGCCGTCCCCGGCTGCTGCCAAACTACTTCATGGCCTACTGCTGATATTTGACATAATGAACCTACCCCCTTACTACAAACTGCTGCACGAAACTCCCATTGAAATTATATCATGATATGATGATGTTTGTTCTGCCAGTTTGTGTGTGTTTGTGTGCTTTGTGTTTTTCGTCTCCTTTCTTTTCGATATTTTCATTCTTCCTCCACTAATTTTCGACCTTGGACTCGATACATCTGATTCTTTGCTGACCAAAATCAATAAGAAATCCATTGATGACTATCACAGTTGTTTTTCTTTTTAATTGTTTTCTTTTGTGACGCTACCTGCCGTAGTGATTTTATTCGTTCGTTAACAGTTCCCCTCTAATTTCTTCGCTTTTTCGTGCACGCTATTGGCCGGAACAAACAAAACAGACTCTTTGACAGGATTGCTGCAAATGCACCTTTGCGAAAAGGATGTTTTCTTTATTTTCACTGCCGATGTTTTTTTTTTTTGAATAAATTCTTAGTTTTTCGGCTAAAATAATGTAACCAATTTCATAATAAGTAGAGGAAGAGGAGATACACTTTGCAAGAGGAGAGAAGGTGGGCGATGGATAAGTTCAAGTTCGTGGGAAACGTACCAGCTTTCGTTGGCACGGGGCTCACAATCCTTCCCCAAGCCTGACAGTCGCTCATTCATCCACGGGGAGCCAGGCTAGTGCATAAAAATAAATAATTTCAATCTCTCAGAGGTGGAGAAATACAAGACACCGTTGCTTTCTTTTCGTTGACCGGTTCTGGCTGGGAATACCATCGGCCATAAACAGAAAATCGCAGCTTTGATGCAAGTATTATCGTTCATCAGCTGCGCAATAGTTATCATGATCTAAGAAGAATAATTTTGTATAAAGCCGGCTCGAGAGAAAAACGCTTGAATTCGACCGCTGCAGCAGATACTATCTGAGATGGCAACAATGGGGCGCTCGACCATCTTGTCGCTACTCTTCCTCTGCTGCATATGCCTGTGCACTCCAGCGGTGACGGGATTCAGGGATTCTGCCGATGGTTCCGTTGCGCCATTCAGAATATTGGTGCGCTACAAGCAAGGGCGTGAAAAAAACGTTGGCAAGAAGCTGGGGATGCCTAGATTGTATCGCCAAGACCGCCGCAGGGGAGAGTCTATGGAGGGGGCGCTGAGGCGTTTGGCCACGGATCCAAGTGAGGCATGCCATGACGCTGGCGAGTACGAGAAGCTGCGTGGTTGGATATAAGCTTTTCTTTTCTTTTCCTTTGTTATTCTTTTCTCTGTTTCTTTTAGCGGTTGGTTTTTCTTTGGTCTTTCTTTATTCTCATTTTCATTCATCAATTTATTATTATTATTTCTGCTTGCACTTCGGTGCCAGTCTGCTATGTTGCCTTAGTTGCTTCTTTGTGCGGACTTTAAACCTGTAATGTATGTATGTATGTATGTATGTATTACCATAGAACAATACAAATGAAATATGAAAACTAATGAACTAAATTTCGCCTTGGAGGCTGATGATTTTTGTCTCTACGCGCAGATGTCGAATTTGTCGAACCAGATTACAAGATAAAGAACTACCTTGATCCAAATAACCCGCAAAAGACAAGCCAGTACGCCCTGAATTTGATCAGCGCATTCCAAGCCTGGGACATCTCCATCGGCTCTTCCGACGTTCAGATCTGTGTTATTGACACTGGCGTTGATTATCTTCAGCCAGACCTCTTCCAAAACACGGTCGTAGGCTACAATTCGATTACTGACCGCCCTGGAGGGCGGGACGACAGCAGCTCATCGCACGGAACTCACTGCGGCGGATCCATTCCCGCAACCGCGAATAACGCAGCTGGAATTGCGGGATTGAACTGGAAGGTAGTTTAAACTGTTATTCGCTTCTTTATTCAATTATTTAATTAGAATAGAACTATTGTTATTAGTCGTGTTTTTTTTTGTTTTTTTTGTGTAGAGCACACTGGTCCCATGCAAGTTCTTGAGCTCCGATGGAGTTGGGTACACCTCCGACGCCATTGAATGCATTTACTGGTAATTTGTAGCATGCGTGGGATATTTGATGTACTGACTTCTTTTTCTTCTATCGATTATTTCTTTTTGTTGTTTCTTACTTTGACCGATTATTTGCTATTTTTAGGTGCCACCGGGACAAGAATATCCCCATCAGTAGCAATTCCTGGGGATCAACGCAATCGTCTGCCCTGCTGCGCACTGCCATACAGGACGCATGCAACCGCGGGCATCTCTTTGTGGCAGCTGCGGGGAAGTGAGCTGTAAAACCCTGATGGCAAGTATTTTAGTTGCCTTTTAGTAGGCAAATTAACCACTGTTTTCAACTACCCCCACCCCCGTGCAGCTCTGGAAGGGACCTCTCCGTCAACCCCGAATACCCAGCTGTCTATGACTTGGACTGCCAGCTGACTGTAGCCGCCACCAACTCCGCCGATGAGTTGGCTTCATTTTCTAATTTCGGCACTCTGGCACACCTCGCAGCTCCCGGCGTAAATATTTTCTCCACTCTGCGAGGCAACTCCTACGGCACTCTCTCTGGTAGCATCTAAATTTGTTTTTATTGGGTCTTAAATATATTGTATGTATGGTTCAAGCCCACTTTATTCAATGCAGCAGCCAGCCATACGTTTTTAAGTACACCCGCTTGTAATATTTTGACAAACGGTCGTTGGCATGCAGGCACATCCATGGCGACTCCTTACGTGGCTGGGGTGCTGGCGCAGATGAAGGCTGCCGCTCCTGAGCTCACCGGTGCTGCGCTGAAGGCAAAGCTAATCGCCTCAGTGGACGTCCTTTCTGGTCTCAACGGGAAAGTCAGCAGCGGCGGCAGGCTCAACGCCTCCGCTGCGCTACAAGGTCTCAACCCCCTGCCTCCGCCTCCTCCGTCCACTCCCTGCGCTGCCAGCAGCAGGGTGTGGAGCAGGGCCTCAGGCACACGTTACACTCTCGGCACTCAAATCGCCAACTACCGGCGTATCACAGAGGCGTCATGCAGGTCCAGATGCCATAGCAATGCATCTTGCTTCACCTATAATTATCAGAACACTCGCAACTGCTACCACTACCGAGGGACCGATCGCCAGCTTACTCTTGTTGCGGCAACCCGCATTGCTTCCTCATCGTACAACTCTGGTTACTTAACATGCCCTTGAAGAGCGCATTTTATCAAGTGCAGCTGCATTGGTGTAGCTTCAGAACTGAAATTCAACGCCCACCACTTTTTTGCTCAGAACTGCTAAATATTGTGAATTGACTCGTTTTTATATTGAAAATTTTTCTCTCTCCCGCCATTTTGTCTTTGTTTATTTCTTCACTATGTCAATAATGAATTTGTAAATATTTCCATGGACAGCTGAGCTCACAAAAAAAAAAATGTCTTTTCAACTACACAATCACGTGTGCACATTCATATCTCCCATCCCAGCATCGTGGCCTGTACACCCCTCAAGAAAGTTCATATCTTGCTGCGCAGCTGCCAGCCATGCCTTGGCCTTGGCCGTCTTGCCTTCCACCTCCGACACAGTCGCCAAGAGCGGCCCAGAGCAGCTCGGCCCAGCACTGCCCAGCCCCTTTGCTGCAGCACACACCGCCGCAGTCTCCCTCAGCGCCGCGGCCAGCTGCAGTTGGAGGTCCTCCACGTGCTGCAGCGCATGCTCCCTCCATGCAAAGGCCCTGGCCGCTGCGCTCTGCAGCTCCTCCTCCTTCGCTTCAGCTTCTTCCAGCCGCGCAGAAGTCGCCGCCTCAGAGGTCTGGCGCTCCTCCAAAGACCGCTTGGCGCTGGAAAGCTCTCGCAAAGTCGCCGCATGCTCGGCAGCAAGGGCGCTGCGATTGTCCACAGCTGCCTGCGCCGAGCTTCTCTGCGCTCCCACCTCGCGGCGAAGCTTTTCCAAGTCGTGATGCAATGCCTTAAGCTCCGTACTCCTGTCTGCTGCGCCAGCGGTGGCACGCCGGAGAGCCTCCTTTTGCTGCTGCAGCTGAAGGTGCAGCTCTTCCTTGCTGGCATCAGCAGCCTCGGCCTCATTCCGCAACTGCACAAGGCGGGTCTCGGCTTCCTCCAGCTTGGCTCTCGTCTGCATGGCGCTCTTTTTCGTTGCCATTTCTCCGGCGAGAGCCTGCTGCAGCGCCTCCTCTCGGTGGTGCAGCTGGCGACGAAGATCCTCCACGGTGGCGCACGCATTCTCCACTTCGGCCCGCGCACGTTCCACGGTGGCCTCAGCGGAGGCTCGAACACGAGCCAACTCCTGCACAAGATGGAAGAAAATTAATTAATTGCTGCCGTGATCAACCAGAGAACAAATGGTGGCACCGAGCGGGTTAAAGCGATCTGAAATTAATTAAATGGTTTATCTACCTGCAGGATGGACACTCGGTCCGCAGCGATAGCGTGGTGGCCCTCTGCAGCCGCCCGTGCAGCGTTTCGCTGCTCCTTCAACTCAAGTCGAATGCGCTCCAGCTGGCGCTCGGCTTCCTCCAAATTGCAGCTGGCCTGACGTGCGCTGCTCCTTGCTGCCGCCTCACCAGCGAGCGCCTGTTGAAGCGCCTCGTCCTGCTGCTGCACCCGGCTGCGGAGCTCCTCTGTGCCTCGCACAGCAGCTGCGAGGTCACGCTTGGCCTTGTCGGTCGCATTTTCAGCCGCTGCACGCACGCTGGCAAGCTCTTGGAGGGCAACGGTGCGCTCAGCAGCGACAGTGCGGTGAGTTGCAGCAGCTGCCTGTGCAGCATTTTTCTGCTCCCGCAGCTCAGCCCGTAGCTTCTCCATGTCCCTGGAGGTCAGCTCCAGGTCCAACTTGGCCTGACAAGCTGCCTGCTCTGCTGCTTCACGCACGCTGGACAGCTCCTGCATAGCTGAAACGTGCTCGGTGGCAACAGCGCGGTGAGACTCGGCAGCGACCCTCATGGCCTCCCGCTGGTCTTGAAGCTCCGCCCGCAGCTTCTCCACATGTAAATCCGCGCCCTCCGCCCTGAAAGTTAACTGCCGAATGGTATCCCTGGCCGTTGCCTCGCCAGCAGTTGCCTGCCGGAGAGCCTCCTCTCGCTCCCGAAGCTGGCCGCGCAGCTCATCCATGCCGGCCGCAGCGGTTTCCAGGTCCGTGCGCAGTTTTTGCAAGCGGCTTTCAGACTCCTCCAGCCTGCTTTTATCTTGCCTGGCGCCCTCCCTGGCTGCCGTTTCCCCAGCAATGGCCTGCTGCAGGGCATCGTTCCGTTGGCGCAACTGGTCCTGCAACTCCTCCGTGTTCTCACCAGCCGACTCCAGCTTGGCTTTTGACTGCTCTGCCGCATCCTGGGCAGCTGCACGCGCGCTAGAAAGCTCCAGCAGCGCAGCCTCACGCTCAGCCACCACTGCTCTCTGAGCTTCAGTGGCATCCAGCACCGCCTCACGCTGCTCACGTAGCTCGACAAGAAGCCGTTGGATGCGGACGTCAGCCTCAGAAGCGGCAGCGCGGTGAGTTTCAACAGCCGCCTGCGCTGCGTCCTTCTCATCTTGGCGCTCGTAGCGCAGCTTCTCCAGCAGGGCCTCAGCCTCCTCCAGCTTGCTGGTTGCATGCCGCGCCTTCTCCCGAGCCTCGGTTTCGCCGGAGATAGCCTGCTGAAGCGCCTCTTCGCGCTGGTGCAGCCGCCTTTGAAGCTCCTCCACGCTGGCAATGGCACCCGCAAGCTCAGACTTAGCCTCCGCAGCAGCTCTTTCAGTGTCCAATTTCAAGCGGGCGAGCTCCTGCAGCGCTGCGGCGCGCTCAGCGGCGACAACCCCAAGGGACTCAGCCGACTCGCTCGCTGTGTCACGCTCCTCACGCAGCTCCAATTGCAGCTTGGCAAGGTGGCTCTCGGCCTCCTCCAGCTGGCTGGAAGTCTGCCTGGCGGTTTCCCTGGCAGCTGCCTCGCCGGCAATGACCTGCTGGAGCGCCTCCTCTCTCTGCTGCAGCTTTGAGCGCAGAACCTCTGTGCTGGCACTGGCGAGCTCCAGGTCGAGTTTCGCACGATCTGCTGCCGCTTTGGCAGCTTCTCGCACGCTGGAAAGCTCGCGGAGGGCATTGGTGCGCTCAGCAGCCACTCCTTGATGAATTTCAGCGGCCGCATGTGCAGCGTCCCTCTGCTCTTGCAGCTCTGTCCGCAACTTCTCCAGCCTGGTCTCAGAGCTCTCCAGTTTTGACTTTCCTAGCCACCGCTCTCTTTCTGCGCTTTCTTTCGCTGCTGCTTCGCCCTCAATGGCCCGCTGGAGAGCGTATTCCAGTTGGCGCAGCTGAAAGCGAAAGCCCTCCATGATCTTGGTGGCCGCGTCCAGCTCCGCCCGCGCCTGCGCTGTGTTGTCTTCTGCAGCTGCCCGCGCGTTGGCTGCGTGCTGCAGCGCTGCCACCTTCTCTGAGTCTGGAGCTGCCTCCTGCAGCCCTGCCTCCGCCGATGACTCAGCCCGAAGGGGCTCCACGTCCTCTGCACCGTCATCAGGCTCGTATTTAGGATGATGTGGCCGCATCGATGCATCGAGGGCTGACGCTGATTGCGCTGCCTCGGAGTGAATGAGGCGGTTACGCTCCGCTGCGATGAGCTTCGCTGACTCCTCCGCCTGCCGCAATCGCTTCGCCAGCACCTCCTTCTCCATCCCCAGCGTCGCGCGCTCAGTGGTTAGCTTAGAATCAAGCGCCTTTGCAGCAGGCAAAGCAGGAGCAGCAAAAGGGCTGCCGTTGATCGCGGGCCCATCGAGTGCCAGAACCGCTGCCCCAACAGTCACCACAGCCTGCTTTGGAATATGTAACTTTTCAAAAATGGGGCCCATCGAACTGCCCACTCCAGCGTCCCGCGTTGTGGGGGCCGCCCCAGTTGCTGCATCTATGCTGCTGCGCTCGGCCGAGCCCCGCTGCGCTGCCAACCCCCCCGGGCCATCACTCGCCGTGGTTTGCACCACACGCCGCGGTTTCTCCACTCCCGGATTCTGCGCCGCGGGCTGCTGCTGGCTGCTGCTGCTGCGCTGCTCCATCGCCACCTGCACTTCCTGCAGCCGCTGTGCAACCAGGACCTCCCTCTCCTGCTGCAACCGCTTCAACGCCGTTTGGTGCTCCTCCTCCAGCTTCTTTTTTGCCAGCGCCTGCAGCTGCAGTGCCGCCTGGCGCTGCTCTGCTGCTGCCAGCTCTTTTTGTCGAACGCAGTCCACGCCGTCCTCCAGCTCCGCCTGGTACAGCCGCTCTCTAGCTTCCATCCAAGATCTCAGGCGCTGGTTCAACGCCTCGAGGGCATCCTGCTGCAGCCGCACGCACCGCTGTTCACACTGCTGCTCGATGGCTTCTAAGAGAGCGAGGAGTTTGGCGTAGGGAATACGACCGGCGGCCTTGGCGGTCGCAGTTAATTTGTGTTCCACGCGGGGCAGCTTTTGGGCAACGAATTCAGCGGCCTTGTCGCTGGAGTGTCTCTTGCTGGCCACTGGCTGGTCTAGGAGAGCTCGCGCCCGTCTCCTGAGCCGCTCAACTTTCTCCACAGAAATCACCATAGGAATGTGATTTTTTTGCATCGTTGAACTCTGCAAATGGTGCAGAAGACAGCTGAAACGCTCGAACCACTTCGGAGTTGGTCAAATTTCGAAAAAGCGCGAGGTGAGGTGGAGGCCTGACGAGGAGGATCACCCCGTTTCGCGTGTTGATTTCAATAAAATTTCAATAAAAATGGCATCGCGACGCACCTGCCTGGCGCTGGGCTTGCGAGCTCTGAGCACATTTGAAATTTTAGCCGCACATCCACTCACACAATCATTAAAACCCATAGCAGCACTCCCTGGAAAGCTCAATCAAGTCAGTGTTCATATAATTAACGCCCTGGCAGCACCTGGCATTGTTGTTTTTTTTGGGTTGCCCTCACCGCCACAGCTGCTTCACCGGCATTTCATTTTTTTTCAGCAGGAGCCCAGCCCCCATAACGGTGTATTTGCGCTGCGCCAGCAGTTGCGATCCTACAGCAGCGAGGGCCTGCGAACAGAGTAAGTGTTGGGGATTTTTTAGAAAATAGTTATGCTTTGAGAGACCCCTGCCTTTCTCAAGCGCCCCTTTTCTTCCTTTGAACATTTCTTCTGAAACTCCTGTGGTATGCGCTCCTGTTTAAAGAGTTCCTGAGATTTCAGAACACGAGTACCACCAGCGAGCAGACGATACCATGGAGTACATTACCGAAAAAATTGAGACTTTTGTAGACGACCTTGACGTGGATGACGCTGACGTGGAGTACAGCCAAGGGGTGCTGACGGTGAAGCTGGGGGGGCTGGGGACCTACGTCATCAACAAGCAGACGCCCAATCGGCAAATATGGATGTCCTCGCCTGTCAGGTAAAGGAAACGGGATTTATGTTAATGAGGCTTTTCCGTACGAGTTGTTGGATTTAGTATGCGAGTGTGGGCTCGATGATGCAACCCAATACATTCCGCAAGGCTTTGGCTTTTATTTTTGGCGAGTGCAAAATTTTTTTTTTTTTTACCGCTGGTTTCTTCTCTTTTTGACCATGCAGCGGTCCTGTGAGGTATGATTTCTACAAAGGCAGCTGGGTGTACCACCGCGACGGCCACAAGATGCACGAACGTCTGGAGAAGGAACTGAAATTGTTGACTGGGGGGGAGATCGATTTGAATCCTTGCGCAAGCTGCGGAAAAATGAACGCCTGCGTGCCAGGAAACTACTGCATATAATTAAACGAAAAAAGTGGATGACAGGTTTGGGCTGGGCTCAGCGGTCAAGAGCTCGCATTTTGAATCCTATTGCCATTCTTCCCTCTCTTTCATTTTCCTATAGGGCACGGCCATCGCTTGTATGTGAAACATTTAGTTTTTACTCGCGCAAGCTAGTTTGCTAGATGAGCAGAATCTATTCTTCTGGAATGTGGAAGATGAGGAAATCACAGATGCGTTCGTTGTATATTTAGCTGCCTCCGCCTAATATTAAAAGCAATTGAACCTGCAGGGTGCGTTTTTCACACGTAGATTGTGTGCTGAGCATGTTTTTCTCGCAGGGTGGGTGTTGCAATTGTTATTGAATGTTGTTAAGAACCGAATGGCACGACACAGAAATTAAACCAAAATGAACAGGAAAAGAAAAAAGTAATGTGTGCGTTAAAATAAATTTGGGGACGTCCTCAATAATAGCTCTCCTCCTCGAGCCAAATTAACCCGCTTTCGCTTGTGCCAACGCGTCTGAAGTCGCCATGGCGATGGCTGCGTCGGAGGCCTGGGGCAGGTAGTAGTACTTTCCTCCCGCTGCCTTTGCAATTTCCTCCGCAAATCCAGTGCTCACGAACTTGTTCTCGGTGTCAATCACCAGCAGCTGCAGCCCGCCCGCATTCAACCGCTTGGCCATGTCCAGCACCTCCTCCCGCAGCTGCTCCTGCGAGGGCTTGGGCGCGTCGGGCGCAATGGCATCAGGGTCGTCATTCGACTTTGCGAGGCTCACGTTCGCCCGGCCGTCGGTGATCAGCACCACCATGACACGGCCCACGTCTCCCGTGGTCGTGGCCTGCATGCCGAACCGCACAGCCAGCGAGAGGCCGTGCGCGAGCGGGGACCCTCCGCCGCAAGGCAGCGAGTCCAGGCGGCGGCGCGCCATGGCGATGGACTTGGAGGGCGGCAGCAGCATCTCGGCCTTGTCGCCGTAGAACGGAATGAGGGACACAAAGTCGCGGGAGGTGTATGACTCAGCCAGCAGCCGCATCACCGCTCCCTTGGCCGAAGCCATGCGGTTCAGGGCCATGGAGCCAGAGGCGTCCACCACAAACATGACCAGGGCACCAGCCTTGCGCGCCAGCTTCTTGCTGCGCATGTCCGACTTTTCCACGTACACCGGCTTGTCGGTCTTGCCCTCTGCGAGCTGACGCGCGCGGCGGGAGCGCTGGTAGGGTGCGGCGGAGCGCAGCGTGGCGTCCACAGCGAGGCGCTTGACCTTGCCTGACTTGGGCAGCATGGGCTTGATGTAGCGCCCCCGGTCATCAGAGAAGATCATGGTCTTGGCGCGACCGGAGCGGCCCTGCGCGCGCTGCTGCTGCTGGGCGAACATCAGGATGGAGGGGTCCAGGATGACGCCCTCGCTCTCGAACATAAACTCCTCGGGGATCTGGTCCGCCTGCTGCTCCTCTTCCTCGTCCTGCTCGTCTTGCTCCTCCTCCTGCTCATCCTCGTCTTGCTCCTGCTCCTGCTCGTTGGAGGGTGGGGGCGGCGGCGGCGGGGGCGGGGGCTGCTGGTCCTCGGGCGGCGGCATGTTGTCCAGCACGGAGCGCGGCAGGATGACCAGCTGCACAGCCTTTTGCAGGTCGTCGGCGTTCACAGCGTCGCGGCCCTCCAGCGCGGCGGCGGCCTTGGCCACGCGCACAGCAAACAGCTCCGCGCGGTGGCCCATCACCCCGCCTCTCCGCGCCTCTTCCACCACGTACTTGACTTGCTTTACGCTCATCTTCACGTCGGGCAAGTATTCCCTCGCAAACAGAATGTTGCCGCGCAGCGCGTCCGTGGTCTCCTCAGACTCGGAGATGACCTCCATGGGCTTGTCCTGGAAGCGCGTGGCGGCCTCCACGGCCTGCACGCGGGTGGCAAAGGTGAAGGGTACGTCGGCCGACAGCGTGATGGCGATGCGGTCCAGCAGGTGCTCGCGCAGGTTGCCCTCTTCCGGGTTCCAGGTGGCGATGAGAAGCGGGCGGCAGGGGTGGGAGATGGAGATGCCCTCCCGCTCCACCACATTGATCCCGTCTGACAGAATCGACAGCAGCAGGTTGGCGATGCCGTCGTCCAGAAGATTGAGTTCGTCCACGTACAGGATGCCGCGGTGCGCTTCCGCCAGCAGCCCGGGCTGGAACACGGGCTTGCCCTCCTTCATGGAGGCCTCGATGTCTACG
Source organism: Marvania coccoides (assembly GCA_963854735.1). NCBI lineage: Eukaryota > Viridiplantae > Chlorophyta > Trebouxiophyceae > Chlorellales > Chlorellaceae > Marvania > Marvania coccoides. The sequence continues at coordinate 1,244,342 of OY978103.1, read as the reverse complement.
GTGCCCACCAGCCGATCCTCGGTCACGCCCAGAGGGATCTGCACAAAGGGAGCGTCTTTGATGCGGGTGGGGATCTCCGCCATGTTTTGCAGCTGCTCAGACAGGCCGTCTTCCCACTCCGCGGGGTTTTCGGGGTCGGCATTGCAGATGGAGCCATCCACGACCTCAATGGGCGGCAGCAGGGCGTGCACGCCGCGGGCCATCACGGACTTGGCGGTACCGCGGCGTCCGGCGATGGCGATGCCGCCCAGCGCGTTGTCGACCGCGCCCAGCAGCAGCGCCTGCTTGACGTGGTCCATACCGACGACGGCGGACAGCGGGTAGCTGCGGGCCAGGCGGACGTTCTTCTCGGGGTTGTAGCTGTTCTGGGAGGCCTCCATGGCGGCAGCTTGGCGGGCTGAAGCGTGGATAGAAGAGAAAAGGCGGTGAATTGGTGGGCGAAGAACTAAGAATGAGAAGGTTTTGTGTACATTATGGAGAAGGTTGGAAGATGATCAAAAGCATGGCGAGGAGCAAATGAAGGAGTGGTTTCAAACGCATTCTCACCTCGTTCTTCTACTGATGCTTCAGCAATGGCGACGGGGGCCAGGGTGAGCCGGGAGGTGCGGCGAGCCAGGCCCACATGTGCTTTGCTCACAAAATTTCCCCTGAATCCGGACTGCGAGGAGGCAAGGGCGGGCTTGCCGCCGAGCTGGCTGCTTCGCAGCATCTCGAGAGGGGTCATCCTCGCTTGAGGTGCCAACAAAAACTTCGAATCGCTTATAAATTTAGCAAATGTAGACCATATATGAAATGAGCTGACGCGGCGCGAGTACTGAGTGAAAGAATGGCGTCTCACAAGAGTTTTGGTAAATTTGTCAGCTAATCTCGTCAAGTGTAGACTGAGATATGGCTTAAGATAGAGCCGCAGCCCAAAGGATAGAAAGAAAGTTGTTGCTGTGTTTTTTCCATTCACATAATTACAAGGATATTATATCTATATCTATATATATTATATTTCATGGTTTTCTACTCTGATTTCCTTTGAAAAAATATTTCAAGGAAAAGCATAGGTGTTTTGGCTATGTTTTTCCTTGAATTTATGTTTTTCGGAGAAAAACATTTTTTCAAGGGAAAACTTAGGTTTTTTAGCTGTGTTTTTCCTTAAAAATAAGAAAACCCTTAGCCTACAACCCCGCCTGCGCTGCAAAGCAGGTGGCGGAGTACATGCTCGCCCATGGGATGGTCGAAACGCTGGACGACGGCAGCCGCAGCAGGCGACCCCTTCCCTTCATAGTCTACGCTTTTTGAAAAACAGGGCAGACGCGGTGGCGGCAAGGCTCAACGTCTAGTTTCCCGCCCCCGATGGGGAACCCCATATGTGTTTAACTATGTTTTTCCTTGTTTATATCCCGGTGCGTCGACGGCGGCGCTGAACCGCCACACCGGCGTGCCCGACCAGAGTTGCTGAGACTGCGCGAAGTCATCTACTTTGGCTTCCTGCTGCACAAATCCAACATCACGCTCAAGGTCATCAAGCGCGAGGGAGGGAAACGCCTACAACCCCGCCTTCGCTGCAAAGCAGGTGGCGGAGTACATGCTCGCCCATGGGATGGTCGAAACGCTGGACGACGGCAGCCGGCGACCCCTTCCCTTCATAGTCTACGCTTTTTGAAAAACAGGGCAGGCGCGGTGGCGGCAAGGCTCAACGTCTGGTTTCCCGCCCCCGAAGGGGACCACCGCTAGTGACGCCTTTCCACGCGGACAAGCCCCCCGCCTTAAGAGACCCCCTGACAAGAGACCTTAAGACGTTTCTAAGACGTGTATAACCGTTATGTTGAACATTCAAGGAAAATGTGAATGGAAAAATAAACAAAAAGAATATTCGCAAACCCAAAATAAAATTCAATCACATGCCTTGGATCACCAGAACAAGCTCTTTTCAGTGAGGGTGCAGCTCGCAAAAAGATGTTAACTAATAATTGCACGCCAGGTTTCGCCAGGCTCACGAGCCTGCATCGCCACCGCAGCCGAGCACTCAAGACGTTGCGCTCACTAAAAAGCGTCCGTGCCCCGGTCCTGCCCACTGCCCAGCATCAAAGTCAAACCTCTTTTCAAGATGTCAAAATCGCTGCTGAGGGAGCCTACGCCCGCGCCTGCGAGCTCCTTCCCGCACTGGAGAACGCGCAGCGCGTGGCCCGCGACGCCCGCGAGCCTGCGGCCGAAGCGGAGCGCCAGTTTGTAGAGGCGCACTCCCACCTGAGCGACGTTTCTGGCCAAGCTCATTCAGCGATTGCTGAAGTCAGGGACGGCGCGGAAGCCGCTCTCGGCGGCGCGGACGTCGTCACCTCTGGCATGATGCGCCACCACGCCCGCAGCCGCCTGGAAAGCTACCGCTCCTCCCTGACGATTGAGGAGCCGCTGCTGTGGCGGCGCTTCACCCCCGAAATCACGCCCCTAGGGTGGCTCCCTGGCGCGGCGCTGCTCACCCAGGTGGCCGCCTGCCTGGCAGAAGACGAGCCCAGCGTGGTGGCGTGCATCGCCGTCGCAATGCCAATGCTGTCGGACAACCTCCGCAGCATCCTGCTGCACTGGAGCGTGGCTGACGGCCCTGCTGCAGGGTGGGCCAGCTCCATCCCACAGGGGTGGCACACCATCCCCAGCGTGTCGCAGCCTTGCGGGTCTTCTGCGTGGGAAACCACTTTTGCGCCGCATGCCCCCGTCATCGACGGCAGCGCTGCCACCAGCGCGGTGGTTTTCTCGGTGGTGGTGCAGATCCCCATGGAGGGCTTCCTGCAGGAGCGCGGTGGACTGAAGTTTGTGCTGAAACGCACAGACGGCGGCCAGCCAGAGTGGATCAAGGCAAGCTTGCTTTATTTACATGCCATGTTTCTCCTCCAACCAATCGAAGTTTAATCGGAGTTTAATGCTCTCGCCCCCTTCCACGTTCTTTCTTCTGGCAGCCCTCAAACAACGCAGATTTCTGGCTGGACTTCGCACGCCCCATCGCGCTGTTCCGCAGCTGCATGGCAGAGGCCGAGGGCGAGCCAGGGACGGCTGCAGTGGCAGGGGACGCAGAGGCGGTATCGGCTGCCGACAGCCTGGACGATTGGGGGTGGGCGCGCGCGCTGAGCTCATGCTCGGCCAATCTTGAGCCTGCCTCTGGGGAGGACATCGACGACGAGACGGCTCCAGGGGCGTTTCCGACGGGGCCCCACGGATGGCTCCAGTCTGTGGATAAATGGGAGATTGTGCCCGATTACCCGCCTCAGCAGCCAGCTTCACTGAGTCGGCAGGTGCAGCAGCTGCGCGGGGTGCTGTCGGCGGCGCAGGCGCGGCCCTGGGGGGAGGAAGGGGATGCGGGGAGAGCGCAGCGTGCCGAGCAGGTTCAGGCGCTGCTGTCGCGCTGCCAGGAGGTGGACGGCACGCTGCAGCTGTACGACGCAGTTTCGCTGAAGACGCGCCGCGCGCAGCATGAGAAGGAGCGCCTGTGGGAAGAGCACAAGAATGCAGCAGACGAGGCTTCTCGCCTGCAGTCCGAAGTGGCTGCAGCTGTCGAAGCGGCGCGGCGGGGCGCCGTCGTCATGCGTGGGCGCACCGCAGAGGTCACGCAGCGCGACCTGGAGGCCGTGGCAGCGCAGTTGGCGGGCGCTGGCGGCACTTCAGGCGGCATTTGGCCGTTCAATGCGCTGCTCGGCACCGGGCGCCAGCTTGCGTTTGTGTCTCAGTCTGCAGGCGCCATTGCCGGCGTGGAAGCCACTCTGGTGGTCCAAGTGCACCTCGAAGGCAAGACTTCAGACGTGGCGGCGGCTCTGGCGCAGAAAAGGCTGGAGTCGTCAACGGGACAAGCCTCAGGCTCAGACGACGCTTCTGGAGCCCCGAAGAAGCCGCGCTTGCCCTTTGACACCGTCGTGGTGTCCGTTGCTGCCGCTGAATCGTTTCCCACCAACGCCCTTCGCTCTCCGCTGCTGCTTCACTTCGGAGCGGTGCCCCACCAAAACGGCAAATGGAGGGCCCCCCCTGAGGGGTGGCGGTCGCAGCCCGCAGAAGAAATGTCGGCCCCCACCCCCGGGGCGCCCTCTCTCCCGATGGTACCGATGCAGCTGTTTTCTATCACCCGAAAAGACGGAGGCGGAGTATTCGTTGACCCGCAGATGTACGGTGCGTGCCTGCGGTTCCCGCTGGACGGGCTTGTAGCCGCCAAGCTGCGGGGCCTGGAGTTTGTGTGTGCGTGCGATGGGCGGTGGCTGCAGCCAGCAAATGGCGGCAATTTTTATGTGGCGCTGCCGCTGGTTTAAACAATTATGAATTTTACTGCACTTTATTGGAGAATGCAAGATTTTAAATATAGTATGAATGATGCTGTGTGCACTCTGAACTTAAATCTTTCTGTTTGAAAAAATATATCCCCTTACGGGGTTTCCTTTGATAAATGATGAATGTCGGCTTCATTTACTTTTCAATGGACTTTGTCCCAATTCTTTTCTAGTGTATGGCATCGTTTCTGTTCTTTTCCTGGTCCTCTTTTGTTAAAACCAACTCGCAGTTAATTTTTATTAAGACGGTAGTTTTGAATTTCTCCACACTGAAATATGTATTAAAAATGGCGAGAAAAACCAGTTTGTCTGGCGTCGTTATTGCTCTCAGGGGTTGTACAACATGACCAGATATATGCATGGAGTCAGGAAGAACAGAAAATGGGGGTATTCGATAGTACAATGAAATTTAACCATTCCCGTTCAGAACCCGAGGCAGAAGAATGAAATTAATAATTCAACGAATGAAAAAGTGTGTCTCTTATTTAGAGGCCACTACTGACGCAGCAGGGGCAGCAGTCTTCTCAGCTGCAGCTGGGTCTGTCGTGACAGCCCCCAGCGCTGCCGTTGCGCCCTCTCCCTCCGCCTTGGCTGCAGGCCCTTCCACTCCCCCTGCTGCGTCTGCCGATCCACCGACTCCCCACAGCAGCTCTTTGATGTCTCGCTGCGTCAGCGTCTCCCTCTCCAACAGCGCCGCCGCCAGAGCGTGCAGCTCCGTCTCCTTCTCCTTCAGCAGGCTAGCCACCCGCGCGTAGGCCGCCTTCAGCATCTTGGAAACTTCCTCGTCAGCCGCGCGCCGCGCATCGGGCCCTGCCGCCGAGCCGCTCCCACTGTTGACCTCCAGCGCCATGGGACCGATGCGCTCGCTCATGCCGCAGTCTTCCACCATGTGCCGCGCGTACCAGGTGGCAGCTTTGAGGTCCGAGGTTGCGCCCGAGGTGACCTGGTCAGGCCCAAACACCAGCTCCTCCGCCGCCTTGCCCCCCATGCTGACGTCGATCTGCGCCGTCATCTGCTGCTTGGTGACGGAGTACTCGTCCTTGTCTGGCACCTGCGAGACCATGCCCAGGGCGTGGCCTCGGGGCACGATGGTGGCCTTGTGGATGGGGGTGGCGCCTGAAAGGGGGAGGAAAGGAAGAAGTAATGGGGGGAAACGTTGTGAACACGTTTGCATACTCCTCAGTAAGCATGGGAGGTCGAGGGAAACAACAAAGAAGTTTGCAGACGGAGCATCGGTGACAAACACTCCAATGTGAAAATAAGCGGGCAAGACGTAATCTAATCTCAATTTCTCACCTTTGGTGTACAGTGCCACCAGGGCGTGCCCGCTCTCGTGGTAGGCAGTAAGCCGCCTGGCCTCCATGCTCTGCTGCAGAGACCTGGGCGACCCCATCAGCACCTTGTCCCGAGCATCGTCCAGCAGTGAAGCAGAGATGGCGTCGGCGTCCACACGCGCAGCCAGCAGGGCCGCTTCGTTGACCAGGTTGGCCAGCTGGGCGCCGGAGAGTCCGGGGGTGCGGCGGGCGAGGGACTCGGCATCGACATCAGCAGCGAGGGGCTTGCCGGTGAGGTAGAGGTCCAGGATCTGTTGGCGGCCCCGTACGTCAGGCAGCGACACCGCCACCTGAAGATAAGGGGGGGAAGAGAAGCGATTAAAAATAAGGGAGAGAAGACATTGAAAAAAAAAACGTTCATTTTGATTCAGTAAATAATGAAATTGCGTTTCAAAAAAGTATGACGCGTTTTTACATAAAACAGCTTTACCTGTCTGTCGAAGCGTCCTGGCCGCGTGAGCGCCGAGTCCAGCAGCTCCGGCAGGTTTGTCGCTGCCATCACCACGATGCCAGAGTTCTCTTCAAACCCGTCCATGTCGGTCAGCAGCTGGTTCAGGGTCTTGCGAGAGCCCCCGGAGGACTCCCAATTGGTGCGCTTGCCACCCACAGCGTCCACTTCGTCGATGAAGACGATGCATGGCGCTTTCTTCTTGGCGGTGGCAAACAGGTCTCGCACTCGCCGGGCCCCCACGCCGACAAACAGCTCCTGAAGCAGGTTGATACAAAGAAAGATTGCGTTCGATTCACGGCATTTTTTCGATGAGACGCTGTGGAAAAAACTCACTTCAAACTCCGAGCCGGCCTTGTAGAAGAAGGGAACGCCCGCCTCGCCTGCTACCGCCCGCGCCAGCAGCGTTTTTCCAGTGCCAGGGGGCCCAGTCAACAGCACGCCCTTAGGGAGCTTCCCCCCCAGCCGCGTGAATTTCTCGGGGCTCTTCAGGTACGCCACGATCTCCTGCAGCTCGGTGACCGCCTCGTCGCACCCCTTCACGTCAGCAAACGTTTTGGCCGACTTCTCAGGCACGTTTTCTTTGTTGTACTCCTTCTGCTGCCCAAACATGCCGCCGTTGGCGTTGCTGCTGGCCACCCCGATGCCAGCACCTGAGCTGGAAGGAATGCCGTCGCTGCCGCCGTTGTACCGCCGCACGGTCGCGCTGCCCAACCCCCATGCAGCCATAAAGAGCGTTGCCATGACGATAAACCACGCCGCGCTTTCCAGCAGCCCGGGGGCCTTCTTCGCGCCCCCCATCCTCAGGGCGCTCGCGTCCTGCACCATCACGTGCAGCGGCCACGCCACGCTCTGCCCCGCTGCGCTGGGCAGCGGCTCTCCCTCCGCCGCCGCCCGCAGCTCCTCCAGCAGCCGCGGCAGCGAGCGGTGGGTGCGTCCATCGCTGGGTGGGGCCCCAATGCCCATCACCCCCCCGCCGCCGTATTCTTTTATCCTTCCGCTGCGCACCAGCGCCACGAGGTACTCTCGAATGACGCTGGCGTTCACAGGGATGGGTGGGGCGTAGGTGGCTCCCGGGGAGTCTTTGGGCATTAGGCAGCGCTCCTCCACGAAGTCTACGACCGCCTGGGGGTGGTGGCGAGATAGGGCGCGCAGCTCCTGAGCGACGTCGCCGGCCGTGAGATTTTTCGCCTCGTGAGCAAATTCCAGGCGCCCCAAGACCTCCGCAGGGTTGCCTGGGAGGACTCCCATCCGTGTGAGCACCCATACTGCCGGGATTATGACCAGGTAGCGAAAAGGGAGGACCACCGCCAGCCTGAAAATTTCTGCGGCGCTGCGAGAGAATCTGCGCATGGCTGCCTCTGCCGCCTCAATAGCTGGGTCTTGCTGTTGGGAATCGGGGGAGGGAGAAGTGGTGGAGGGTGGCGCAGCAGCAACAGCAGAAGCGACCATGGGGGCGGCGGCGCCCCCCGTTGTCTCCCCTGCCGTTGGTTTTTCACTGCTGGCAGCAGCAGAGGAAAGGTTGTTCTCCGGGAGAGGCGAGGCGCAGAGGGGTTCTTTAGGTGGGGTGCTGTTCGGCGCATTGTCGCTGTCTGCTGCTGTTCGAGGCCTGAGCCTGCTGAAGCGATGCGATAGCAGTGAGGGCGAGGAGCGGGGTCTCCTCCAAGCGCCAAGAAGGCCCACTGGCGCCTGTCGAAGGGGGCCCGCGGGGCTGCACCGAACGCCAACCTGTTGTCGCGCCAGCATGCCGCTAATCAATCTGAACACGCAAGCGAGGGTGAAAATCTGGAGGACATGAAGTTGGAGAGGAAAAAAACACGGAAGATTGCCCAGCACTGACCTTGCTTGCCAAACACAGTGGTTTCAATCGAATCAATGCGTTTAACAACGCAGAGGAGAGAGAAATGCGGTTCTGATCAATCTTGATCCCTGTCGTCCCTTGTTGGAGAGATAAAGCCACAGTTTTTGCAGCCCGTTCGCAATGTTTCGGTGTATCAATGCACATGCATAAATGAAAATGGGCTTCACAGTGCCTTTGCTGCCCTTTTTTCAAGGAAACTTTGAAAGGGAGAAAAGCGAGCTCGAAACTATGGATATAAATGATCTCCCATGCCGGGCTGCATTTTTAAATATTCTGGAAACGCGCAGGAGTGCACCATACCTATTTCACACTCTGATGAATCTGAACGTTTGTTTTCATGCCAACATAAAATTTGCAAGTTGTTCTTTAACTTCATCTGGCCAGGTTTTTTTCGTCTGAGCCGCTGACAGTGTCATATAACCACCAAGCTTGGCACCAGTCAATCCACATGGATTGCGAGCCTTCTTAACGCAGCTTGATCGTTTTAAATTTATTTTCAACTTGAGGCAGCCATCCAGAGAGCGCCAGCCTTGCCGCCCACCATGTCTCAACAATCGCGGCTGGATGCTCCCGAAATCCGGGCGGTGCTGGAAGCCAACCGCGCCAAGCTGGCAATGATGCAGCACCAGCAAAGCAGAGGTGCCTCTAGGGACGCTTCCCCTGGGCCAAACGCAGCAGCTGGGCCTTCCACAGCCCACCCCAACGCTGCAGGCACCTCTGCAGCAGCCCGTGGCCCCAGCGCCATGCGCAGCAACCCCATGTATGGCGATGAAGCAGCGTCAACCCCCACCGTCCTCCAAACTGGCGGCGTCTACGCCCCCAAGCTCGCCGCCGCCATTCGACCGCCCCCCATCTCCGGCATAGCCTCCGACGCCGGCCTCCCGGCGGTGGGAGACCTATTTGCCGCCCAGCCAGCGCTGCCCGTAGGTTTAAATTTCACTGCAGCAGACGCCGTCCCCCACTTTGCCCCCTGGGACTCTGCCCGCCCCTTCCTCACCGGCAGGTTCATATACGAGTCCGCAGAGGAGCGCGCGACAGGGCGCACCGCCCCTGCCGCCGCAATCCCCCTAGACAGCTACCCCCCGCAGGTTCAAGAATCGATGCTAGTGGACGATCTGTTGCATGCATTTGGGGGGCTGGAGGGGGCCTGGATTCGACCGTCGTTGACTGAGGCCCGCGGCGGCGCTCGCCTGGAGTTTCGGGTCACCGCCCGCGGCCAATTAGACCCCGCGCTGCTGGAGATGGCGACGCGGATGCTGCCGCTGTGCGAGTGCGTGGCAGTTGTGGCGCGGTACGCGGAGACGCGGCGGCGGTACGAGTGGGGGCTGGTGTGCCAGGCGCTGGCCGGTGCTATGCGTGCTGTGCTGCAAGACTGGGACCTCATGACGGCGCAGCTGGAGCACCAACTGCGCGGCGGAAAACTCACCCTGCAAGCGCTGTGGTACTATGTGCAGCCCCCCATGGCGGCGCTGCGGCTGGTGGCTTCGGTGGCCGCAGAAGCCTCTGCCCGCAGGCTGCGAGGCGCGACCCTGCTGAGCCTACTGCACGCCAAGGCGGGGGCGCTGCTGGGGGACGCAGCGGCGCACCGCCTGGCGCTGCGGCTGCTGCGTGCGGCGGCTGAGCCTTACTTTGCGATGCTGCAGCGGTGGGTGTCAGAGGGAGTGGTGGACGACCCTTACCAAGAGTTTATGGTGCAACTGGACGAGGGTGTGACGCGTGGAGACCTGTCTGCCGACGGAGGCTCCGCGTTCTGGTCTGAGCGGCTCACCCTGCGCCCCGCGCTGGACCCCTTGACGGGGTCGCCGAAGCTGAAGGAGGGCAGCGGCGCGTCGGCGGCAGACGTGCCGACGTTCCTGGAGCGCGCTCAGGAGATGATTCTGGACACCGGGAGGTACCTCAACCTGGTGCGCAGCTGCGGCAGGCAACCCGAGCCTGCCCTTCCTCAAGGCATCCACCTTGGTAAGATAAATTTATATTTTATTTCTTTAGTGTTATGTTTCATATACACCTTGTTCTGGGGTGTCTATTATTTCACATGTATTCAAATGCGTCTTTCAAATCTCATCCTATCTTTCTTTGCTTCGATTTCTTTCCTCCAGAGTTCGATGACGGCGGCCGCTTCCTTGCCCACGTCGAGCAGGCCCACAAGTCCGCAGCATCTGCCGCGCTGGGCCTGATGCGCCACGAAGTGGGCGTGTCCCGCGGCCTGGGCGCCCTCAAGCGCTATTTCCTGGCCGAGCAGGGCGATCTTTTTCTAGGCCTCATGGACGGTGGGGAGGCGGAGCTGACGTCTTTCTCAGGCGCCGTACCCATCCACCAGCTGCAGGCGGTGCTGGACATTGCAGTGCGCTCCTCCAGCGCGGCCTCAGACCCCGCTGCGGCTCGATTGAAGGCTGCCTACGACCACCGATCCATCCTGAACCTGCTCATCGCCATCACGCAGACAGCGGGCCCTGCTGGACCCACCTCGTCGCCCACAAAACGCCCGCAGGTGCGCAGTATCACAGCATCATGTCAATCCATTGTATTTCCTATGTCACCCTTTTGTATGTTAGTTTTCATGTTTGAGTTGTTGCCGGGGTGATGATAAGTACTGTTGCCTTCCTAAGTAGTACTGGACGCATGTCACGCGACCCAGACGATGACTACCTACATATTATATATCCTGACCGGCCGTTGCTCAATTTTCATTCATTTCAACGTTCCTTTTTCTTTTTCTTTTTCTTTTTCTTTTTCTTTTTCTTTTTCTTTTTCTTTTTCTTTTTCTTTTTCTTTTTCTTTTTCTTTTTCTTTTTCTTTTTCTTTTTCTTTTTCTTTTTCTTTTTCTTTTTCTTTTTCTTTTTCTTTTTCTTTTTCTTTTTCTTTTTCTTTTTCTTTTTCTTTTTCTTTTTCTTTTTCTTTTTCTTTTTCTTTTTCTTTTTCTTTTTCTTTTTCTTATTATAATATATAATCGCTGTTTCACTCGCTCACCCCCACCCACCCACCCTCCTTTAACCCTCGCGCAGCTGCGCCCCGTGGTGCCCTCCACAATGACGGCCGCCGAGAAGTCCACCGTGGGCCGCCAGAAGCGCGCCCGCGAGTCCTTCATGTTGTGCTACGACGTGCCATGGCCGCTCAGCGTTGTGGTGCCAGACTCGGCTCTGGCGCAGTACCAAATGATCTTCAGGCATTTGTTCGAGCTCAAGTGGGTGGACCGCGAGCTCAACCGCACCTGCAGCCTCTTTCAGAGCACCCGACCACTGGCCGTGTTGCAACGCCGTGCTGTGCTGGGCAGACGGAGAGGCAGCTTGGCAGTGGGGGAGCCGTCGTCCGCGATTGAGGCAGCCGCAGCGTTGGCTGCAGCCGCCCCTCCTGCGCCTGCTGCAGTGGCGTTGGCACGAGCGTACCGCACATGTCAGCTGATGACTCACTTCTTTAGGCAGTACCTGCTGTACGCCACCTTTGAAGTGCTGGAACCGCTGTGGGAGGCGCTGGAGACGCGGATTGGGGACGCAGCCACCGTGGATGAGATTGTGGACCACCACAGGGTGTTTCTGCGGAAAGTCATGAAGGGCCTGCTGCTGTCGCGCAAGGTGGTGGTGCTGCGCTCGCTGCTGTCGCTGAAGCAGCTGGCGCTGGAGTTTGTGGCGCTGAGTTCCCGCCACATTGCCATCGATTACGAGGCGCTGGCGGTGGAGGTTGAGGCAGCAGCGGCGGCAGCAGGGGGCGGCAGTTCAAAGAGGTCTGATGCAGCCAGAACAGAGGCTCGCGCAGCGCGGGAAGCGCGGCTGCGCAGCGTTCTGGACGCGGCGCTGTCCAATCCCGATTTTGCTCCAGCGCTGAACGACCTGCGCTCCAAGTTTGAGGCGCGCTGTGGCGACTTCATGGCTGCTCTGGCAGAGGCCCACAGGCAGGCGCGCACCGACCGCAGCGACTCCCGGGAGGAGTTGGAGTCGCTGCTGTCGCTGATGGGGCGCCTGGACTTTAACGGGTACTTTAGCAAAAAGGGCATGGCGGCTGCAGGGGTGTAACGACGACTTTAAGAAAGTATTCCCCTTTCGTAATTTTGTATTGTTTAAAAGAAAACAAATTAAAATAAATGCTGTGTGTGTCCCTTTACTCAAGAATTGTAAGCATTAGTGCCTTCTGCATGTACAGAAAAATGGTTCTTCTTTCAGGAGCTGCGAGACGTGGCGATCGCTGCTTTCAACAATAAACTGCCGTGGTCTAAAAATATGAGTATGCAAGGCCGAGTGAGGTCCCTGCTGCTCAAAAACTATGCCGGACTCTCTGGAAAAAGTAATGCTGCACTTCGAAGTGATAATTCTCTCATCGAGAGTGTTCAGAAAGTTCCATTATATGGGGCACGTACCTTTGTGTTCAAAAAAATAATAAGAATATCAATTAACAGCATAAAGAAGTACACGACTCAACAGCGCAGCAAATAGCAAACCATCAAACCTCTTGTTCCGCCGTTTATTCAATCAGCCTGTCGCTGCGTTTATCGTCTCCAGCTCAGTGTAATCAAACGCCATCATGGTGGAGGGGTCAGCCCTCACGGCCACACGCTGCCCCACGTCCAGATCGTACAGCTCAGCGTCCTCCTGCCTCCCCACCGCCACCTCAACTTCAATCCCGTCATCAAATTTAAGCCAATACCGCACCGCCCACCCCACGTTGGCCTTGTTTGCCACCGTGGCGGCCGAAACGTACGGCTCGTCGAAATTTGTGAGCACCTGCAGCGCGTCTGGGCGCACCATAACGTAGGGTTTTGTCGCGGGGTCAAATCCCATACGGCGCACAAATAGGCAGCTCGCTGGCAGGTGCGCGGTGTCGTGCACGAAGTTCATGACAAACGGGGTGGCGGGGGCGGCCGCCAGCTGCGCAGGGGTGCCCGTCTGCTCAATAATTCCTCGATTAAAAACGACAACCTGGTCAGCAATGTCCCAAGCCTCCTCCTGGTCGTGCGTCACCATAATGGTGGTCACGCCCAGCCGGCGCACGATCTTCGACAGCCCCTCGCGCAGGGACTTCCTCACGACGGGATCCAGAGCGCCAAAAGGCTCGTCCAGCAGCAGCACCCGGGGGTTGCACGCCAACGCTCTGGCCACCGCCACGCGCTGCCGCTGCCCGCCGCTGAGCTGCGGGGGGTACCTCCCGCCCAGCTCCTCTAGCTCGATCAGTTTCAGCAGCTCCTCCACCTTTGCTTCGTAGTCAATCCCCATTTTTCTCATGCGGGGCCCAAAAGAGATGTTTTTGGCAACTGTCATGTGCTTAAACAGCGCATACCCCTGGAACACAATGCCCAGGTTGCGGTCCTGCACCCGCACGTCTGTCATGTCCTCCCCATCGAACAGAATTTTGCCAGAGGTGGGGTCTTCAAGGCCGGCAATCAGCCGCAGCAGCGTTGTTTTGCCGCTGCCAGAGGGCCCCAGCAGGGCGGTGATGGTGCCGGGTTCCAGGTTCACAGACACGCCGTCTACGGCCTTGAACAGTCCCTTCTGCGTGCGAAAGTGTTTAACCATGTCGCGAATTTCAACGCTGGCGCCACGAGGCGGCTGCTGGTAGTGCTCTGCAGGCGCGTGGGATGCAGCGGCGGCGGGAGAAGAGGGATCCTCTGCTGGTGCGACGTCGGTGGCAGGGGCTGCAGCTTGAGCGATGGTGGAACTTCTGCTGCTGGGGGCGGCCAGAAGAATGGTCGGTCGGCGTATGACAGCAGTCGGGAGCTGCGAGACGTGCTGTAAATAAGATGAATACGACATTCCACGTAGGCTGGCGATTTCAAGAGGCTACTATGCGAGGGAAAAAATGAGGAGTTTTATTTACCTTTGAAGTGATTGATGTTGGTGCTGGCAAATGTGGGACGCAGCCTGGCCGAGGCATGTGCCAATGAACACTCAGTTGCGTCATTTTGAAGCTGCCCAGATAGGCTATCTCACTCAATTCGCTTGCGCAAATGGCAATATGAGTTTTTTTTTTTTTTTTTTGGTAATTGATTGTAGAATTCGAATCCAATGAATGGTGGCTGCGCCGGCGATACCTTCCTTCAACTAAGATGACTAGTCTAATATCGATAATAGCAGCGAAATCCGAAATGCGGCTCTTTTGTGGGTGCCAGAAGTGAAAACTCGTTTTTATTTAAACTATTTATTTATTTATTTATTTGGTTTTTTTTTGCGCATGCATTTTGTTGTGAGGGTCCAAAGATGCATTCACATGCATTAGGCCCTGCGTATTCTCCTCAAAATGTATAAAGCAATCATCTGCTGGGAAAACCCCCGCGCCCCCACCCAGTGCATAAACATACGTGTTCCCAGCTCGTTCAACCCGCTTTTCGTAGTCATATGGACATTATGGACATCATGCGCTTTTCAGGGCGGTGCACGCGTATTTGTGAAGTATGGGGCAAAATATACAGTTTGCTGGCGGCGCAGAGAGCCACCCCCTCTCTATCTCGAAAATAAGACGGTTAGGCGATTCAACGAGTCCAAATTGGCCTGCACTATTTCATTATTTACAATATATAATCAAAATCGTTATAAAGGAGGCATTTTGAAATTTTAAAAAGAAACAAGTATCACATTCTTCGGAGTATTAACTTGTAAAATAGTCAGCAATAGTAGATGGGCATGTTCAAAATAGCAATAAAATCAGACTTAGAAAAAACAGTATAGCAAGTACCTGGTAGCAAAATTATGTTTCAAAAGCAAAAAATAAACGGCGACTTCGCTGGAACTGCTCTGTCTAATACACCACCAAGAAGCAGTCCCGCATTCAAGTAACGTACGCAGACGGATCTAAAATTGCATCAACACGGTACGAAACGTAGGAAACATCGAGGTACTTGCCGTTGATGATTGGCATAGAAACCATGAAAATGTACAACTCAGCAGGGTGCAGGCCACGAGCAGATGCCCTGCAATGTGGCGTTCCTGTGCAAGAAGCCACCGCCATATCGATTGGGGGAGAGCATGGGTTGCTGTGCGCAGGGGCATTAAAATTCCTGCATTTGTTGAACCAAGCAGTCGCAGTCGCAATATCGATTAAAAGCGCAACAATTCCACTATTGGCGCTTCGTGCATTTCTCGAAAGTTCCGCATGCACCTCCCATTTTACAGCCGAGGTCGCAACGATGCCTGCAACATACATTCCATGGCGCAACTGTTGGTCGGACGATGAGTTTTGAAAATAGAAGCTGTCAAGGAAGCCTGGTTGTGGAGAGATCCTGCCCAGCGGCAAGTTTTGAAAACGGTGGTACGGCACGTAGTTGTCAGCGTCCCCAGCCTTCTTCAGCAAGTTTTTGTTGGGGAGCAGTCGGTGGATAGTAAGTAGTTGATGATAGTTTGCCGGCGGTACAAGGTTTGTGGGTGTTTTGTATTGTGGCATAATATTCTCCCTCGCCCTCCATGGTATCCTGTAGAAACAAAGTCAAGCCTTTCTTCGTCTGTGACAAAAAAAATCACGTTTTCGTGTTGTTAATATAGATCCCAAAAACCATTGAATTCTTACCCGAGCTGCAAAAGATATTCCTTGGTCGATCCCATCCATCAAAGGCACAACGCCACCCCCAATCTCAACATGTGGCGGCGTTAATTCCACTGAACATGACAGCGACCTATTCCCAGCAATGCAGCGGTCGCTCATATATGTTGGGTAATATTGGTAGGCTTCAGCTGACGCGGAAAGGCTCACCCCTACGGTCCAGCGCCCGTCAGCACTCTCAGGAACAGTCACGGTGGTGCTGGCGCCGCAAATGGAAGAGCTAAGCGGGAAAAAGCTTTGGAAGAATAAACCCTGGTGTGTAGTATACATCACATAGGTTTCTTCTGTCTCCCCATTCCACTTCGTCTCCTCCCAGGAGCAGCTCGTTCGCCTGCCTGCGGTAACGTTGCGTAGTGCAATGCCCTGAAGGCAAGCCCCCTTGCTGCGCAGGGATGAACAGCTACTGGTTTTGTTTGAGGGATTTTCCAAGGAAGGCAATCTGGAAAATATAAGATGAGAAAGCGGTGAGTTGGTTAGAAGTGATCTGGTACAAGAGAAATTTTTAAAATTGTGCGCACCGGCAAATGCAATTTGATAGATTCGCGTTAGCCGCGATGTACACGAATGTCAGGATGGCAACGCCAATGGCAGCGGGCAGCATTCTATTTATTCCATTTGAACATGACACACGATGTTGTTGGTGAATCTGTAGAGCGACAGACAGAGGTGCCAGGTTGGCCAAATCTAATTAAATTTGCGGCTCAAAATGCCAACCCGGTGGCTATTCTTTGTAGGCCCGTTCTTTCCAATGTGCCGTACCATTTTTCGAAAGCCCACAACTTGGAAGCAAACTTTAGATTTGTTCATTACACAAATTAGCTTTCGCAATTGTCAGATATATTTGTATGCAAAGAAAGTGCAGATACGTTTTTTTTGTCCGGAGCGTCCTGCATGCCTTGCACTACTGCATGCACCTGTGCCTGTTTTTTGCACATGTATTTTGCTGCTCTGCACCTCTTTTCTGTGTCGGTCGAGCCGTCGGGGACTCGGGGGCAGGGGCCAGCGCCCAGAACTGAGGTTGATCCGACGGATGGAAGGGGGGCTCTGCCTTACTGTGGCGGGGTTTGTGGCACGTCGACTTGCGGTTCTCTATAGGGGTAACCTCGGTAGTAGACGTCAAACCATCTGTAAAACCTTGAAACCTTGGGAGCTCGATTTCGAAATCAAAATCAACAGCAGGTCCATTTTTTTAATCAAGATACGCAAATTCGGCCCCCAATCCTTGCGCGCGAGTAAAAACCATGGCGCTGGTTGTAACATGATTTAGCAAGGTCCTCTTGTGCGGATACCCCAGTACCCACGCGTCTCATTGATAGACGCACTGCACGCCTTTACACCGAAGACCTTCATCATGACGACGGCGCTGGTGCTACAGCGCATGCAGCTGATGGATCCGCTGCGCCTAGGCGATATCTTTCTCTCAGGAGGCCAGGTCGTTGGCTAGCAGGTGCCTCCGCTATTTTGCCCGAGTAAACCCCCAAGACCGGGGGCCACGGTATCGGATTCATTTTTAGATTCGCATGCTCAGTGTAAATGAACTTGCCAAAAGCTCCCTCTATTTGTATTATGAACCCCATGGGCCGGCATGAGATAGGAGCCATCGCTGCTTGCCGTTGACTGTACTATCATGTTTCATGAAAAATGAATATGCCCTATGAATATGCTCTCCTATCGGCGTGATTCTACGTTTGAGTTTTTTTTTTTTTCGTGGGTGTGTTTTATTGCGTATGCTTTATGTGACCCCCTTGGGATTGGACCCCCAGCGATTGAAATGGTGCTGGTGCTGGCGTTTTTTTTTTTTCCCTCGTAGCGACGACGGCAATTTAGAAGTAGATGCCTATAAACGACAGGCACGACCTGTAAAGGATGGACCATCGCATTGGGAAGGGGCAGGGGAGAGAGTCCCGGGCTCAGTCCGTCACAACTTTAAACAAATGCTGGGCATGCATATGCCGCGTAACTTTCTATTTTTGAGGCCCCCCCAAAGCAGCGGATTCGCTGCTTTTCAGGGCATTGCCATCATAAAAACACTTTTATTTTTTATTACAAGTTAAGTTCAGTGCAGGATCAGCGTCAGTTGACGCGATTTTATTATTAGTTATCGCTAGATTCATACCTCATCTTCGCATACGCCCATGAAAAGATAGCGCCACCCGCGCCATGGGTCAGACATGTTGTCGTCCTGCCACCCAGGACCACGACAGTGCCCCTGTCCGCCTGCCTGTCACCCCCACGCCGCACGCTGAACGCACCCCTCCCGACAAGCAGCAGCAGCAGCTCACCGAGGAGCAGGAGCAAGAGACGTGGCCAGGGCGTGGTGGCGCTCTGGGATCTTCAGACGACGACGAGTTTTGGGACGCTGAAGCTTCCTCCAGCTCCGATTCCATGGAGAGTTGTTTGGATGTAGACTCGCTGCTGAAAGAGTGGCAAGAGGATCTGCATGGCACCTTTTCAGAGCTGAAACCTCAGCTGGATGAGGTGGAGCGCTGCCACGGGCACGTGGTCCCCCCTGAGATAGAGCGAGCAGCTGCGAGGCTTGAAATTGACGTTGAGGGTCCCAAAAAGAAACTCGACATCTCTGCAGCGGCGGCGCTGCGGGTGAAGGCTGCGCCATTGGAGGACAGCGCAACGCTGCGGGCCTGGGACGCGCTGCGGGAGTTCCTTTTCCAGCAACAGCAGCAACAAGGAGAGACGGCGCAAGTGGATCCTGCGTTGTTTTGTATGGCTGGCGCACCGCTTGTTGCAGAAATTCGAAAGCTGGTGTCCTTGGGGCGCATTCTTGAGGCGCACTTGCGGCTGAAGCAGCTGTGCAAGCAGGCTGGTGCGTCGCCAGCGGCCATCTTTGACGGCCACCCGCCTGAAGACCTCGGGTTTGACGTGGAGGCGCTGGAGGATGACGTGCGTGCTGCTCATGCTGCGCTGGAGGGGCTGGAAGATGACCAGGGATGGATGGTGTCCAGGGAGGGCGCTTTCAGGGTGCTCTACCGTCACAAGGCGAGTATTTTCGGTGTTTTCCTTTGCAGATTTGTACGCCAAGTTTTCCTCGTTTTTTTTCTTAATTAATCGTGTATTTCCTATTTTTCGAATATAATTAATGGTATCGCAGAAAAGCACCACCCAGCATGCCCTCAAGTTCCATGCTGTGTTCCCACACCCAGCCGGTCACATCCTGGCGCTGGCGCACGAATGGGACCTCGTCCCCACGTGGAACAGGTTCGCTGTCGACTCCCGCAAGTTAGCTGAGCCATCAATCTTCGAGAGCTACGTGTACGGCGCCCAGTGGATGATGCGGCCGTTCAGAACCATGCAGGCAGTCGCCAGGGCTCGGGGCTTCGATCTCGCCGACTCCCACCGCTGCCTGCTCATTCTCATCGGCGATGCAGACCCCCAGAACCTGCCGCAAGGCCACGCGCCGCTGCCTGAGGCTTTTGCCAAGCGGCGGTTGGTGAATTTGCTGCCGGGGTCGTGCATAAAACTGAGGCCGCTGCCGCCTGGACCAGACGGCGTCCCTCGCACTGACGCGCACATGGTAGTGCACCTTGATCCCCACATCCCATATGTTCCAGGTATCTACTCAATACATGCTGCTGTTATAGCTTTCAAAAACGATATAAATGGCTTTCCTGTTCAACGTTCTTTTCTTTATTGAATCAAACTGCAGGAGCGCTGGTGAACTTTGTGCTGGGCGTGTTGGCGCCCTACGTGTACAACCAGATGAACAAAGTGCTGACAAAGACGTTTGCAGACGAGGCAGCGGCACTGCCCACCCGCGTCAGGGAGCAGCCAGAGCTGTACGGCTACCTGGAAGAGCGGCTGGCAGAGTTTGCGGAAGAGCTGAAGCAGCAGTAGGTGCGAGAGTGAATAAACGATAGCTTGGTACTTATTTAATTTGCGTCCATCATTTGTTACTATCGGTGGGATCTTCCTTGTATTTAATTGGTGGTGCACCTGTACTTGCGTACGTACATGATTGTATAATATATTTAATGGAGCTGGATGTTCCAGACTTTGCACTGGACGCATTCGTTCAAGCGAAGATATATTAATTGAATGAAACAAAATTAAAAATAAAATAAACGATGACAGACCAGGCAGGCCATGAATACGAAGAAAGAATTAATTCACACCACTAAACACCGAGCGAATGAAATAAAACGATAAAAAAAAGTGCGTGGTAGCTCATGCGCCGTAGGTCTTCTTCAGCCAAGCTATGATCGCCGCACTCTCAAACATGGCCACTCCCTCGTTGGCATCCTCAAGGTAGGGCACCTGGAAGAGACCGCGGCGCTCAAACAGCTGCTGCCGCTTAGGGGAACCCCGCGCGGTGGGTCGCAGCACCTGCACAAAAAAGTTATAAAACAATGAGTATGCCACCGCCAATTTGCACTTTGCATTTGCATTCTCACTCAATTTGGACCAAGTAAAAACCCGTCAAAAAAATAATATTATTCAGCACTCACGTAGGGCGTTTCCAGCTGCGTCAGCACCTCCCGCACAATCACGCAGAAGGGCGAGGCCTCGTACCCCCAAAACTCCAGCGGCTGTTCAGGCACACGGGACGGAATGTAGGCCGAAAATTTGCCCTTGCGTGCCAGCATCCCCAGCGCAGCGGTTATTTTGTTCAGCGGCCCCTTGCGCAGCAGCAGCGGGGGCCTGTTGTTGCCGTAGTTGCGCCACAGGTAGGCCACGATCTCATCGGCATCGCCGGCAATCTCAGTGCCGTTGTTAGGGTCCATAAAGTACGGCAGCTGAGGCTCAGAGCCCAGTCGGGCCGCCAGCTCGTTGCGCCACGTGCGTCCGCCCTCGGGGCAAGGCTTGAACAGCGTGTCCAGATCCAAAATGGAGCACGTTTCGCGAATTTGGAGACTGCCGGCGCAGTCGGGCTGATCGTACACCACCAGCACGTCCTCGGGGCGGCGGAAGTTGGCCACCGCGCTGGTCTCGTTGGTGCGGAGACCGCCAGGGAGGGAAGAAAGAACGGCGTAGGCAGAGGCCTTTTCAGGCGACGCTCTCTCTACGGTGGATTTATACCCAGCGGCAAGGGCGCCCAGCCCCAGGCGCACCACGGGGCAGAAGGCGGCGGTCGCGATGTTCAGAACGTCGTTCTCGACGATTGCGAAGCGCTGAGGCTCAGGGCCGATGAGCTTGAGCTCAGTCTGGGGAGCGGCCACAGAAACATCGGCGCTGCCAGCGGTGGTGCGGGCAATGAGTTTGGCACGGGAGCGAACCATCGAGTGCGTGGCGACCTGCATGCCAGCAGGCCGCTGGAGGAGGGCTGCACGCACCATGAAACTTGTTGAAAATATATAAATTTTCTTGAGCCGATGGTGCTGCCGCGCGATGTC
Source organism: Marvania coccoides (assembly GCA_963854735.1). NCBI lineage: Eukaryota > Viridiplantae > Chlorophyta > Trebouxiophyceae > Chlorellales > Chlorellaceae > Marvania > Marvania coccoides. Next base: position 1,223,538 of record OY978103.1, on the reverse strand, counting down.
CTGCGGTGCCCCAAGCTCTGAATGCAATAATTGAATTAAAAATAATTGAAATTGAGAGCGAATTGTGTGGCCCTTGGCAACCTTCTTGCAGGCTGGCCGTCGGCACAAAAAAATCTCTAGCGTCAATAATAAAATAAAATAAATTTAGTATCGAGTAAAAGAGGCTGCAATCATGGAGCCAGAAGACCCTCGTTTTAAATATGATGATTCCGACTCTGAATCTGAAGACTATGCTCCTGAGGCCAAGCGACAGAAGCGCCACAAATTCAAGACATTTTCACAAAGAGTGGCAGATGTGAGTGTGGAAACTCCACAGCTGCATGCATTACGAACATCGCTGGGAAACTCAAATTACATTGCATGTGTTTGTGTTCAACCTGCTGCGGCCCTCTCCTTGAATTTTTTCTTTCATATCCGTATTCTACTCAACAATCCACATATATTTTAGTGCATATTTTCGCATTCAATTGATTTTCGGCTTCCCAACAAAAAAAACTCTTCATTTATTTTACGCTCGTGTTCGTTTTTGCACAGGTGGACGTCGACGTGTACCGCAGCCTGGGCCCAAAGCGCTGCGAGCCCCTCGGCGGCGCGTCCTCCTTCTTCCAGGAGCGGCTGGAGGCGTGGCGTGAGCTCAACGCCGCACACGACTGGCTGGAGGCCATCCAGCTGCTGCACCCGCTGTGCCACACCCTGCCACAGCTGCTGCACCACCAGACCGACATCCTAGACATCCTCCTCTCGCGCATCACGCTCGCTGCTTCTCTCTCCTTAGAACCGCTGCTGGAGCTCATCGGGGCGCTGGCCCGCGACCTGCAGGCCGATTTTTTGCCCCACGTGGGCCGGGTGTTGACCGTGTTCAGCGATTTCGTCGAGTCGGGGGGCGACCGTGAGCCAGAGCTGCTGCAGCACTTGTTCACCGCGGTCAGCCTCGTCTGCAAACATCTTTGCGCTCAGCTGGCGGCAGACCTGGCCCCAGTGCTGGCTGCATCGACGCGGCTGCGGTACCACCGCGCCCCCCACGTGCGCATCCTCGCAGCGCAGTCGTTTGGCTTCCTGTTGCGGCAAGCGGCGCCGGGGACGGCTCGCTCAGCTGTGCGCTCCGTCCTGGCTGACGCCGCCATGCGGCCCAGCGTGGCGCGCATCGACGGCGCGGGGCTGCTGGTGGCGGAGGCGGCCACAGGACTGGGCAACGGGCTGCACAGCCGCGGCCCTGCGCTGCTGTCGCTACTGCTGCAGCCTGATATCTTGACGCCCGGTGATTTCCAGGCGGAGAAAAAGAAGTCTGCTGGTAGGAATAGAGAGGGTACCGATGCTTCGGCCCCCCAGCAGTCTCGTTTTTCGGCTGAAACGCTGGCTGCTCGCGTGGCGGCGGTGGCGGCGGCTTGCCTGGAGCGCCTCCTGCTGCACATTCGGCGGGGGCCCACGGGGCGGCCGCTGTGGGAGAGCGTGCTCACTGCAGCCACCGAGAGGGTGAACGCCTTCGTAGCTGCCACGCCCAGCACCAGCAGCAGGAGCGGAAACGGCAGCGTTATGAAGGCGAAGCCGGCAATGGGCAAGAGAAAGGGGGTGACAGCAGAGGAGGGGAGCGGAGCTGCGGATGTGACACTGGTCGCTGCCAACGCTGCCCGCGGCTTGGCGCTGCTGGCGCTCATGTTGGAGCATCATCGAGGCGGCCGGGTTGAAGACTACTCCCCGCTGTTTGCGCTGGCCAACAGGGTGGCTGGGGCAGAGGTGCTGGGGCGGTGCAAGGTGGACGCGCCCGACGCCAGCGGCGACGAAGTGAATGAAAGCGAGGAAGGGCCGGAGGGCAGCGCCTTCTCCAAGTATTTGGAGCCATCGCTGTCTGGGCAGGTGCTGCGCATCCTGCAGGCGCTGGTGTTCTCCCACTGCAGGGCTGTGGGCGCCAGCCTGGGCCCCCCAGCAATCGAACGTGTTGCCCCGCTGTGGGTCGGCGCTTTTTCTAGTTCGCTGCCGCAGGGAGAGGTGCTAGGCTTTGTGCGCGCGCTGGTCACTCCCCCAGCTGGGACGGAGATGGCGCGGGGATTTGGACCCCACATGGTGGCTGCAGTCGGCCGCAGCCTGCTGGCAGGCAAGTTATAGAATAATCGGCTGCATTATCCACTATCCACTATCCTCAGCGTGGTGTTAATAATGTCCGAATCCGCTGTTTCAAATGCAAGAATTAACTTTTATTTCAAAAAATATATGTTCGAGTGCAGGAGAGCGCACTGACGAGTGCTGGCCTCTGTTGATGGACCTCTGTTCAGCGCTGGGAGGTGGGGCGACGTCGGGGGCAGTTCCATTGCTAATGACAGCCTCAGGAGGCCTGGGACCACGGCTGTCCACCTTGGTGTGCGACACTGTGCGTTCGTTTACGCCTGCCGGTGATTCAGCTGCATTTGGCGCCGCCTGGGCCGCTTTGCACTGCCTGCCGCACGCTGTCGCTAAACCACAGCACGCAACACGCCACGTGGAGGCGCTCCTCGCTGCCAGCGCGACCGCACTAACCGCGCTGCAGGGCACGCCGCGGTTCCAAGAAGCGTTGGTGCTGCACTGCGCTGCTGCTGCGGCGGCGGCAGCGGCGCTGCAGAAGCAGCCTGGCGCGGAGCTGCAGGAGCGGGAGGAGCTGGCGCAGGGGGCGTTGAATCTGGTGCGTACCTACCCTTCGCACTACCATGCGGTTCATGCAGCAGCAGAGATGCTGCAAGCAGCTGGCGACCTGCTGCCGGCTTCGCAGCTTGAGGAGCTGGCGCCCGCGGTGGCGCCCAACCTGAGCTCCCCTTGCGCGCCGCTGCGCATTGCTACGCTGCGCCTGCTGTGCGCCTTCCCTCAGCCTCCCTCAGAACCGTCTACTGGTGACGCTTCTGCAGCCGCTGCCGAGCCGCAGCTGCCCTGTGACGTGCTGCAGCAGCTGCTGTCTGTGGAAACGCGCCCGCTGGGGGCAGACACCGGGCGCGCGGTGTCGGTAGCCACCGGCAGAGTCAAAACGTTGCTGGAATACCGCAGGGTGCCACTGCTGCTGGTGCCGCTGGCGGTGCGCTCACTAATGGGGCTGCTGCACGTGCGGTTCGCCGCCATGTGGCCCCCTGCCGCATCTGCACTGGCAGCGGCGCTGGAGTCTTACCCCACGCTGGCATGGCCGCTGGTCATGGAAGCCTTGGAGGGCGCTCAGTTGGCTTTCCTCGCAGGAGACTGTCAGGCCAAGTCAAACGCCGGCGGCGCTGCTGCGGCGGCAGATGCCGCCGCGGAAGCTGGGGCACTAGAGCTAGATCAGAGATTCGCAGCGGAGACGCAGCAGGGTTCGAGTGTGGCCGCGGGCGGTTCTACCGATGCCGAGGCACGGCTGACGCACCTGCTGCGTGCGCTGACCACCGCAGCCAAGGCTGGCGGCGTTGAGGGGCGGTCCAAGCGGTGGGTGCCCCTGTTTTTGGCCTACTCCACTGCTCGGGCGCTGGAAGAGAGCGGCGAGGAAGAGGAGGAAGACGAGGTTGAAGTGGCGGAACAAGACGGAGATGCTGCAGGGGAAGAGGGGGAAGAAGAAGAGGCTCCACAGCAGCAGGCGGCGCACGTGCCTCCGCGAGCGTGGCGCTTTGGTCTGAAAGAGTGGCTGGCGCTGCTGGCGGCGGTAAAGGGCATCCGCGGGGTGCCCAGTGCCGCTTCTGTGCGCCGCTCCGTGGCAGTCCACTGCCTGGACGTGGACCCCACCGTGCAGGCGGCCGCGCTGAAGGGCCTCCGCGCCTTCAAGTTGCCCTGGCTGACTCCTTACACCGACCGGCTGCTGCGGTTGGCCGACAACAAGACGCTGCGCTCAGAGCTGACTGCGTTTCCGCTGGCAGTGGACCCAACGTCTGTGCGGAAGGGCGACGAGGTTGATGCCATTGCGCCGGACCACAGGGCGCCGCTGGTGCCGCTGGTGATTGCGCTGCTGTTCCCCAAAATGAGGAAACGCTCGGGGCGGCTGGGGGGCAAAGGTGCAGAGAGATAAATAGTTTTATTTGTTTATTTGGTTGTTATATAAAATCAAAGGTTTTCCGAAGGGTGCATTAGGCATGGGGAATTGTGCATTAATACAACTTCTTTTATAATAAACATTTGACTAATTTTTTTGTACTGCTATCAATTATGTGCAGGTGCGCCGGGGTCTGCGCGCGCGGCCATCCTCAACTTCCTGGCTGGGGCAGAGCCTGCCGAGCTGCGCCCGCTGCTGGAGCTCTTCCTGGGTCCGCTCAGCCCTGTCTTTGTCCGTCCGCTTGGTCACAAAGACGAGCCTTCCCCTGCGTCACCCCACACAGAAGACCACCCTCCCGGGTGCGGGCAGTGGTGGGGCGCGCAGCTGGGCCGCCGCTCTGGCGAGTTCTGGCTGGCGGCCATCGATTCTGGGGCTCTCACCGCCCAGCCGCTGCGCCGCCGCGTCGGCTACCTTAACGCGCTGGAGGACCTGCTGAAGCACCTGGGGCACCGCATGGAGGCCTATCTCCCCGAGCTGCTGTCTCTGACCGTGATTTTACTCGAAGGAGCGACCACCAAAGCAGCATTGGGAGATGCAAAGAGCGTCAGCGGCGAAGGTGGCAAAGAGGTGCGCTCCCGGTGTCTGCGCCTGCTGGCGGGCACCCTGGAGCGGTTTCCTACCTCCATCAATTACGGGTTCATGTGGCAGCGGCTGCTGAGGGCTGCTGCGCCGCTGGGCGAACGCATCGCTGCTGAAGTCTCTGCGGACCGGCCGCCGCCGCTGGTGGAGCTTGCCGCCGCGCTGGCGACCTCTCCCGTGCTTGTTGGAGTGCTGGGCGATGGGGTGCTCACGATCGTTCAGCGCGAAGGTGGTGAAAGCACCGCTGAGCTTGCTGCCAGCTCGCAGTCCTGGGCGGCAGAGGCGCACCTGGGGAGCGCGCTCCTGGGGCGGTGCGTGGCCGCGCTGTCATCTCCCGCCTGCGCTGAGCCCAGTCGCGTGGCGCTGCTTAGCATGCTGGAGTCGCTGTTTGATCTGCCAGACCCGACGGGAGATCTGCTGCTGGAGCCCCACCTGCCCTCGCTGCTCATCGGGCTGCAAGCGGTAGTGGTTGCCGCGTGGAAAAACGCTGGTAAGGCCACCTTTTCGAAGACCAAGCGCCTGCTGGGGGCCACCAAACAGCCAGAGGCGCCCCGTCGCCACACTGCCGCCCGCGCCCTGGCCATTCTGGAGCTGGTGGGCGGGCGCGCCAGCGACTGGGGCACCGCTGCGCAGCTCACGGACGCGCTGCTGCCGCTGCTGGCACCGCACGGCGGGGGCAAAAAGAAAAGTTCCGACGAGGTGATGGTGGCGCGCACTCTGGGCGCGCTCACCGCGCTGTGGCTGCGCCTGGGGGACATGAAGGGTGGAGACCAAGCGCCCGACGTGCAGGGCCAGGAGCAGCGCCTGCGGGCGATTGCCGCTGCGCTGGGCCCGCTGGCTGGCGTGCTGTCGACCCCTGACGCGAAAGAGGCGCTGTGCAGCATGCTGCGGGCGGTGGGAGGGCTGCTCCCCGAGCTGGAGCGCCCGGCTGCGCTGCTCACGGGGCTGAACGCGATGTCTGCAGAGCAGTTGGATGAGCCCGACTATGAGACTCGCATGGCCACTTATGGGGAGCTCACAGCAGCTGTGTGGTCGGAATTCACGCCGCTGGGGGCGGCGCTCGTGGTGCAGCACTGCGCGCGCGACCTGCGCAACGCGGAGGACCTCGCGCTGCGGCACGCTGGGGCGCAGGCGCTGGCCAACCTCGTCGACGCTGCCGGCGCTGCGGAGCCGACGGCAGGCGTGGTGGCCGTCGCGCAGCGGCAGCTTTTTACGCAGCTGAAGCGCAGCGTGGGCGCGTCCGCGCTGTCTGTGCGGCAGGAGCACCTCACCCTAATTCGTCGGTTGGCGCTGGCGATGCCTCTGACCTACGCGGACCTGCTGCCGCTCACGCACCAGGAGGCCGAGGCAGACTTCCTCCTCAACTCCGTCCACCTCCAGCTCCACCGCAGGGCCAGGTAGCTTAGAAAATAATTGTTTTAGCGTGTCGAAGAATCTCTTTTTGCCACTGCTGTTATTTAGCTGTCCAAGGGAATGGATTTTTTTTTAATTGTATTTAACTTTTTTAGTAAAAAATTTATTCTTTATTCAGACTCAATATTAATTTTTTCAATTTTTTTCTACCTTCTTTTTTTTTTTGCAGGGCCTTCACTCGGCTGGCTCGCATGCTCAAGGACCCTGACACCCCCCCGCTCTCAATACCAGTCCTGGTGGGCGTGGTGGGCCCGCTGCTGCAGCAGGCCATCGTGGAGGGCCGTATGGACGACGCGCCCTCCTCTGGGCACGACGCCAAGCAAGCAGATAAGGATCGCGGCACCGGGGTCGTGGACGCTGCAATCTTGGCGCTGGGGGCGGTAGCAGGCGCGCTGCCGTGGGTGCAGTACCACCAGCTGCTGGGGCAGTACCTACGGCTGATGAAGCGGCACGCGGAAGGGACCCCGGCAAAAGCTGTGCTGCGAGCGACGTGCTCGCTTCTGGACGCTTTCCACTTTTTCAATGACCAGGAGGAGGGAGAGCGACCGGAAGGGCAGGATGCTCCTCAGGCAATGGATGAAGGTGGCAAGGAGGCAGAGGAGGAGGCAGAAGAGGGAGAAGACGGCGACGTCATTATTGCAACCACAACTGCCCCCTTTGTGCCTCCCCGTGAAGAGATTTACCGGTTGCTGACGAAGCGCGTGGTGCCCGAGCTGCGCGCGCAGCTGGTGGTGGGCGAAAACGTGCGCGCCCCCGTGGGACAGGCTCTGGTCAAGGTGCTAAAGCTGCTGCCCCCCGAGAAGATGCGAGCTGAGCTGCCCCGCACGCTGCAGAGCGTGGCCAACCTGCTGAAGCTGCGGCTGCAGAGCCTGCGAGACAACGCGCGGTCGGTGCTGGTGGCTATGGCCACAGACCTTGGCCCAGAGTACCTTCCCTTCACGCTGGAAGTGCTGGCCAGTGCGCTGCCGCCAAAGGGGTTTACGGCGCACGTGCTGGGGTACACCGTGCACTCGGTGCTCGAGGGGGTGGCTCCTGCCTCTGCGGAGGAGCCGGGGGCGCTGAACGACTGCCTGCACCTCATCCTGCCAGTCATCGAGGTAAACTAAATTAAGAGTTTGAACAAATTATTTTAGTGCCACGTTTTTCTCCCAAAATAGCCTGGTAATATTCAACAAAAATTAATTTGTTTTTCACCCTTTAATCATTATGCGTGTGTGTGCAGGGCGATCTGTTTGGCGACGTTGCCGAGGCAAAGGAGGTGGCCGCCTTTGCGGCCAGCTACAAGGAGGCCAAGCGGTGCCGAGCCAACGACACCTTCCAGCTGCTGGCGTCGCGCATCACCTTCAGCTCCCACATCCAGAAGCTGCTGGGCCCTGTCAGGTCTCGCCTGGGAGACGCCTCCAACCCAAAAATTCGGTCAAAACTGGCGCTGCTGCTGCAGCACGCCTCCGCAGGGGTGTTGACAAACCCTACCGCCAAGCCCAGGGACCTGTGCGAGCTGGTGCACGCGGTGGCCAGCGCTGGGCTGGCAGCCGAGGAGGCAGCCAAGGCGCAGGCGGCTGCTGCTTCTGGCGCTGCTGAGCGCGGCCAAGGGCTGAGCGCCGCGCACGACGCTTCCGAGGTCTCAAAAGTGGCGCTGCACCAGCAGCTGCTGGTGGAGTTTGCGTTGTCCACGCTTAAAGCTGCGCTGAAAAAGGGCATCGTGCCGGTGCAAGGCCCAGAGGCCACGGCGCTGCTGGACCCGCTGCTGCCGCTGCTGGTGCGCGCCCTGCGGTCCCGCCACACCCCCACCGTGACGGCTGCCCTGCAGTCGCTGTCACTGCTCATCGTGCAAGCGGACCTGCCCGGCATGGGCCCTGCCTCCAAGGACGCCGGAAAAGTGAGTGAAAGCTCTAATTTTGGTCCCTAAAATTATAAAGATGTGTTAAATAATTTTCAAAAATGTTAAATAATTTTTTCTCGTGATTAATATATTTTTTTTATTTTTTTCAGGCTGTGACGGAACTGTTGAAGCGCTGCCCCAAGACCACCCACCCCGTGGCCCAGGACTGCTTCAAGCTGCTGGCAGGCATGCTGCGTGCCTGCGAGACCTACTCTCCCTCCTCCTCCCAGCTGCGCTTCCTGCTGGGGTGGGCCTTCACGGACCTGGAGGAGAGCGCCCAGCGGCAGACCGCATTCACCCTTCTGCGCGCCATTTTAGCGCGCAAACTGGTGCTACCCGAGGTGTACGACCTGATGGAGCGGGTGCAGGAGCTGATGGTGCGCTCCCAGGCCGCTGCAGTGCGCCAGCTGGCCTCGTCCTCGCTGCTCGCGTTCCTGCTGGACTACCCCCTGGGGCCCAAGCGGCTGCAGGGCCACCTGGCGTTTGTGCTGACCAACCTGGCGTACGAGCACGAGACGGGGCGGGAGGCCGCGCTGAGCATGCTGAGCGCAATGGTCGGAAAATTCCCAGAGGAGGTGGTTGCTGGGTGGGCAGAAACGATCTTTCTTCCGTTGGTCACCCGCCTGGTGAACGACCAGTCCACCAAGTGCCGCACCGCGGCGGGTGCCTGCACCGCGGCGCTGCTGCAGCGGCTGCCGGCGGCCGCTCGGGACCGTCAAGCAGCGTACTGCTCGCAGTGGCTGCGGGGAGGAGATCCACGGCTGGTGCGCGCCGCCGCGCAAGCGCTAGGCATTCTGGTGGAGGTTGAGGGCGCTGCAGCGAAGCGCCGGCTGCCAGAGCTGCTGCCTGCGGTGGCAGCGGTGCTGCGGGCACGCGTGGCTGCTCAGGAGGAGAGCAGCGACGAGGAGGAGGACGAAGTAGACCCTGCTGCAGCTGCAGCTGGCTGGCAAGAGGCCTACTACTGCATGTGCTTCCTGGAGAAGGTCGCAGTGGCGGCCCCAGAGGCGCTGGCATGGACCGCTGGCTCCGACTCTCAAGCGTGCTGGGCTGCGGCGGCCGCGCTGCTGCTGCACCGCCACGCGTGGGTGCGCAAAGCCGCCGCCAGGATGGTGGGCGCTGGTCTCGCCGACGCCGGCGTCGGGCCTTTGCTGCTGGCGAGCGCCGATGCGACACGCCCCGGCGCCCTGGCTCTGTCTTTCTTCCGCCAGCTGGACTGCTCCGCAGACGACGAAGAGCTGGCGGCACAGGCCGTCAAGTGCCTGGTGTTCCTGGCGCTGCCCATGTACGAGTCAGACCAGGCTGCGGGCCGCGTGAAACAGCCAGCGGCAGAGGAGGGAGAAGCGATGGCTGAAGAGGAGGAGGAAGAGGAGGAGGAGGGCGAAATTGAGGAGGCGGCAGACGCAGCGGGAGCTGCCGGCGAGTCGTTGACCGTTCACGGGTTGGTGCGCCGCGTGGCGAGGCTGGCAGACGACAAATCTTACGCGCGGCAGCTGCAGCGCGGGGTGGCGCTACGGTTTATCGCCGCGGTGGCCTCCCGGCTGGGTCCCTCCAGGGTCGAACCGTACCTGCCTGCCTTGCTGCGCCCGCTGTACCGCATCACTGAGCCGCAGGCCACGGGCAACACAGTGGAGGCCAAGGCGCTGGGTGACGAAGTGGTGGCGCACCTGAGGGCGCTGGTGGGCTCTGAGACACTGCTGTCGGCGTACAACAGGGCGCGCACCGCGGTGGTGACGCAGCGCGGGGAGCGCAAGCGCCGGGCGGCGGTGCTCACGCTGGTTGACCCAGAAGCGGCTGCCAAGCGCAAGATCAGGTCGGCGGAGCGCAAGGCTGCCAGCAAGCGCAAGGCGGCGGAGGAGGTGAGGCGGCAGAGGTCCGCTGGGGTGGTGGTGAAGAATAAAAAGATGCGGGGAGCGGGCGAGCGGTATTAGGCAAAAGAAAGTTTTTTTTCAGATTAGTAGGCAGAGCTGAATGAATGAATGTAAACATATTTTGGGATTTAATGGAATGCATTTGTTTTGTAAAAAACGATGGGTGAAAGGTAGTTAAGGGTAGCGCAACTTTTGAGTTGGACTCCGGAGGGGGTTGCTTTCAAAAATTACATTACAGGGTCGTCACATCGAAAGGAAATCAAATCGGAGCATTGTAGGCCGCGCGTTATTAAAAAACATTAAAAAAAACTGAAACCAACACCGGAGTACACTGTGAAAAAGTAGAATACAAATGTCTTATCGAAGCGCAAGGTAAAGTAAATTTGTAAGTACTGGACAATCCGTGTTTGGAGAATATTCAGAAAAATCAAACTGGTTCATGCAATAAGTAAACAACACTTCCAATAACTGAAGCGCCTAAATAATCGTACCGTTCCAATGATTGGAAATATCAGAACCGAAGCATCTAAATCCTTTAAGGGTAAATTTGAAGAAATCATCGTAATCAAAATTCTCGCTCAAAAAGAAAAGGTATCTCGTGCTCACAGCACGACCCAGATCAGGAGGCATTTACTTCCTCAGTGTGCATTATGCACCCCCCCAAAAAAGTTCATTTTATTTATGAAAAATGTGAATTCCTTGTAAATTCCCATAACCATGTGGCTTATTTCTTGCCAGCCTGCAGTCTGCGCACCACCAGAGGCATCCCATGCGCTGGCGCCATCAGAGGAAATTCTTTCCATTTCTCCCCAGGGTCCGCCAGCTCAAACGCGTAGCCTCTCACCAGCACCGCCAGCATGATCTTCATCTCCATCATCGCCAGGAGCTGCCCTGGGCACAGCCGCTGCCCCCCACCAAACGGCACCCACCCCCTCCCATCTTTCCCACCCTTCTCTTCCTCGCCCAGCCACCGCTCTGGCTTGAATGCTTCAACGTCGGGCGTCCCCCGCCAGCGCTCGTCCTTCATGATGCTGTCGTACAGGTGCACCAGGATTTTCTGCCCTTTTGGAATGGCCACGCCTTCGATTTCAATGTCCTGGACTGCCCGGCGAAACAAAATTTTGGAGGGCGACTGCAGCCGAAACGTCTCCTTGAGGATGGCCTCGCAGTACCGCATCGCGCGCAGGGCGTCATCCGTCCATTCTGCGCCGTGCTGTGTCACCACCGCCGTCTGCTCGTCGCGAGCTCGCGCCAAAACTTCGGGGTGCAGCGCCAGCCGGCGAATGGCCAGCATCAGCGCTGTGGCGCCGGTGTCGATGGCCCCCAGCAGCAGAGAGGTTATCAGTGCCGCCACGCGCTCCTTGCCCACCGGGCTGCCGTCGTCTTCTGTGGCTTGCGATAAAATCTGCAGCGCCGTGCGGCCGGCAGTTTTGATGGCGCTGTCCTTTGCTTGAGAAGCGTCCAGAGGGGCCTGAAGCTGGAGCAGGGCTTCTGCAATTATCTGCACATAATTTAATGATATAAAAAATGAAAGTCAAGTATTATTGGTTCATTTTGTTTTCTGCTGAGAAAATTTTACATCAGCGGTAAATATTTTTCTCACCTGCTGCAGCTCGTCCCTGGCGTTCAAAGCCCTGCGGTAGGGGCTCCCCGGGAAATTCAATGGGAGTGTGAAGAACCCCCCCCACAAGTCTTTGTACAGCCGGCTGACCTTTGAAAAGTCTGCCTCTGCTGAGCCCCCCTTGCCGTCCAGCCCCAGCAACACCCGCATCGCCACGCGGATGACGTACCGCCGCACCTCCAGGTAGCCAGACACACTCCCGCCGGCAGCGCTCGCCCATTCTTCCGCCATGTCAGCGGCCAGCTGCGAAACGTGGGGAATGAAGGCACGCACGTTGGTCGGCGAGAAAAAGGGGCCCAGAAGGCGGCGTCCCCGGGCATGCGCGCTGCCATGCATCATCATCAGGTTTTCTGGGCCCAGGAGGGTGCCCATGCCTTGGGGGAGGTCAACTTTTAACTGCGAGGTGTCAGCGGTGAGCACTGCCCGAACGTTGGCGGGGCCGCCAACCAAAACAGCGGACTCAAACAGGAATGAAACGCCCAGAAGGTTGCCGTGGCGGGTGTGCAGCGCGGGGAGGTTGCCGATTGAGCCGGTGAGGAGCGCTCGAAGCGGCGGGTCGGTGAAAGGAAGGGATTTAATTCCCTGGGTTTTAAGGGGCGGTCGGGGAAAGCAGTAGAGTAGGATTGCGAACGCCAGGAGCCCCAACGCGATGAGCAGCGGGTCTGCTGATGGTAACTGATCGGCGAGGGAGAACATTTTCCTACCCTCAAAGTTTCAATCTTTTTTGGAAAAATGCAACAGAGCTTCACAAAATCAACTGTGTTTGCTCTGATTTGACGAGCTGGATCTTGATTGCAGCATTATTGTATTGTAGATTTTGGGGGACATTGACGATTTTGGGGGAGTGCGAGATGTGGCGCGGAACTTCGCGGAGTATCGGCGTCACCGCATTTATACATGTGGAAATTGCCAGATTGGCCAAACTCTCTGGCAACGCCTGCAGCCCCGCCGGTGGAGCCTTCATTCCTTGCTAGTTCAACGGCTAGAATGCGTGTTTTTCACACACGTGATCGGGGTTCGATTCCCCGGCAGGGAGGCAATATATTTTTTTTTTGCTCACACCTCTACACTTTAACAATATTTGGGAGCGATTGCAGGCGTCTCGTATTGAAAGAAAAAAATCCCCGGCTTTTTTTTTGGAGACATGCAAGGCTGCCGGCCCTGCCTGCCCACGTCGCCCTTACTTACGTGTAGTCCTCGCCGAAACGCACGCGCTGGTGAAATTTTGACGCAAAACGACGCAGTATTCGCCCCAAGGAGCTCGTCAAAAAATTACACCCGGCTTTCTTTTGGAGGACGACCACCGCAATTTCGCTTTCCCAAGGCGTATTCCACCCTTTCGGCGCCATATTATTTACAATCAACATTAAAAACAGTTATGGCGCCAACGGCGTGCACCGATTCGGCCATTTTTAGGTGACTGGTTGTTTGACGTAAAACATTTATAGCTCCCCCCAGAAAATGTAGACGAGAAAGAAGAAAAAACATTTCTGAGGCAGTGTGCTGCGTTGAAATAGTCCATCCCAGCGCTGCATTACATTACGGAAGAATGCTGCGCTGGGCTCTCGGACCCAACAATCCCACCCACGCCTTTTCAGCGGGGTTTCCACAATTTCCCGGCTGCGGCCATATTTTCTTTGCAGGCAGACCTACTGCGTTGATGGGCAGCCAGACATTGGCGTACTTGGACGGGTAGAAGAGCTCTGCTTCTATCTTCCCGTCCCTGCAACAAGCGAAAATGGAGAGATAATAGCATTGTGAGGCATTAGTTGGTCAAGCCATAAAAGAAAAAAGGCATCAAAAATAAATCATGTAAAAACGCACACCGGGCGGGAAATCATCGCGCACACGTGCTTGTCGTACAGGAAGTCCGAGGTCACGGTGAGCACGCGCCGGTCCAGCTTGACGTGCAAGTGGGCGGCCAACTCCTTTAGCTGGCGATGCCTCCGCCAAGGCGAAGATCAGGGTGTAGCGGCCGTAGGTCTGAGGCTCTTTCTTCGGGCAAACGCCAAATTTTGACAAAAATGACAACTTTCTACCCACAACACATCTCCATACTTTCTGCGCAGCTCCTTCTATGACCTCTGCCTATCATGCGCATATGGCAATGTATATATGCAGACTCTCGTCTCACCTGCTGTAATCCCCAAGTTCTATTTTCTGCCTCCCCTCAAAAGAATTCCACAGGTTCAAAAAAGAGTTTACCAGAGAGTTTGCCATGTATTTGTAAAAGACGATAACAATTTATAGCGCTGGAAGCAAATAAAAGAGCAAATAACATTTTATAGGGTAATAATTCTTTTTCATTTTATAAAACGGTGTAAAAGAAAGACAGAAAAATAGTATACTGCGAAATTTTTTTCTACGAAGTAGCCCTCAACTTCTGCAGCCGCGCCAAAATGTCATCTGACGCCGGCTCCGCCATGCCACCACCGCCGCCGCCTCCATCACCACCGTCGCCCGCTCCTCCTCCAGCTGGAGGGGGTCCGCCGCCGTTTTGCCTGCCGCTGCTGCTGCCGTGACCGCCGGCCGCCCCCATGGCGGCCACCGCCTGCTGCGGCTGCGGTGCAGCTGGCACCGCCTGCAGCCCTGCCGCTGTGGGCACCGCTGCCAGCTTGGCTGTTGTGTCCACTCCAATCTCGTCCAAGACTTGGCTCACCAGCACGTCAGACTCCTCCTCCTCGTCTGCCCCCTCGAATGCCATGTCCATGGAGTCCCCCATGGCCTCGCTCACGTTCTCCATCATCATGTTTTGACGCTGGAAGTCGTGCATGATCTTTGCCAGTGCTGGCAGCTGCATTTGGCGGTTCATGGCCGCCATGGCGCGGGTGGTGCCGCGCATTGCGTCAGACATTGCCTGTGTGGACTTGAGCTCCGCCATACGCAGCGACACCGCCTGCAGCTGCGATTTCAGGCCGTAGAGCTTGGTGACGGCGGCGCGGTTGCGGACGACAGACTTGGCCATCACCTTGACGGCCTCCATCTGCCCCTCCTTGGCCATCTTCTTGATCTCCATCACGCTTTTCTTCTCTTGGGCCTGCAGCGCCGTGCGCTCGCGGTCCAGGTCGCGGATCGCTCGATCTATCATCCGCTTGTTCTCCCGCAGCAGCTCCGCGGGCGTCTTCTTTTTTCCAAACAGCCACGACATATTTCTATTTTTGTTTGGTTTTGGCCGCTGTAGGGCGAGAAAATGAGTGGAAACGCTGGGCAATAAAAACCGCGTTTAGGAATTTGTGTGACAATTTAAGCTGGTGCCTGAGCCCGCAATGCTTCCCAAGTTGATGGCCAACGTTTTAAACTTACTTTTGAGCAGCGCAGAGCTGCATAAAAAATTCAGTTTTGCTAAGACTCTCGAGAGCTAAGAAAAAATCGTTCGTGTCGTTGTTGGCCAATTTAGCACAAAGAATATTTTTTGCACGCGAATAAAATTTCTTCCAGCCATTCCCTCCCAGGAGACAGGAGCTCAAGGTCGCGGAATTCGCGTTTTACTTTGGGTTCGAGAGATTGGCATCCGTGTTTCTCCCCACTTTTGATTCAACTGCCGCCCAAATCGCCACCTGGTCATCTTTGAGGCACTCCACCTCCCCCATTGGACATGCACGCGCTGCCCATCAAGCCTCGCCTCATCGTCGTTCGCGACCAGGAGCGCGGTTCCCCTGTGGAGCACCCGCCCCATCTGGTGGCAAAGCCTGCGTTCAAGCCCCACCCGCTGCCCGCTTCTTCCCCTCGCTCGCCTTCCAATCAAATCGAGGCCCACGAGATTGACTCGGTGCTGGATGACTCTGCCGCTGTGGGCTCACACCCCCTCCCCGAGGCGGAGCTCCAGCGGAACTATTCCGTCAAGCAGGTACACAGTTACTATATATTTTTCTGAAATTTTTATCCATTTATTATATTAAGAAACGTGGTTTTTTTCCCAACGAGTTGTCCTCTCCATCACGCGATTTCCCCCTCTCCTTTGGGTTTCCCCTTCTCTGCAGCACCCAATTAACATCACCGCCAACGAGGAGGAGGAGGAGGAGGAGCTCGGGTCCGACGCTGGGAGCAAAAATTGAGAAATAGAAATAACTCGTTGTGAAGATAACTTTTGTACGTAGACATATATACTGCAGCCGCCAGCAAAGAAGAAAAGAGGAAGTACATCCTTGCATACCCCCCCCCCCCCCCCTCCTGGGCCTCACAGTTCAGAATTTTCGTCCCCCTTTTCCTCCACCTTACCCCATTCGACAGCAAGAGTAGCACTGATGGCGATAACTGTGATTTCCCTTGCTTTGTACACGTTCAATAATGCTCTAGTGAGTACCCCCCCATGACAAATACACATGTGTTTTTCTACTGTAACAATTTCTAGGCTTGGTATTTGCGTGTGATTGAGGAAAAGGAAGATTTTCAGTTGGGCAGAGGGGGGCCTTGCACTTGCCACATGGACATACACCTGTCCTCATTTCAGCACAACACCGCTGCGGTGAATGCACGGGGTTCCTCGGCTCTGCGGGGCCTCCTTTTAAAAGCCCTGCCTCTCCCTCGCCACCTCCAGCATTTGTTTCCCCCCTCCTGATTCCCATTCATTTAATCTGCCTGACTCAGCCATCCAGAAGAGAGAACATGTTTGTCACACGAAATTTCGGTATGATGTACTGCTAAATAAAAGAAAAAGGTTACTTGTTCATATTATTGAAAAAGGCGCAGGGCACTGTAAATCGGCATGCAAAGTTCTATAGTTGATTCAACCCTAAAAAGGGGCTTTTGGGGGGGAGGGGGGGGGGTAGTTCACAAAATGAAAAAGGGTGCGGCTGCCAAACCCACAGGAGGCGAGCACCTCATGTATAGATCTTTCTATCTCTCTCCATACTTCCCGCCGGCAAAAAAAAAAAAAAAAGTCAATGCTCCTATTGTTGTTGTTGCTGTCATGCTGACGGTCAAAAAATTCTGTCTTTTCTCTTTTTCTCATGAAACATGAAATCTTCCGGGGTATTTAAGCCCTATCCCTTTATTTAAGCCAGGCCAACGAGCTTCTCCGACAGATCCCACAGCTTGGCGGCCTTGGCGGCGTCCGACACCTCCTCAGACACCTGGTTCTCGAAGCTGCCGGTGGTGTTGGACCAGCTCCAGTACACGCCGCTCTTGTCCAGCTTGGGGTCCGACACCACAGACGCCAGGCGGCGCCCGGCCTCCGCCTCGCTCACGTACCCCTTGGTGACGTACTTCTGGAAGGGGGGGAACAGGGTCTTGAACAGGCCGTAGTGCTCGCGGAACAGCCCGGTCTCGGCGATGCAGCCGGGGTACAGCGAAGCAAACTTGACGCGGTCTCCGCCCCACCGCTTGTTCATCTCCCGCATCGTCAGCATGTTGCACACCTTGGAGTCTTTGTACGCCTTGGCGCCGTTGAATTCGCCACCGTCGATCATGGTGGAGCCCTTGGCCAGCCCGGAGAGGTCTCCCAGGTCGGCCTTAGGCGGGACGTTGCCAGCCAGCGTGTTGGTGTTGCCGGTGATGGAGCCCACGATGACGAGGCGGGGGCCGGCGGGGTTGTTGTCGGGAGCGTTCTTCAGGTCATCCATCATGAGGTTCGCCAGCAGGAAGTGGCCCAGGTGGTTGGTGCCCACTGACACCTCAAACCCGTCGGCAGTGAAGCGGGGCTCCTTGGCGGTGGGGAGGTACACCGCGGCGTTGCACACCAGGGCGTCCAGGCGGCGCCCGGTGGCCCTGAAGTTGGCCACGAACTGGCGCACCGACTCGAGCGAGGCCAAGTCCAGGTGCATGACGGTGTAGGAATCCTTGGGCATGCCCAGGCGCTGCGCGGCGATCTCAGCCTTGCTGAAGTCGCGGCACGCCATGATGACGTGCCAGTTGCCGGTGGCGGCCAGCGCCTTGGCGGCGTTGAGGCCGAGTCCGGAGGAGGCGCCGGTGATGATGGCGGTGGGCTTCTGGGTCTTCTTGTCGGCGGTCACGGTGGCCGCGGGGGAGGCGGGGGCGGCCACGGCGGCGCGCACCACCACGCTGGCGGCGCGGGAGACGGGGGCGGCAGCACTGGCGGGGCGAGGGGCAGCGGCGGCGCGGAAGGCTAAGGCGGGGACCAGACGGGCTGCGGCCTTGGCGACGACGTCGGTGCGTGCCTGTTGGGCGACGCGGGTGGTGGGGAGGACGCAAGACATCTGAAAAAAGGTGAGGATCGCAGACGTGAGGCCATGTGAGTAGTGATGGTTAGCAAAAAATGGAGAAGCCAGGGCGCGCGAGGCATTAATTGGGTGCAACAATATTTGTAGAACTCACGATTTCGGGTTGCGTCGGAAAACGAGGAGCAACGGAGGCAAACGCCAAAGGTGAGAAGGAAGATATTAAGCGATGAAGTGACGGCGAGGCCAGGAGGGGCAGCAAGCACTCCTTTTGAATACAACAACGAAGTGTTGAATTTTTTTAGCAAATGCAGGGCTTTTTCTTGTATGTAAATGTGCATTTCGGTCAAATTAGATCAAGATAAAAAAAATCCTTGGTCGAAAAAACACTGGTCGGCAGTCCAGAACTGTTTTGTTCGTTGTTTGGAAGGGATTTCGAAAAGGTGGAACATTCAGTTTTACGCTGTGGCTGCATTGAGTGCACGCGCTGCTGTAATTCCCACCCTTCTTCATTTCAGCTCTTTGGGCGACACGGGACCAGCGTCAGCCGTAAAGTGAAGAAGAAGGAGCAAGAGTGCCAATAGCGGCCCTGAGACTCTCTGCTCTGAAGCACCAAGCCCTGGGAGATCGTTAAACGTCGCAGTACGACTCCCCGGCTCTTTAACTATGCCCACCGCCACCCAGCCTCGCCCTTGCCTCTTGGGACACATGGAACCAGCTGCTGCTCCGGATGAGCCTATTTTGTATGTATATTGTATTATATAGTGTGGTTCGTTTCACGACGCCTTAATTGAATGTTGAGTGCCCAACGCTTTAACGATGGCCAAATTTGTGCTTATCGGCAAAAAGACACAAGGAAAAGAAACAATGCAATTCGACATCCGCATGATTTGCTATAAAATATATCTCCCGGCATGATTAAAATACAAACTGGAAGCAAGCCCAAAAAATTCAATGATCTTGGCAAGCAGACCTGCTCGCCTGTGGCGTTGGATGCTGAACTCCATTGCTGCGCTGTTCAAAAATGTGCATGCTTCGCCTACCAAATGGGGGCATTGTACTGATTGGCATCGCCACTTGCACCCTACGAAACAGACAACAAAATTAACCCCAGCGGGGTGTCTGTAGAAACGGCGTTCAAAGCGCGCGTCGCTTGATTAAAAATTGTAGGTAAAATTCAATCACTGCGCTCGGGAGGGCTAGTGACTGGGACAGGACTTTGCGGGTCCGGATATGCAACTGAATAATACTTCAAAAAAAAAAAAAAAATATATATATATATATATATATATATATATATATATATATATATATATATAGACCCCAAAGGGGTGACTGAAGGGGCGAACTATCGCCCCTTATAAAAAGCCAAATGCATTCAGGTCATCAACGCCGGTCACCAGCCGCATCACCGCCGCTCGTTGAACGCCAGCCGTAGCTCCGCCCAATCGCCAGCCGCAGCTCTCTAAATATATCGACGTGCGTTGCCTGCTGTCTCCACGTGACTAAAAAAGAAATAAAAAAACGCAAAAACCTTGCGAAACCGCCTGCGATAAGCAGTGCATACGCTCCTCGAAACGTTGTAATTCAGCTGTCGTACACCGCAGCGGTTAATTCGGTGCATCAAACGGAAGTGGATTCCAAGATAATTGTCTCCTAACCCAAAATGGGCGTTGCCTCAATTAACCAGGCAGTCGAGGACTCTGTAAGTTGTATGGATCCTAGTATTTGGCAATTCAAGCCGAGTGCCTTCGAGGTCATGTGCCAACCTTCTCAATCTCTTTGATTGACATCACTAGGGCAAACCTCAAACTCTCGATAGCAACCTTCTCGGGCATCTCGACAGCACAAAATATCACAAAATTCATAAAGCGGTTAACCCTGGCAATCTCCAGCTCTTAACATCACAGCATTTACATTTCTGTCTCACACAGGTCGTCGGCAAGTTCTTCAAGTTCAAGGAGCGCAAGACCACGTTTACAGCAGAGCTTCGAGGTGGACTCGTGTCCTTCCTGACGGTCTGCTACATTTTACCCGTCAACAGCAGCATTCTTACTGACACCGGAGGTATCTGCATCACGGCAGGCGGAATAGATGGTGCCCCCGCCTGCCCCTTTGGCCCCGGCAGCTTTGGTGACCCCACTTGCGAGGACTGCCTGGCAGCCAGCCGCAAGTCCTTCATCTCAGCCACTGCCATTGCCTGCGTTATTTCTCACACCCTGATGGGCCTCCTTGCCAACTTGCCACTCGCCATCGCCCCTGCCATGGTACGTTTGTTTGTATTTTTGAACCGTAGTTTGCTTCCGTTATTGGTACTTATACACACTGGAAATCCCGAATCGTGTCCTTGAAAAATAATATGCGGTGTGAAAAAAAAAAAAAAAAAAAAAAGAAATGAAAAAATCTGACCTCACCTAATCCGAACGTTGAACCCCTTTATTTGCTCTCGTAGGGCATTAACGCTTTCTTCGCTTACACTGTGGTGGGCTTCATGGGCACCGGACAATTTGGCGTCACCTACCAGCAGGCCATCACCGCGGCCTTCATTGAAGGCTTCATTTTCCTCGCCATATCGCTGGTAGGCTTGCGTGCCCACATCGTGAAGCTCATCCCGCGTTGCATCCTGCTTGCCACCTCCGCCGGCATCGGTCTCTTCTTGGCCTTCATCGGTCTGCAGAACGCTGAAGGCGTGGGAGTCGTCGCCTCCAACCCCGCAACCCTGGTCGGCCTTGGCGGATGCGCTCCTGAGTGAGTTTTGTCGATTCTGTAATTTCAGCATCCTGCTAGGTTTCCCTCCCTATTACGCAGTAAACTCATCTACCTTTTATGTGAACCTAATACCGATTTACCATATTTGTGCTTATGTTTGCAGGTACCGCTCCTCGCAGTGGACCTTCATTGGCCCACCCAGCACAAAGGCCCCCGCCCCTGACAGCGTCTGCACCTACAATGACACCACCGGAGAGCTGGGACTCACCACCACCTGGCTGCCCGGCTCCAACTACGTCTGCGCCTCCGCTGGCATCATGCGCTCGCCCACAATGTGGCTGGGCATCGGCGCCGGCATCCTCATCGCTGTTCTGATGTCAAAGGATGTCAAGGGGGCCATGATTTACGGAATTCTGGCTGCGACGTTTATCTCGTGGATCCCGACGCCGTCCAACCAGGCTGCTTACATCGGAGACTACTCCTCCATCCCTGGCGCTGCCGCCCGCATGGAGGTTTTCAAACAGGTGGTGGCCGCCCCCAACGTCGACTACTCCGCCGGACAGTTCGACTGGAGCGGCTTCGGCAACAGCCGGCTTTGGCTAGCCCTCATGTGAGTTTAGTAATAAAAAAAAGTCCTGCAACGTGTCAATTTTTTTATATCTGTATCGCCATCTTTTTTTTACCAACACACATTTTCTTCCTTTCTCTTAATTTGCAGCACCTTCCTGTACGTCGATTTCCTGGTAGGTTTCATACGATTGCAGAAAACGTATACGTTCATGGGCGCTTTCCGGGAATAGTTAAATTCCAGCTTTTGTTTGCTAACCTTTTTTTTCTTCCCCCACAGGACGCCACCGGCACTTTCTTCTCCATGGCCAACTACCTGGGCCAGTACATCCCCAACTTTATCGACGAGAAGACCAAGTATTTTGAGCGCCAGATGGCTGCCTTCTGTGTGGATGGTGCGTCCATAGTCATCGGAGCTTCCTTGGGTCTCTCACCGCTCACTGTCTACATAGAATCTGCTGCCGGCATTCGCGAGGGTGGACGCACGGGCGTGACTGCGCTCACGATTGCATTCTGCTTCTTCGTGGCCATGTTCTTCAGCCCCCTCATCTCCGCCATTCCTCCCTACGCGACCGGCCCTGCTCTTATCCTGGTTGGCGCGTTGATGATGCTCAACATCATCAAGATTAATTGGGCCTCCGTCCAGGACGCCGTGCCCGCGTTCCTGACCATCGCAGTCATGCCCCTGGTGAGCTATAATTTATTATTAAGCGGTAGTATTTTCTCGCTTACGTACATACATTGGGCATACGAAAAAATACATTACAGGATTGAATATGAATTTCAGGGTTTAAAGCCCTGTACTGCCGAGCAATCTCTCCACAGCCCAGTTTGCAGCATTAAAAAAATTTATATATATAATTAGCTCAAAATTGTTAAATACAGTTTTGCTGAATACTCAACTTTCGCCCTCTTCCACAGACCTACTCAATCGCCTACGGCCTCATTGCCGGCATCATGAGCTACATCCTGATCAACGGCCTCGTGCTAATCTGGAACTACGTGCAAGCTGCCGTTTTCCCCAAAACATTCCCTGAAGACGCCATGGCTGCCGGGAACGGCAACGCCTTCAAGGCCGCGTGGTACCTCACTGTCAACCCCCCAGCGCCCAAGGAACTCGTCGATCTCCCCGACACCGCAGCCACCCTGCGCCAGGTGACCTTCCGCCTGAAGGACGCTGAGGAGAAGCTCGCTGCCGCTGGCATTGCCTTTGAAACCTCCTCCGACGGCGACAAGCACATCCCCAAAGACGAGAAGGTCTAATTGGCGATTGGCACCTCTTTTCCGCCTTTTCTGCTCGCTTCCTCGTGAATACAAGCAATGCTTTTCACTCAACTCCCCCATGAAACCCTTTTAAACAGCAGCCCGCCAGCGAGGGCTCTTTCATTTACTAGCAAACCCCAGCTGTTTGTTGAGTACTACTAGTTATAATTGTACACTGCAATTCCCCTCCATGTTCCCCACCGAGGTCCATTTTTTTCCCATTAGCTTTATTCGGGGCTGTTCTGTGTCCTTTGTTTCGGCGCACGCTGACAGTGGATCTAAACCAAATTATTTTCTCTTTTTAGTGTGTGTTCTCTGTGAGCCCGTCTCAATTTCACTCTTGTTGTCATCTCTCAGCGTGTATCTAATTATCTAAACAACAACAAAGGCAGATTGAGAACGCCTTGCCTTCTGCCTGCCTACTTCTTCCCCCTGCAGTCTAAGTCTGCAAAGGTAAATCCAATCAACACAGACAACCGCTGTATACTCTTTAGATCTTTCTTGACCTCCCATTCAAGTTCTCTTCTCCTTTCCAAACTCCCTGAAAGCATTCAATAGTTATTATATCCATGTAATGGAACTCAAGGGGTACTAGTGGGAGTAGCAACACCGCCATTATTCAGCAATTTTGCGGTGTGCCACTCCACCAGGTCATCGTAGGTCATGTGGGGATGCATCGCCTCCAGGTCAAAATGGCAAAATTTCAAATAAAGATCCAGCGCCGCCACAGCGTCTTCCCAGGGGTCGTGCCGCGCCGTGACCTGGATACTGCGCCCCAGCAGCTTCTCCGCCAGCTCCGCCAGCGCGCGCCCGTGCCCAGACCCATTTTGGAGAACAGCGTAGCGCATTGTATCTCGCCGCCGATGCAGCGCTATTTTCGAGTCGATCCCCAGCGCCGTGAGGTCCTTGCCCAGGTTGTGTCCCACCACGGACGCGTCCCGCCCCAGACAGCTCAAAATTTTGGCCCTGACGTGCTCCATCGGCTCCCCCGCTCTCCACTCAGACGGCGGCACTCCCCCGCTGAATTTCCACTCCCAGGGGTAGAGAGAATCGCCGTTGGGCGCCAGACCGTGCTCCCCCAACCCGTTGCACGCCGTCTGAAGCAGCACTTGGCCCTGCCAGTCCACTATGCACACCTCCGCAGGCAGCTGCAAGCGCGCGCCCTTTGCTGTGCGAACGTGGGAGTACTCAACGTCCAGTGCCACCAGCGTGCGCGCCTCCCGCTGCAACCGGGTAACGAATGGTGCGGGGGAGGTTGAAGGGGGATGGGCGGCGGCGGTAGGTTTGTGCTTTCCAGGTCGGAGGGGGAAACGGCGGCAAAAAGAAGCTTGCGTGATAGATCTTGGGCCCATGGCGCTTCGGTTTGAGTGCATCAACATTTCTAGGTTGTCTAGGATGGGTTCAGTCTTTTTTGGGGCGTGGAGGGGCCTCATTGAAGGCGGCAACCAGGAAAGCAGCGACGACCAAGTTTACGAGGACTACGCCCAGGATGCCGGCGAACACGAGGCGGGAAGAGTCGGTGACGTTGTCGGGGCCCACCACGGTGGCAAACACAGAGTCGAGCTTGCCGTTTAGGGCGGAAAAGAATGCGCCGAGAGGAATCGCGGCCAATAACACCGCAAACACCGCGACGGTGCCCACCCCCATAGTCTTTCAGAGCTTCACTAAAAGCGTTGGTAAAAAATAAATATGCGAAATTGAATACGAACCTCGTGCTTTTGAAAGCATCATTTGGGGAAGCCAGCGAGCAGCTGAGGAAATAGTGCACTCGTATCGGGGGGGGGACACCCAGAGGGTAAGACATGCCGCAGCTGTTTCCAAGGCTGCGTAGGAGCCTGAAAATGCGAGGGCTGCGCGCTGCGCTGCGTGGCTTATATCGCTAAATGCCTTTAAAGGAATTTCGCAAGCACAGTCCTGCAGAGGGGGTAATTGGGCAGCCTTGAGAGGCAGCCGAGTCATCAATTGGGAAGCATCTTAGTCTGGGGTGGCGGTCGATAATGAAGAAGCGCCTGATAACAGCTGACAGCTTTTGTGTTTGCCCTTTCCTGCATTTTATCTTTTTGCAAACGCATGCTCTTTGTAAACACATTTGCAAGAGCTCGCCAGTACCACCAACCCTCGTTCCTTGCCCACCCTTCCTCTCTCATGCCAACCATAATTTATTTTATATTTTATTACATTCAGGTACCGGGAAAAGTAAAGAAAAAGGAACGCGCTGGCAGCACCGCCAAACATGAAACACGTACACACTGTCTAGTGTCGCTCCGCAAAGGCAAATGAAAGAAATGTATTTTTCAAAATTACGATTCGTCATTTCCCCAGCCCTCGCAAAGAGCCAGTCGCCCGCAGCGGTCGCCTCCTCTCCACCTCCCCCATTCACCCCCACTCGGTCTTCACCTCCTTCCAATCATTTTTTTTTTCGCTTAAACTACTACAATTTACTCCTCCTCCTCGTCTCCGCCGCCGCCGCCCTTCTGCATGTTCCTGCGCTTCACGCGGCCGGGGCGGCCGCCGCCGAAGGGCGAGTTGAGCGCGAAGTCAATGTGCTTCTGCGAGTCGATGCGCACGAGGAAGGAAGGGATGTTGACGATCTGCTTGCCCACCCGGATGTGGCGCTGGCGGATGAGGACACGGGCGTGGTGGATGGACTTGGCCAGGCCCAGCTTGAACACCAGGGTCTGCAGGCGGCGCTCCAGGACGTCCTGGGGGTTGAGAGCCAGCACGTAATCGAGCTTGTTCTGGTCCTCGCTGAGGAAGCCGTACTTGTACATGCGGCGCAGCAGGGCCTCGCCCTCAAACAGCCGGCGGGGGTCCTTCTCGTCCAGAGTGAGCAGGTCACGGGCGCGGGCGCGCATCTTGGACAGCACCATCTGCACGCGCCACAGCTCCCGCTTGTTCCGCAGCCCAAACTCTCCCACCACCTTCAGCTCAGCGTCCAGGCGCTCCTTCTCGAAAGGACGGCGAGGCTTCTTGAAGGTCTTGCCATCTGCACGAACGCGAGGGTGCATTGCATATGATTAGTTAGCAGCAGAAGAGAAACGAATAAAAAGCCCCCAAAAATATAAATTAACTATCATCCAAAATAAAAAGGCTGCCCGTCCACGATCGCTGCACCCTCCATCCGCTGATATGCGCTGGAAATAAAGCGCATTAAATTAATATGCGCGTAGCCGCCTCGCCGCCTGTCGCTGCACTCGCAGAAATCGCCACCATTCGAGCCGTCGGCCGAGGCTGGGTCCGCTTTAAACGCCGCTCCGATGCCGCACAAATTCTCCGAAGATTTCGAAGGCTCGTTCTACGCCTTCCAAGCCCCTCCCTGGTCTATTAAGAGTCCCCCAAATTCAATCATTTTCTACTTACAGTTCCTGTAGTGAGCGATGTGGGGCATCGCGTCTGATTTTCGCCCTTACTGGTTAAACGCGTTTATCGCCGCGTTGAAAGAGACAGA
Source organism: Marvania coccoides (assembly GCA_963854735.1). NCBI lineage: Eukaryota > Viridiplantae > Chlorophyta > Trebouxiophyceae > Chlorellales > Chlorellaceae > Marvania > Marvania coccoides. Next base: position 1,198,060 of record OY978103.1, on the reverse strand, counting down.
ACGAGCCGCGAGCAGGAACTTTTGTGAGCTCCGCCGACCTTTTTCCCTGGTCACGCTGCGTCATGCTGCGCTACATTTTCCCCACTGAAAACAGCAATTTTCGCAATTCTACACACGGTTCTGCCAGTTGGGATCGCTCACACACATTCAGATCACCATGTCGTGCGCTGCGCTCACCAGCATCGCCCTGCCCGGCGGTGCTCATCTCCGAATCGAGTCCTGGTCTCGAGGCGCCCTGCGCACGCCCAACCTTTACGGAAACGCAGCCAGCGGCCGCGTCCGCCACATGTACACCGTGATCCGCGCATCCGCAGAGTCAGACGACGCTTCCTCCTCCCCTTCCACGTCCGCATCCCCGACAACCCCGCCCAAGATCAGAACCACCCCGCCCCCAGGCCGCTCCTTCCCTTCCCCGCCACCCTCCGCCATGCAGCCCGGAATGAAGCTGCAGCGCGTGGAGAACCTACCCGAGGAATCCGTCTCCGGCGTGGCTGCAGTGGACCGCGGCGCCGCCACCACCACCCTTTCTCGAGCGGCTCTCCTGGCTGGGGGAGACACCCTGGCGCTGCTGGCGTTCGCCACAGTGGGTCGCCTGCGTCACGCGGAAGGGGTGACGCTGGGCGGCTCCCTGGAGACGGCGTTGCCCTTTTTGATCGGATGGTTTCTGGCGGCGCCGCTGCTGGGCGGGTTCAGCAAAGAGGCGCAGGGGGGCGACGTGGGGGCTGCCACCGGCGCGGCGCTCAAGTCCTGGGCGGTGGCGGTGCCCCTGGGGGTGGCCATTCGGTCGGTTATGCGGGGCTACCTTCCTGAAAAGTCCTTTGTTATCGTCAGTTTGGTGGCCACAGCGGTGTGCCTGGTGGGGTGGCGGGCGTTCGCGGCCAGCAAGGCGCCCAACACGAAGGACAGCAGCAAGAAGAACAGAAAGGGCGGGCCGCTGGAGTTCCTGTCGCTGCTGGGAGGCTTGACAAAGCGGTGGTGAAATTTTGAATGAAGGCTTGGCTGTTTGAATGATATTTTTGAAATATTTTATTTTCTAAATGTACTCGTCGATTATTAACTAGCTGATAAGGAAGAAGATGAACGCAGTGGACGCGCACACAGCTGCGCTCGAGGAGGCAGTGTTTTCAACTGATCGAATGATCAAACTAGCGGCAGCACAGCCTGTGGGCGGTCCCGAGGCTGCAAAATGCGCTCAAGACGCAGAAACGGCGCTCGTGCGGCTGCAGACGCTGCTGAGCTTCTTTGCCTCGGGCTCTGAGTGCGAGCTGTGGAGCACGGAGCCTCTGCTCGCCGACTGCCTCTCCAAACTCCACCGCCTGAGGCTGCAGAGCAGCCAGACAACCTCAAGGTAATTAATGGGCCCTTAAATACCTGTAAATGGCCAGCATTTTGACGTTTGTTTCAAATTTGCTTTTTCGACACCTACAGACAGGAGGAGCTCGCACAGCTGGCCAAGAAGGCAGGCTGCCCCGAGGGCTTCAAGCTCACCACCCCGCCGAACTCCAACCTCCTCGAGAAATTGCGCGCGCGGGAGTCTTTCTCAGCGCTGCTGGCGCAGCCCCGCCCCTCGCGGACACTGACGCCGCTGCTGCCTCCTCCCCCTTCTATGCAGCCCAGGGTGTTCGCTGACCGCGCAAATCTGGCTCCCACCACCGGCAAGCAGATCCACCCCCGTTCTGCCGACCCTGCGCCCCCTCCAGGTAATTAAAGATCACCTTTCCGCTATCGCTCATTTTCTAATATTCCTATAGTAATTTTGATCCCTCCAACATCGACACTCTGCGCAGGCGACTCCCGCTGGGCTGCCAAGGTGCCTCGCGGCGGGCAGCACCACGACTCGGTGGCTCAGGCCCGGTTCTCCGCCCCGCAGCCCAAACAGCACCAACGCAGCCCGCAGCAGCACCACCACGACCTATACGACGGCATGGATGAGGACATGGGAGAGGAAGAAGACACCAACCAAGCCCCTGGCTTTGGAGCCTTTCAAACAGCTGCCACCAAGTACGTATCCGACCTCAGGAAAGAAGGAAAAGATGCGCTTCGCGGCCCTGCCCCCCGCGTGCAAAACACATCTGGGCTTCGGCGCGCGCCTGGCGGCGGCGGAGGATACTCCGGCCCCAGCGGCAAGTTTGTGCCTCCGTTTGTGAAGAAAGCGCTGCAGGCGCAGGCTGGCGGCGGCGCAAATGGCGGCAACGCTGCCAACAGCGGAGCCAACAAGGGGCCTGCCGTGGAGGAGGACGGCCCCCTCACCGCCCGCACCCTGGAGCTGCTGAAGCTCTCCCCTGGGGAGCCGCTGCCTGAGGAGCTGTCGCGCCTGGATTTGAATTTAGTGGAGCAGGTGTGCAACGAGGTCATTGACGGCGGAGGGGCGGTGACTTGGGATGACATTGCAGGGCAAGACGCTGCCAAAAAACTCATCCAAGAGGTGGTCGTGTGGCCAATGTTGAACCCTGAGATATTTAAAGGCGCGCGCGCGCCCCCCAAAGGAATTTTGCTGTTTGGGCCGCCAGGCACCGGCAAGACGCTGCTGGGAAAAGCCATAGCCTCCAATATCCGGGCTTCGTTCTTCTCCATTTCCGCGTCTTCGCTGACCTCCAAGTGGATTGGCGAGGGGGAGAAGATGGTGCGCGCGCTGTTTGCGGTTGCGGGGTGGTTGGCGCCGGCGGTGATTTTTATCGACGAGATCGACTCGCTGCTGTCTGCGCGCAAAGCGGAGGGGGAGCACGAAGCCAGCCGCCGGCTGAAAACGGAGATGCTGGTGCAGATGGAGGGGTGTGACCCTGCTTCAGCCGCCCGGCGGGTGCTTCTCATCGGAGCCACCAACAGGCCCGAAGAACTGGACGAGGCGGCGCGGCGGCGCATGCCCAAGCAGCTCTACATCCCGCTGCCCTGCGGCACCGCCCGCCGGGAGATGGTGCTGCGGCAGCTGGGCCCTGGGGGCGGAGTGGCGGCGGCGCTCAATGATGAAGATCTAGGAAAGATCATGGTCAAGACTGAGGGCTACTCTGGGTCAGACATGAAGAATTTGATCCAAGAGGCGTGCCAAGGGCCCGTCAGGGATGCTGTGCGTGCTGCGGGCGCGGGGGTAGCTGCCCTGCAGGAGGCAGATTTGCGGGCGGTGGTGCTGAAAGACTTTGCGGTGGCGGCGAGGGCGCAGCGCGCCAGCGTGGAGCCTGGGGAGGTGCTGCGGTACGAGCAGTACAATGAGAGGCACGGCGCGAAGATCCTGGGTGATGGAGCGGGCGGGGAGGGCGGCGCAGGGGGCAGCGATGACGACTGGTGAAATTTTATTTTATTAACGAGAAAAAACATCCTACGGACTCTAAAACTGATTTCATTGGAAAAAAGTATAGTTAAGAAAAATAGAAATGCAAAGAAAAAAAATTATACAGGATGAGGGGGAGGAGGGTTGAGTTCGTTAGGTTAAGAAGGGGTTGAAAAAGAGTCGGGACGGTAGGAAAAAAAATAAAAAATCAGAGGCTGAAACACAGAATACAAACGTAAAAAAAATCAATGATACGACCAAAAAAATAGGCAAGCAAGCACGCAGCTCCAGTATATTTTGAATGAAGGGTAAAAAACAAAAATACGTATATTGCGGCTTCTTACGGAGGAAAGAAAAAACTCGTTTCTGCTATCACGTCGCCATTAATTTGGCCTTCAGGCGCTGCACCATCTGCGAGGTAGACGTCTCCACTCTGGCCTCGGTGCCAGCAGCCACAGCCAGCGACAGGCCAGCCTTCAGCGGCTCCATCTTCGTTGCCAGGCCTTCAGCCCACGGCAAAACCGCCGCCCTCAACTTACCCGACGCGTCTGCCGAACCCTGAATGTCTAGGCCGCGCATTGCCGACGCCATCAGCGCGCCGGTACCCCAAATGGCCAGCACTGTGCCCCACAGCATGGCGCGGCCGGGCGTGAGCTCCGGGAGCAGGCGGTAGCCAGCGACGGTGGGAGTCTCCATGGCTGCGCGCTGGATTTTGTTCATGCGGATAGAGTCGTAGTTGCTCATGGCTTTGGGTGGGGTGGACGCCAAGCGTTTGCCATCAGCGACCGAAAAGATCGAAGCATCTTCAGTGGTCCAGCGGGCTCGCCCCAGGGAGAACTGGGTGCCCAGGTTGAATGTCTTCATGGGGCGGGGGGCTGCGGGGAAGGACACAGTTGAAAAATGGGCATGAGGAAATTTGCGGTGAAAAATAATTGCAAAGCGATGGAATTCTTAGAAATAAGAGGCTTACCAGGCACCAAGCCGCGTTTGTACTCGAAGATGGGGATTTCTTTGGTGGTGATGATCTGGACGGGGGACTCAAAGCGCCTGACGGCGTCCAGCGCAGACTTGTCGAGCTTTCCCTGCAAGACGTGATCAGAAAATTTTATTTTTTTTTGGTCAGAGCTGCTTCAGCAAATAAATGTTTTTTTTTGTTTACGATGCTAGATTTCGAGCTTACCGACTCCACCATGCTTTCGAGGCGGCGCACGACGGCCAGGCGCTCCTCGGTGTTAAAGTAGGAGCCTTCGGCGGCCCGCTGCCGAGCTGCAAATGCTCCAGCGCTCATTGCGAGAGTTTGTGCGGGGGGATGGGGCGACCGGGGAGGTGTAGAAAATTTATATTTTAGTTGAATGGGGGCTGCACCGAGTACGTGTATTGACGGGGGGAGGGGGGGGGGTTGGCTGAGGGGCGAAGAAGATTGTAAGTGCTTCAAAGGAATGCAGGTGAATGCCAGCGTCTCAGCGAAGGGTTCGCGTGTAGCGTAGCTCGAATTAAAAAAAAAAAATGCTGGGAGGCGTTAACGCAATGGTAATTAATCATCGCGGTGACGGCAACGCCCGAGTCAACATATTCGCGCAAAAATAAAATAAAAAGATCAGCCTCGACGCGTGCTGCAATTCTCTATTTAAAATTAGCTCACACCCTCACGCCCCTCGCCCCCCCCACACCCCTCCCCTCTCCTCCAACCCTCAGGTGAGACATTGACCACCCGTGCACATTGCTGACAATTCCGGTGGTGGGCTCTGCCGCCGCTAAGCGCCGTGCTTGCATCGCTGGATTGCATTTCACTCCAATTCATGACTATTGCGCCGGGCTGCCGCTGTTGTAACTCCTACCACACTGGTTATTAATCGATGACCGACGATTTTTTTTGTGTCCGCCTCCTGCAGAACCCTCACAATGAACCAGGCTATCTACGTCTCCCTGTCTCTCATCGGCCTTGTCGGCCTCGTCGGCGCCGGTGTTGCCGTCGGCAGCGGGTAAGCAGCGATGCCCTGCCTTCCCCACATCTGTTGCACTCAACTCTCGATTCAATTGAACACCCGCTCATTTCCCTGCCGTTATTTTCCTTCTACTGCAGTGTTGGCATGATGGCCATGGCCGCCGGTCAGGCAGAGCAGGAGGCCAAGGTGGTGGCGCATTCCCCCGTTGAGAAGAAGGTGGTCATGAGCCACGGATTCGCTGCCTCCGGCGTGCAGCAGTAAACTCGCACTGCAGCAGCAGCTCAATGAACCTTTGATCCACCTCATTCGTATTACTACCACCCCTCCCCTCCTACTCCCACCAATTATGACTCGACGCCAGCCTCCAGGGTGCCTTTAATCCAGCATCCCTCGGCTGTCTCGCTGCGACACTTGTTTTATTTCTTTATACCGTTCAATTCTTCCGGGCCCCCGCGGTGTCGGCCGCCCCCACCTTCCTCCCCCATTCAACTTTTGTTTTTCTTCTTTTTTGATTTCTTGAACGGATCAAAAATATTTTCGGTTTCCTCTCGTCAAAAACGCAATTGAAGGTTCTGTTATCCTCACCCGCAACATGCTGTTCTTTTCTTATATCTCTTTTTTTTTCTAGTTAGGGCAGTTAGTGCCTCGTAGCCTTGCAATTATTATGAAATAATATACTCTCATCACCTCCCCGGAAGAATTTTGTCTCTTTCTGCTGTTATAATACTTTAGATTTTCCTCTCCCCCATTTTTTCTGTGATGCACGCCGGGTACTGATCTGTAAAATTTTGCACAAGGCAATGCCATTCTCTCAGAGCAGTCACACAATCGAATAAAAATTTATCTGCAGCGTTCTGCCGCTGCCATCATCGCATTACGTCAACGTAAAGCGGCATCCACCGCCTCATCTGGCACCTTCACTGTGTAATTCAGCGCCAGCCTGCCGCCGTCGGCGTAAATCACCTGCCCTGTGATGTAGCTGGCGTCGCTGCTGGCCAAGAACTTGACAATGTTGCCAATCTCTATCGGTTCAGCCGCCCGCAGCATGGGCGTTCTCGACAGCACGCCCTTCATCACCTCTTTATCAACCGCTACTTTCTTAAACAGATCGGTGGCCACGCTGCCAGGCGCCACAGCGTTGACCCTGATGTTGTGTTGGGCCAGCGACAGCGCCATGTTGCGCGTCAAGTTGTTAATTCCGCCTTTGGAAGAGTTGTAAGCTGCGAGAAAAAAAGAAAAACGGCAGACAGGTACTCAGCTTTGCACGCTCTCCTGGAGTAGCATTTGTAGTATATTGTTACTTTGTCCCCCCCACCTGTGATGTTTGGGATGGCAGTTATGGCGTTGACCGAGCTGAGGTTGACCAGTGCGCCCCCTCGCTTCTGGGCCACCATTTGCCGTGCAGCAGCTTGTCCTGTTAAGAACACCCCCTTCAAATTAATCCGAATGACCGCGTCCCAATCCTCTTCTTTGAGGTCCAGGAAGTCGGCGGTGCGCACGATGCCAGCGTTCGCCACAGCCACTGAGTGAATGGGAAGGAGGACGCTCGTAAGTGGTTGAAGCAAAGGTTGAAAATTTTAAATTATTTTAAAAACAGGGGGGTTACCGTCGATTCCACCGAATTTTTCAACTGTGGCGTCCACTGCAGCGTCGACCTGGGCTTTGCTGCCAACGTCACAGGTCACAGCTGCAACCTGAATGCCCTCCGCCGCAAGGCTCTTTTCAGCGTCGGAAAGGGCGCTGGCATCGATGTCGCACAGCATGATCCTCGCTCCCGCCCGCCCTAGAGACTGCGCGCACGCATACCCGATGCCTGCAGCAATGGCCCATTGGGGGGTTACATCTGGAGTTACATCTGGATCGGTCAGATGAAAATTGTGTTGCTTACCTTTTGCTGCGCCTGTGATCAGCACCACTTTACCATTTAGACCAGCCATTCTTCCTTTGCCAATTAAGATTTGCGAAATGCAGGGAAAAGAGTCACCAATTCCCAATTTAATTTCGCAGTCCAAAAAAAAAATCCCCTTTATTCAAAATTCCAGAGTCGCCCACACATTTAAATCTTTATTAGTATCAAAAAAATGCGTTCAAAAGGGACTGGGACTTTCTGTTACGGATGCCACGAACCTTGATCACTTACTTTGAATTTAATTATTATTTTGTATGTTCACTCTTTGAGGAGCTTTGCCCATGCTATTGATTTCGCTGCGTTAAGAAGATAATAAGTTGGTAGGAGTGGGCATGTCGGCTTGTGACCCGCTGAAAGCTTTACACTCAAAAACAAGAGAATTCAAAGAAGAAGCGGCCAATCTCTCCAAGGAGGAGCTTATTTCTAAACTACGCCCCGTTTTCAAAAAGAATCAGGACTTTTTGAACCGGGCCGTAATCCTGGAGGAGCTCAACCAAAAGAAAAGGAGTGGGGGAGGACGGGTGAAGGAGGACTACCTGAAAAATGGCAATAAGACGTATTTCAACCTCGTATGGCCGCCCATTTACATGGAAAGGCTGCTCGAGTTCTACCCCGACATCAAGAAGGAGCAGTCTAGGGAATGGTTAGTAACCGTAAGTGTGTATTTATAAATTGTCACTGCGCCGCCTTCCGCCTTCCTTTTTCTTTCTTTCTTTCGCTTCCTCTCCTGGAGCAGCATTTGCCCATCCGTATTTACGTCTACATCGCGCAGGCGTGTGACAACCAGGCAGAGGCGTTGGAACAGGGGGCCCCTCTGCCGTCCTGCGCCGCTCACAGCAAATATTTCTCGCCGCTTGATCAGCCGCCTGTCCCCACTGCTGCGCGCGGCGGCTTCGGCAAGCCCTCTGGCGGCTCCCGCGGGGCGCAAATGACGGCCGCGGCCACGGCCCGGCAGCCCAACCCCAGCTCGCTGGCGCACCCAGGGGGGGGAGGGAAGGGCGGGGGGAGTCTTTTCAGCTCCATTTCCCACAAGATAGCTGGCGCGTGCGGGGTGTTAACGGGGCAGCGAGGGGCGACGGAGACGCGACAGTGCACCGGCTGCGAGCAGAGTTTCAGGATGGCGGACCTGCATGAGGAAGGGGTGCGTGGTCCAAGATGAAGAATCCCTGGAATCATTATTGCTGTTCAACAATCCTCCTTTTCAACTTGTATGTTATTCAACAATTAAGAGTATAGGGGCTGATGGGCGTGCTTTTTAATTTCTCTATATGCAGGGCTTTGGGTTCTTCTGCCGGCCCTGCAAGCTGCAGAACCTGAACAACACCGCCGCGCTCCAACCGCCGCCGCCAAAGCGCGCCAAAACCTTGCAGCAACAGCAGCTCCCTGTCTACAAGAACCTCTTCGGCAGGAAGAACCAGACGGTGCCCACATCAAACTTCGGGGCTGGGTACGGCGGCGGCGGCGGCGGCGGCAGCACCATGCCCCAGCCGCCAAAGCTGGCCAGCGGCGCAAACTCGCTGCGAGATGTGCTGCACACGGCGCAGGGCGACGCCAGGGCGCGTGCGCCGCCCCCTGCCCTTGGCTTTGACGTCCTGCACCCCCCGCGGCAGCGGCAGCATTCTGCCAAGAAGCCGCCGCCGCCTTCCCCCGGGGACAACGCTGAGCACCCCATTGAGCTGCTGGACAGCGACGAAGAGGGGCGAGCGGGCGCTGCGGCCGTGGCTGCAGCTCCAGCGGCTGCCAAGCAGGAGGGCCGGCGGCCGCCGCGTCGCGCGGCAGCCGCTGCGCTCGCGTCGGTCACGCAGCGGCTAGCGGGGCTGAAATGCACGATCCCGCCTGCGGGGGGTCCTGGTTCGGTGGAGTTCACTGCCTCTGATATGGCTCGGCTGGGTCCAGAGGAGTTTTTGAACGACACCGCCATTGACTATTACCTGCGCTGGCTGCACCTGAAGCTGGAGGCGGAGCGCCCCGAGGACGCCCGCAGGTGCTACTTCTTCAACACCTTCTTCTACAAGAAGCTGACGGAGAAGGAGGGCGGCAAGCTGCCGGCGTGGGCCGAGGGGCTGGCGCTGAAGCCCAAGGAGGCGCAGGCGCTGCGGAACTACGAGAAGGTGAAGAATTGGACGCGCAAGGTGGACATTTTCGATAAGGACTACGTGTTCGTGCCCATACACGACCACCTGCACTGGTCCCTGATGGTCATATGCCACCCTGCGGCGCTGTTTGCGCCCAAGCTGCCACAGCGCCCCCGGAAGCGCCCCAGCCAAACGTCGCAGCAGGAGGATGACGAGGCGGAGGACCCACGGCTGCGTCCTGAGCCCTTCGCCTTCATCCTGCACCTGGATTCACTGGAAGGGTCGGGCCACAGCACCCCCGCCATCACCAAGGTGCTGCAGTCCTACCTCAAGAGCGAGTGGAAGACCAAGGCGGAGGGCGCCGCGGACAGCGTGCCCAAGCGGTGGCAGGCTGCCCGCCCGGGGGAGCCTCTGCGGGATTTTAGCCCCCTCATTTCCTTCGCCCCGTCGGTGCCCCGCCAGGACAACTACTGCGACTGCGGGCTGTACGTCTGCGCCTTCACCGAGTACTTCACGTTCGCGATGCCGCCTGCGCTCAATGCAATGGCGGTGGCGCACCTGGACCGGCACTGGCGGGACGGCATCGATCTGTGGGAGGGCGATGAGAAGGGGCGGTGGTACCCTGGGTTTCTGACGAAGGGGTGGTTCGACTGGCCCAACGCGAGCAATCTGCGGTGGGACATGGCGCACCTGGTACTGGGGCACATGGGGGTGAGTTTGAAATATGTGGTAGAGTAGTCGAAACAGATATGTGCATTGATTGATTTTGCAAATAAAAATGGTGGGGGGAGGTGCATTGAATTTGGAATGCTGGGGCTATCATATAGCCATTCAATGGGGTGGTTCTTCCCACGTATTGATACCAATTTTGGTGAATTTTTGCACACCGCTCACTTGTCTTCCCCCCCCTATTTTTGCAGGTGCAGTGCGAACTGATGGTGGGAGAGGAGCGGCACGAGGACTACATGTGCGACGTCGACACAGAACGCCTGGAGCCCATCGTGATTGAGCGGCAGCGCATGACCGACATTATGGCAGAGAAAGGGTACCTCCGACCGGAGGAGTGGCGGTACCACGGGCTGGAGAACAAGAAGGGCCGCAGAAAGAGGTTCCTGGATGCCCAGAAGGAGAGGGCCAGGAAGGATGAGGAGGCCAGGGCCCAGGCGGCAGCGGCAGCGGTCGCAAGAGAGCAGCGGCAGCAGCATTCCAAGAGGCATATAGTTTTCGACGACTCAGACGACTCGGACTCGGAGGATGGTGGCGGCGCGGGGGGTGGCGGTGCAACGGCAGGGGCAGCGGCGCCGGTGGCGACAGCGGGAGGGGCAGCATCTCAAGACGCCTGGCGTAAGATAACGGGGCTGCCAGATAACTCGCAGCGGGGGATTGAGGAAGATGGGGACATTATTGTCAGTATGTCAATAGGCGATGAAGGCGAGCCCATGGACGAAGAGCTGCCACCGCCTCGCTCCCTGCAGCCGACCGCTGCCGCCGCTGCCGCCTCAGCGCTCTTTGCCTCTGCGCAAGACGACCTCATGCGGGTGGGGGCTCACCCCGGCGAGGGTTTTGGCCCTGGAGAGCCTGAGGGCCAGTTCTTCATTGGCGGCCATCCCTATGGGGGCACTCTGAACCTGTTGCCCGCTTCAGGCCCCTCCACCGCTGGTGACGCCGATCTCAGCGGCCTGCTGGATCCTCACGATCCTCTGCTGGGGAAGGACGTGCCCAGGGGGCCCAGGACGGGCGCCCAGGCCCCGTTGGCGCAGCACCGCCACCAGCAGCAGCGCCGGCATCTCCCCTTTGAGGGCTCATTTGGTGCGCAGATTGCGCAGCAGCTGAGCGATCAGGAGCGGCCGTTCGGATGGCCAGCAGGCGGGCCGGTCAGGCCGTGCTACGAAGAGCAGATCGATGGCGGCGCCCCCCCTCCCAACCTCGAGCACGCCACGCTGGTGGTGATTGAGAAGGAGACCAACAATTTCGGCGAGATGGATTGGTGCCGGCTGGGGATAGAGTACTGTGCGGGCAGCAGCGTCCCATTCTTCAACTCTGCGCTGCTGGGGGCCGACGCGTTTTCTCGAATTTTCTCCGACTGGTTCCCGCTGTGGGCAGGCCAGCTGCCCCCCGGCTGCAGATTCGACTTGCCTGTGGGGTGCGAGGTGCCGTCGGAGAAGATGCAGCAGCGGGCGCGGGAGATGCAGCAGGACCGGATCATGGGGCGGGTCCGCCGACAGCAGCAGCAGCAGTACACGCAGGAGCGAGAGGAGGAGGTGGTGGAGGCCACGGAGGAGCTGGAAGCGGGGGAAGATGAGGATGTGGACGTCGGCTCGCACAAGCAGTCGCAGTGGAAGCTGCAGCAGCAGAGTGGCAGGGAGCGGGACGCTCTGGCTGTCCAATCCGCTGAGGAGGGCGATGACCCCATCGAAATCGTCGATGACGGGCCTGCTGCGCATGTATTGCGTGCTGGGCCTGCTGCGGCGCTGTCTCCAGGGCGCCAACGTCGCCAGGACCGGCAGCTGAAGACGGGGAAAGGGCCGCAGCCTCTCTTCGACAACGAGGGCCCTGGGTCGCCTCCGAAACGCGGCTTGATCAGGAACCGCAAGTCGCACCCTTCGCGCGGCGGCGGCGGCTGTGGTGGCGGCGGCGCTGCTCCCCTCAAGACGACGCCCCGGAAGAATGCAGGGCCCAGAACTGAGAAGGGGGCAGCACTGTTCAACTTGTCCGGTAAGCTGAGGGGGGACCTGGCGGCGAGCGGCAAGCACGCGCCGGCACAGGACCAGCAGCGTATGGTGAAAAGGGGGAAGACCAAGGCGGGGGTGGGATTGGCAGCTGAGAAAAAATCGGTGGATGTGGTGGACATGACTGATGACTGAATGAAATGAATCAATGGATAGATGTACGAGCGCGCGCATGCTCAGAGTAGGACCTCAAGCAGTTTTATTTTGTGCGCAGCTTACCAGTAGCAGTAGAAAAATGACGATTTTGAAAACTATGATGCATATAAAGAATTTTTCATGCCTTTTCTTGGATATCCTTGTTTTAATGGACATTTGAGATGAGCTAATGAGCTGTTTGGAACAAAACGGAGGGCATAATGAGGGAAATGGCGGCCTCCAAGCGGGCAGTGAAATGAAGGGCATTGCCAATGCATGGCAATGTCTGAAGCAAATTGTTGCTCTGTCAAAATCATTTATACAGACTCTCGTATCAACTGTTGGCTGGTAACGGCGCCTTTGCTGAATATTTGGTTGGGAGACGGAAAGTGGCGGAGGCCGAGTTTTCAGCAGCCAAACAGCTTTGCTGCCGCTTTCCGGCTGGAACAATTGTTCTTTAAGGGTACTGCACATGGTGGTTACGTCTGTTTGGGGCCACCTTCAGCAACCGAGCTTGCTGCTGCTTGGGCCTTGAGCTCAGCTCAAAATTTTAAAGCAGGTTTCGGAACTCGAGAGTTCGTCGCGAAGTTTATCATTATTAAAACTTATAGTTTAGCGCTGTTTTTTTTTTTGCGCTTGGACAAGGGCATGGGTGTACCCAGAACAAGGACGAACTCTCTCGATTAAAATAAATTTTACGATTTTACTTTTTTCGAAGGACTACAGTAGCTCTCAATTTCGTTCTGTTTGACACTTGTTGACCTCTATTACTTGACGACCACGCCATGGGTACGCTTTGCTTTTTACTCACTCGCTACGCCAGCGTGATCTTCGTCACCATGAAATGATGCCCCAAAAACCTGCGCTTCAAACCCGGTTTCTTTTCCCCTGTTCCGCCCGCTAACCCCCGCTCATTCACCCCTTGCAGGCATTCCCAAGTTTTACCGGTGGCTCAGCGAGCGGTACCCGCTGGTGAACCAGCCTGGCGGCGCCACTGTCGTCCCCATCATCGACAACTTCTACCTTGACATGAACGGCATTATCCACAACTGCACGCACGGCAACAACCCCGACGTGCACATGACTGAAGACGAGATGATCGTGCGCATTTTCTCCTACCTCGACAAACTGTTCCACATCGTCAAGCCCCAAAAAGTCATCTTCATGGCCATCGACGGCGTGGCCCCGCGCGCCAAAATGAACCAGCAGCGCGCGCGCCGCTTCAAGTCCGCCATCGAGGCCGAAAAGGCCGCGGAAGAGGCCGTCAAGCGCGGGGAGGCGGTGCAAGATGCTGCCTCTCGGTTCGACAGCAATTGCATCACCCCTGGCACCCCCTTCATGGCCCGTCTGGGCGCGCACCTGCGGTTCTTCATCCGACGCAAGATCTCGGAGGACCCCGCGTGGCAGAAGCCCACCGTCATCTTCTCTGGCCACGAAGTTCCGGGCGAGGGCGAGCACAAGATCATGGAGTACATCCGGTGGGCCAAACGAGCGCCCGGCTACGCCCCCAACACCCGCCACTGCCTGTACGGGCTGGACGCCGACCTCATCATGCTGTCGCTGGTGACCCACGAGCCACACTTTTGTTTGCTGCGCGAGGTGGTGAGCTTTGGCGCTGGGGGGCGGGGGCAGCCCGCCAGGGAGGTGCTGGAGAACCCCTGCCAGGAGCACTTTGTGCTGTTCCAGATAGGGTGAGTCGTTATTCCGTTTTATTTGATTAGCGGTAGTCCGTCTCCCTTTATTTTCGACAAAGGTTTTCAAATACGTTGCACTCCCTCCAAAAACAACTCCAAACCCCACCAAATTTATCGCATTCTTCATCATTTTTTATCATATTGCAATGCGCATGATTTTTCCTAATATTCACCTTCTAAAACTCTTTCTTTAGGCTGCTGCGCGACTACTTCGACGTTGAATTTCGCTCTATGGAAAAGACGCTGCCCTTCGCGTACGACCTCGAGCGCATCGTCGACGACTTCGTGCTGTTTTGCATGCTCGTCGGCAACGATTTCCTGCCCGCGCTGCCCACCGTAGACATCAACGAAGGCTCCCTGGATACCATGTTCGCTCTTTACCGCCGCCTGCTGCCGTTGCTGGGCGGCTACCTCACCTTCGCAGGAGACCTGCACCGCGGCCGGCTGGAAGTCTTCATGAAGGCGCTGGCGGAGCAGGAGGCGGACGTGCTGGAGACTCGGGCTGTGGAAACCGAGGAGTACGAAGCCAAGAAAGGCGGGGGGCGGGGGATGGAGGCAGCGCCCGCGTGGGCCTCCTCGCCTGCGCCCGCCGCTGCGGGGGCGACCGAGCTGGACGACGATGATTCGTTTGCGCTGGAGATGGCGAAGCTGGCGTTGCAGCGGGAGGGTAACGAGCTGGAGCTGCTGGCGGTGGCCGAGGGAGAGGTGGGCCTGGAGGATGTGGTGGCTGCTGCGCCTGCTGCTGCGCCGACCGCGCCCACCATGATGTCTCGCGAGGCGCGGGAGATGTTTCTGAGCGGCGACAAGGCCTCGGGGCTGGCAGCGTGGCGGCGGCGGTACTACAATGAGAAGCTGAAGGTGGGGGAGGCAGGGCGGCGAGGGGTGCTGGAGTCCTACATCCAAGGTAAGCTTAGATCTTCTTATTTACTCTATAGATTCATTCTGCACCCCAAATGCCTTTTTGTGGCCCCCCCTAGCAGTTATTTATTACACATAAACTAGATTCATAACACTCCCCCCCGCCCCCCCCCCCGCCGCTTTTTTCAGGTCTGCACTGGGTGCTGGAGTACTACTACCGCGGCGTGGCCTCCTGGAACTGGTTTTACCCCCACCACTACGCGCCCATGGCCTCGGACTTCACCGCCCTGCCATCCATCAATGTCAAGTTCTCGCTGGGGAAGCCCTTCCTCCCCTTTGAGCAGCTGCTGGCGGTGCAGCCCGGGTCATCTTGCAGGCTGCTGCCTGAGCCTTTCCGCTGGCTGATGACCGACACCCACTCCCCCATAGCCTCTTTCTACCCTTTAACGTTCGACGTCGATTGCGAGGGGAAGCGCGCGGACTGGGAGGGCGTGGTCCTCATTCCGTTCATCGACGAGGAGAAGCTGCTGGAGGCCAGCCGGTCGGTGCCCAAGGCGCTGCTGAGCGCTGAGGAGCAGTCGAGAAATCGATTGGGAGACATCATGGTGTTTGCCCATGCTGAGGGGTCCACGGAACTCTCGTTCTGCGCCTCCACGCTGCCCGTACACTACGCCAGTGTCGCCAGGAGCAACTCCACCGCCCTCATGCAGGCAAGCAGCTCGAAATGTTCAAATTTTGACCAATTATTTACGCTTGATTTTCAGGCTTTTTCTTAGCCCTGTTTTTCGTGCAGCCGTATACGTTTAACCTCTCAATGATGGTCCACATTACTATAGTTCCCTCTCTGATCTATTTCCCCACTCGAAAAATATTCCATTTCGCAGGCTGCTCCGCCGCCGTTGCCGGCCGGAGAACGTGGCTTCGTGCCCAGCTTCGTGGCGGGCACCAAGGTGGGCGCCGCGGGTCCCCCGGGATTTCCCACCCTGCGCACCCTCTCTTTGACAGGAGAGCTGCGCCGTGCCGGGGTCAGTGTTTTTGGCACAACATCCCGCAAAGAATCGCTCATTCTGCACGTAAAAGACATGTTTGCGGAGCAGGCGCCGGGCGCAGACGTGGTGGCGCGCGCGGTGGTGGGGCAGCGCACCTGGGTGAAGTGGCCCTACCTCCAGGAAGCGCAGATCGTGGCCGTGAGCGATGGAAAAGTGAGAGCGGGCTCCGGGGGCGAAATTCGCGCCCTGTCGCAGGCGGAGACCGATGAGTGGCAGCGTAAGACGCGCACATTGGTCGGAGACTATGCCATGAAGCAGGGGGTGGACGTGGGCGCCGTCCGGCTGCTGCTGTTGGTGCGGCCGTGCGAGGGTTTGATGCGGCAGATTGACGGCACCGTGGAAAAGCGGTTTGGCAAGTCCGAGGTGGCGTACCCGCTGCAAGTCACGCTGCGGCGCAACCCCGCCCCCGACCCGCGGTTCCAGGCCGCGGGAGAGGACGGCGAGGCGCAGGCGCAGGCGGTGCTGAACGACGGCGCAACGGTGCTGTTCCTGGGGCGCGCGCACTACGGGTGCATCGCCAAGGTGCTGCCAGGGGGACCCCGCGGGCTGGGGCGCGACGGAAAGGCGCTGGAAGGCAGTTCTGCCGCCGCTGCCATGTATCGGATTGAGGTCGCGCCTGCGCCCCCCAGCGCAGCGCAGGCGGCCCAGGCTGCGCGCCGCATCTTGGGCCACGTGAAAGTGGCTTACACGCCCTCTGGGCAGGTGGCACGGCGGCTGGGGGTGTCTTCTCGCGTGCTGGGCCGCATCACGAGCAATGTTTGGGTGCAGCTGGGGGAGGAAAGGAGGGACAAAGCGGACATTGGGCTGTTTGTGAAGCACGGCTCCAAGGGGCTGTACGTGCCCGATTACGTGGCCCCCATGGAGCCGCGAGACCAGCCAGTCAACGGCAGTCAGCAGCAGCAGCAGGCAGGGACATCGTTTGGCAAAGGGGGCTGGGCGTACAGCGATGCCATGGTGCGGGTGCTGGAGGATTACAAACGGCGGTTCCCTTGGGTGTGGATTGCGTTGGAAAAGGACAGCAACAGCAGCGCTGCGAGCGCCAGCAGCGGCGGTGGCGGCGGCGGCGCCTTCAGCTCGCTCTCCGTGGAGCAGCTGCTGCCTGGGCGGGACAAGGAGGACGCGATGCGGCAGGTGGCAGCCCTTCGCAAGTGGCTGAAGTCCCAGCCGCTGTCCCGCCGCCCTTTGGTGAAGCCTACTGCCAAGGTGGCGCCTGAAACGGCCGTTCGCATGCTGCAAGCCGCCCTCCCGCCGCGCCCCAAGGTCGGGGAGCCGCTGGAGCTGGAAAACGTGGCCCCTGCGCTGCTGATGCCGCCCCTAGACAAGGGAGGTACCGCGTCCGCGTTCGCTGGCGGCTCTTTTGAGCTGGGAGATCGGGTGGTGGCAGTCGGCTCCTCTGGAGCCCCCACCTTCGGGACTCGCGGCACCGTGGTGGGCGTGTACGACGAGGACGTGGAGGTACTGTTTGATTCCGAGTTTCTGGGTGGGTCTGACCTGTTTGGGCGGTGCAACGGCAACTGGGGGGCGCTGCTGCCGCCGGGGCAGCTGCTCAACCTCTCCCGCCCTCACGCGGTCAAAGCGGAGGGCGCCTCCGCCCCTAAAGTGGTGCGGCGGCAGCCCTCCACCACACCTGCGATGCCGCCCACCAACGGAGGCACCTACGCCAATGCAACAGCGGCTGCTGCTGCTGCCAGCGGGCCCGCTCCCGTTCGGCCTCAGTCGGTGGCCGCAGCACTGGCGGCGGCCTCCTCAGGGCTGCAAGGCCGGCAGGTGGCCCCCAGGATGCCTTCCAGGAAGGTTTTGGACCCCCCAGAGGGCGCACAGCGGCAGAAATCTGAAGGCTTTGGCATGGGGCGCGGTGCCCCGCCGCCGCCGCCTCTCCCGCCCCCGCCGCCGCCTGCGCACGCAGGTGCGCAGCTGCTGGCGCAGCTGAGCCGCGGCGCAGGCAACACGGCTCCTGGCGCGGCCCCCAGGCCGCCGCCGCCGATGCCTCCCACGCCGCTGCCCCCGCCGCCGCCTCCTCCCTATATGATGCCCCCTCCCCCGGCAGGCATGATGATGATGCCCCCAGGGGCTGCGCAGGGCCACGCGCTGCTGTCTCACCTGCAGGCAGGGGGCGCAGCACGGTCGATGCCTCCCCCGCCGCCACCGCCCCCTGGGCCGCAGTCCCCTCCGCCGCCCCCTGGGCCGCCGCCGCCGTACAATCCACAGTCGCCGCCAGGTCCCTCGCCGTACAACCCTGGCTCCATTCTGCTCAGCAGGCTGCAGCAGGGCTCTGCCGGGCAGGCACCGCCAAGTGCTGCGCCTTCATCGCCGCTGCCGCAGCCCACCCCGCCGCCCCTCAACGCTGGCAGCCTGCTGCTGCACCGGCTGCAGGTGGCATCACCGCAGGCGAAGCCTCCCGTGAACGGCATCGGGGCAGCGAAGGAGGAGGAAGAAGCGGGAGACGCAGACCTGCTTTGGCAGCTGATGGCTGGCGCAAAGAAATGATTGCGTGTGCCATTGATTCAAGTGTGTACGCACGTATTGTATGTTTGTAACAACTTCGCAGCTTTACATCATTATGTTTTGTACAATCGGGGGAGAGAAGAGAATTTAATGGTTGTGAAAAAAATGAATGAGGAAAAGAATGGTGAGAGACTACGACTACTATCGAAAATGGTATTTAGGTCGTGTATTGTCAGTTTCAGAGGATGGCCTTCTCTTTCAGCATCACTTCCATCTTGCCGTTGCGCACCAGAGCATCGGTGTCGTCGCCGCCGCTACAAAAAAGAAAGCAGATGAGGGAGGAAATCGTCGTTAGAGGTGGGAAACGCGCTTTAAAAAAGAACGACGTGAGCAGAGGCGGTGGATCGTAAGCAGTTGGCCTGGCTACTCCTCACCCGATGAACACGCCGTCGATGAACACACGGGGGACAGAGCGTCCGCCGGTGAGCTGCCCCAGGTAGGATTGAATGTCATCGCAGTTGGGCAAGTTTTCCAACTCAATTACAAAAATCTTGTCCTTCGGCAGCACCGAGCCCAGTGCCCGCTTCGCTTTTGTGCAATATGGGCAGTAGCTCTTGGAGAAAACAACCACCCGGTGCCCTTTTAGAGTGGAATCAACGATCTGTTTCGCAGAAGACATTGCTGCTGGATTTGCCAACTTTGTGGCAGTTAATCCCATTCAATGACAAAAAGTATGCCCCAGCTGGTTGCCGTAGATCGTGTAAATAAATTGACGCGAATCGCCTAGATCACGACGTGAAGTGTCTTTAAAAACGCGTTCAAAAAACAGGGCTGTTCTCGTCGCCAGGCCAGAGTGAAAAACGTGTGGAATAAGCTGGCTGGAAGTTATAAAAAAAATGAGTTACATTTGCATGGTTTGTCATCTCAATATGAAATAAAAATGTTCAGCTCGATCATTCAAAGGAAAAAGCCATGTGTAAATTCAAAATATCATATACTCTTCTCAACAAAAATGCCTTGTGACTGCCGTCTCTTTCTTTTTGTATTAGACTGATTATTTCAGCATTTAAATGTAGCCAAGCGCCGCAGACAGGACGGCCAGGCCCCCAATAAACAGCGCAATGTACAAGAACCAGTTGGCACCCATGGGCTGCATAAAAGACAAGAGAGAGAGGTTTAAAAATTAGACACACGAGAAGTTATGGTTTAAAAAGGAACCAGAGCAGCATGGTGTGGTGCATTGTTAGAGGTCGATTTCTGGCACCAAATGGCGAGCATGCCAGCCGCTGGTGCATGGCCAACACAGTTGAAAAGGAGAAAAACTTGCCTTGTTGGGAGAACCACCAAGGCTGTAGTACTCCTGACGCAGCCTAGCCTTCATTTCTGCAGACATCTCGGTGCGGGGGACCTGCAGATGCATGTGGGCAGTTTTTGTTCAGTTTACTTGGACGTGGTGAGAGGAGAAAGACCATCGGTGACGGGGAATTAGTTACCTCTGGGAGCTCGTCAATGTAGGCCGAAGAGGGGTTCTTGGAGGGCTTGGTGATGTTGTCATCTCCCTCCCTGTACTCGCGAATGACCTTGGGCTCCTCAGCGCGCACCACGAGCCTGGGCCGAGATGAAATTCCTTGGCATCTGCGCACCCCGACAGTCGGGACGCCCACGGGCACGCGAGAAGACAACGACTGCATCTTTGAATTACTATTTAAAACAAAAATGGAAATGAAAAGTGTGGTCAGCAGCTTGGGGTTGAGCTTGATTTGACCACTTTGCGAGATTGAGCTGACAAAACAAAAAGGATTTGCGATTTTGAAATTATTTAATACTTGATCTGTGGCTGTGAGGAGCACCGAGACCCACTTTGCAAAAAGTTATTTAACGCTTTTCATTTTTTTGATCACCCAAAATATAAATCGCGTGGCTCCCAATTCGCCACTCATAACGCATTCAATTCGTATCCAGCCATCGCTGCGTTGCCTCGATGGTGCGAAACGAGAAATCTTCAGTGAGCTCCTTGCAAAATGAACATCATAGACAAGTCCTCACGGCTCTCCTGCGCGAGGAGGGCAACCGTCGGTGCGCTGACTGCCACTCCCGAGGCCCTTCTTGGGCCAGCGTGAACCTCGGCGTGTTCGTGTGCCTCAACTGTTCAGGTAACACTTCATTTTTTTTCTTCCACCACTCCTGCCTTTTTTCTCATCTCTCCCTCTTCCAACCACGCAGGCATCCACCGCAGCCTGGGCGTCCACAACTCCAAAGTTCGCTCCACAAACCTGGTGAGCTTTCCACAGCGTTCTTGCCCACTTTTTCTCCCTGCGCGCTCTCCTCGTGTTTTCACTCTTGTTTTGCCCTTTCCCGCAGGACACGTGGCTGCCAGAGCAGGTGGCGTTCGTGCAGGCCATGGGCAACGTCAGGGGCAACGCCTACTGGGAGGATAACCTGCCTAGAGACTTTCGTCGGCCGGCAGAAGCGGACATGGCAGCGCTGCGAATTTTCATCACAGACAAGTACGTGCACCGCCTCTACGCAGCCAAAGGGTACAGCGAACCCCCCAGCAACGAAAACTACCAGACCCACCCGTTCCTGAGGCAGCTAGAGGCCGGCAGCGCAGCGGCAGTGCTGGCGGCGGCGCAGGAAGCGGCAAAGCCAGCTGCTCGGCCTGCGTCTGCTGCAGCGGCGGCGGCGGCGGAGCCGCCGCCGCCCCCCAGTGCCCCCGTGCAGCACTTTGATCTCCTGAGTCTAGACGACGACTCGGCCCCAGCGCCGGCAGCTGCCGCTGCTGCCCCCGCTGCGGCTTCCACTGCAGCGGCGTGGGACCCCTTCGCTGCCCACCCTCCCCCTAACAACACCGGCGCTGTCAACGGAGGCGCCTTCTCCGCTGCTGCGGCACCTACTGCGCCTGCTGCAATGGATCCATTTGCCGAGATAGAGAGGACAGAGTCCAGGGCCAGCAGAGCCTCCTCTAGCTCCGCCAGCATGGCCGCCATGCCGCTGACGTCAATCTTCAGCCCTGTGACTCCCTCCACCATGCAGCAGCAGCAGCAGCAGCAGCAGCAGTTAACTGCTTCTACAGCACCGGCCATGCAACCGCTTTTTGTGTCTATGACCGCTGTGCCCGCTGCCATGGCTCCTTCGCCCGCCCCCACGCTGGGCAGCAATGGAGGAGGCCTCAACCCCATGCGGACCGCCAGCAGCAGCAGCGGCAGCATGCACATCAAGGGAGGGCTCAGCCACGACGACATTTTGGCAATGTTTGATAAGCCGCAGCAGCCTGTGCCCCCGCCGCCCGTGCAGCAGCGCTCGTCTTCCGGATTTGGCTTGTGATATTTAGTATAGAAATCACTGTGTGCGTCAATTTTCTTCCCCAGCACTTTTTTTTTTTTTTCGTGCGTGCAGCAGTAAAACATGCGCAGGACTGATTCAGCGTCGAGATTAAGAGGTTTCACGGTTACAGTATATCTATATCTTTCATTTTTTCGCTACATATAAAGACAAGAGGCCGTCACGGCCACTAAACAAAAATGTACAAAAATTAGAATTCAAAAGCACAAAGAGGGACAAAAGGGGGGCATCTATCTTAAAAAGGAAAAGTAAGGGGTCTCTCACACGAGGAAACATGCGGCGAACCAAAAAAAAACATTTTTTCAAAACTTCAGTATCGTCAAAACTTCATCACTTATCACCATATCACATCACACGACAGTGAGTGCAGAAAAAAAGGCTGCCTGCCACTGAGGAAAATTTGGGCGCAGCCCCTCATCAAAGGAGCTGGGAAAACAGTCAGCAGACTGAGAAAAAAAAGCAGGGCGAGAACAAAACTCGACTCGAACAATGCCGCCCCAAAGAAAAGGAAAACGGGGCTAGCGGGGTAAATCAAAATTGGAAAGTGTGACCCTTGGGCAAATCAGAATCACAGGGAAAACCGGTGTATGTATCAGGTAGAAAAACATCATGAGAGGAAACGTTGTTGGTAAAAGCAATAACACATTCGTTGGAAAAAACGCCGAAAGAAAAATGGCGACTGGGTGGGAGCATGGCCCACAAAAAAAAAGCACAGTGAAAAATGAGGGGAAATCAAGGGAAAATTTGTTGTATACTTGTATCAAAATTTTTGAAAAATCATCGCCCGTCTTCAAACGGGCATATCGCACCAACACCCGCCCAAAACGAGGCGGAAAACATCGCATCACCATCGCCGCTCGCAGCCAGTAACCCGGGTAGAAAGGAAGAAAAAAGAAAGACATCAGCCCGCCACCAGTCGCCCTTTACAGGACGTATTCATTCATAAATTTTCATTTTTGCTGCATTCAGGCAGTGGTGGCGCTGGTGTTACTGGTGGCGCTGCTGCCCAGGAGGTTGAATGGGTTGTAGTACTTGAGGTCTGCCAGGAGTCCTCCATGCAGCCAGTCCCGGGGAACCATGGTGTCGTCAGGGTGGTACCAACTGAGGCGGGCTTTCTTCCGGGAGGCGGGAGCCTCGGCGACAAAGGTGCTGCGCATGCTTTGGCTGCAAAAACAGGTGTGCAAATGGAGGGAAGTGGTCGTAAAATAAAAAAATGTGGGGGAGACTATTCGGCAGGTTATAGCAACTGACAGAAAATTACGCCATGAATAAAAAATAAAATGATTACCTGTTAGCCACCCAGCGGGTGAAGGGCAGCACGTGCGGCACGGTAGGCACGATGGGCTCGGCCGTCTCGGCAGCCAGGCGGTTGTCGCGCATGGTGCGGCGTTGGTCCTCGCGAGCGGCGCTGAGAGTGGGCATGATTTTCTCGCCCATGCGCTCCGCAAAGTTGCGGAAGGGCAGGCCCTCAAAGGGGTCGTGCATCTGAGGAGTGGTGGCAGCCTCGGGGTGAGAGTACGCAGGGCGGGCCTTGGCGTCGGGGGTGGGGATGCTCAAATTACCGCCCACGTGCAGCTTGAAGCTCTGCAGAAGAGCGGGAGGGTGTGAAAAAACCCCCGAGAACAACGATGCTAGATATTCCGAAACTGAAAATCTAGCGAAAACGCCGCCCACCCGGGGAGTACGGCCGCTGAGGGGGCGCGATTCAAGCAATAAAATGAGTATCTGACCTTGTTCTTGACCGGTGCGCTGCTCTTGCGCTCCTTCTCGAGCTGGCTAGTGAAGTTCACATCTAGAGGAGGCAGAGTGTCGCTCCTGAGGGGGACATACTGTTTAGGGAGCTCAATAATGACCTGTGGACACCAAACCGCAGCGTTAAAATGCATTCCGACAGAGAACGGTGCACCTAAAGTGGTTTCGGAGTTTTTCATCACGAAAAAAAGTCCCGCACCTTAAAGCTGGGAGCCAGCCTGGCAAAATTCTCAGAAGCGACACGAACAGCCATTTTGTTTTGGAAAAATCGAACAAGAAATGAAAATAACAAGGGTATTTTTAAAACGAGCCTATTTCGGAGGAGGGGTGCGTGCTGTGCTCCACACAGCATTACATTCCCACTACTAGTGGCACTAGGTCTCCGGAGGCCACTAGGTATGACCCCTGGCATGTCTTCACATGCTGCACTGCATGAACACCTGCGGAATGCTGATTGATGCGCCATCTCCTTGCTTGGCAATTTGCAGGATTTCCACGCCTCTTCAGGAACCTCGTCTAAACTCTGTTTTCGCTCGTATTTGCTCATAAAACAAGGCAAATGGCAGCTACGGACACTGTGAGTTTCCATGCATGCCAAGGCAAGTGCTTCCAAGCGGCAAAAATGATGGTTTAGAGGCGGGGGGGATGAAGGGCGGCCATGCTATAAAACTCGCAACTCTGCTGCTGCATGTACGCATGAGCATTATTAGATCTGTGATACATCGCTTCGCATACAGCGTCTTTCCTTGAAATAAACAAAAAAAGGAGCGGCTGCTTTCAGGCTGCTTCCCCCTCTGCCCTTAAGCTGCAAAAAAAAATAGAAGAAAAAAGGAGGGAAAAAAAATACGACGTGAACGCTCGGCTCTATAATTGTTTTTATCGCCACACTTAGCTTGTGATATTCAATTGCTTGGAACCCACAACGCCCATTCCCCGCAATCCCCTGTTTCCCCCCTTTTTAAAATCATTTTGCTTCCACATCCCGTATAAGCGTGTGACCAGGAGACAGTGGGCCCTCCTTTGGCCTGTTGTATAACCAAATATAACACCATCCATTTGGATCCCGCGGGTCAGCGTGTTTGAGATATGGGTGCCCGCTCGAACTCATCCTTCTGATCTTTTAAAACCAAGCTCTACCTGGTGACGCGGCCTAGTGAGTATAACAATGCACATTTCATCATGTTTGCACCCCGTAAAGCTCGGTTCTTTCGCCTCGAGCCGTCCAACAACAAACCCCACAGTCGTGGCTTTATGAACATCTCGCGTCCCCCTTTTGCAGCCGCCCACGATGGCCACCGTTCAGAACGAGTCCACGCCAGGCAGCCACCACCAGTTCTTGAGCCCTCCCACCACCGCGGGCTCTGTGCCTCACCCTCTCCCCAATCCCCCGCTCCATGACGACGAGGCAAACGGCTCCACCCCTGCCTGCCCGATGAGCAAAACGATGAGCGTGGGCGCGGAGTCGCAGGCCCACCGCAGCAGCGCCCCGCAGGCTCGCCGCAGGGCGCCCACAGAGGCCCGTGCTTCCCGCTACCGAGGCGTTCAGTGGGACCGCCACGGCTACCGCTGGCGGGCCCGCATCCACACCGACCGCACGCGGCACATCGGGTACTTCGAGACCGAAGAGGAAGCCGCCATGGCGTGGGATCTGGCGGTGCTGCGCTACTTTGGCGAGGCAGAGGGCAAGAAAAAGCTGAATTTTGGTGAAGCCAGCGTGGCTCGCTACCGCCAGGAGCCGGACGCGCGGCCTCCTACCACCTCCAGGGCTTCCAGCAAAGCTACCTCACAAGGCACGGACACTGCGATGGGCCCAGGGTACCGCGGAGTACTGCCTCACGATGGGGGAACTTTCAGGGCGGTGGTGTCCAAAAAGAGGGTGACGGTGACGGTGGGGGTGTTCAAGACGGCGGAGGAGGCCGCCCGCGCGCATGACTGCGCCACCATTGAGGCGCATGGCTGGGGCGCGCTCACAAATTTCCCGCTGAGCGATTATGAGCGGGACGAGGCAGGGAAGGCCCACGTGGCGCAGAGACCGCCGGCGCCCTCGCAGCAGCTGCCCCCGCGGCCGGTGCTTCCGCCTGCTGGGACCATGCTCACCAGGCAGACGTCCGTTCCCGTCGATATGGGAAGCGCGCAGTTCCAGCAGCAGCACCAACAAATGCAGCAGCACATGCAACAGCAATTGCAGCAACACCAACTGCAGCAACACCAACACCAACAGCAGCAGCACCAGAGCGCGCTGGTGCGAGCTGCTTCTGTTGGCGGAGAACTGGCGGCGGCGGCGGCGGCGTCAGCTGCGGCTGCAGCCATGGGCGCTCGCTCAATGTCTGTGCCCAATCTCAACCCTCTCAGTGCCGCCGCAGCATGGCAGCACCACCAGCAGCAGCAGCAGCAGCCCATCAACGCAGTCATCGTGCCTTCAACTGCGGGTCTTTTTGTTCCTATGCAGTTTCAAAACTCAATGGGCGGCAGCCAAGCTTCCGCAGCGGCGGCAGCCGCTGTGGCAATGGCTGCTACAGCCGCAGTGGTTTCTACCCCTGGGGAAGCGCTGCTGTGCGCTGCTGCAGGCGTGCCAATGCCGGAAACCGTCCCGCAGCATATGGAGCAGCAGCGCAAGCGGCAGCGGCTCAACAACACCAACAACCCCCCTCCCGTGCCCGAGCGCAGTCACAGCCACACCCCCAGCGCCAACGGCGGCACCAGCGGCAGCGCGGGCAGCGGAGACATCGCAGCGGCAGCTGCAGCGGCAGCGGTGGCAGCGCTGTCACCTTATCCGCAGCAGTTCAACGAGGTCACCCTCACTCCCCCTGGTAACATCCGTCCCACCACCGATGGCAAGTACCACGCCACCCTGCAGATGGACTTGGGCTCGTTTTCTAACTACGATGAGGCGGTACGCGCGTACGACAAGGCAGTACTCATGGTGGCGGGCTTTTCGGCGCGCACCCACATGCCCCTGGCCGAAGCCGTCGCGCGCTCTGCCGCCACGGGCGCGGGCCCCCCGCAGCTGATGCCAGCCGGCTCTTCCCCATCAGGCGGCGCCGCCCCGCAGCCGCTGCGAGGCGTCATCCGCCGCGGAGGCACCTTCCTGGCATCCCTGGACGTGGGGGGCAAAGCCTACGAGCTGGGGCCGTTTGCCACCGAGCTGGAGGCTGCCAAGGCCTTCGATCGGTACACCATTATGCTGCGAGGCATCACTTCACACACCAACTACCCGCTGTGGGACCACCTGGCGTCCTCCGCGGAGGTGATGGCGCTGGTGGAGGCGGTGGGGGCGGTGGCGGCTGCTTCCAACTCTGGGGAGGTGAACACCCGGGAGAGCACGCCCCCTGGGTCCGGCTGTAGCAGAGGAGCGGCGGCGGCGGGCGGCACTCCGGCGGTCAAACAAACCTCCCATGTACCGTAAGTACTAAGTGCTTTTTTTGTATTGTGCATTATTTATCATTTTTATCTCCTCCTCTTAATTTGCAATCCTCGTGTGATGAAAATTGTGATATTTACTTCCTGTTTTTCTCCCGCTTATGCTATCCCTACTGCAGGCTGAAGCTCGGCAGCCCCCCCGTGCCGCTGCCCATGCTGTCCCCCCTGGCCCGCGCCTCCTCTGACATGGAACGCCTGCAGTCGCAGCTCAGCGACCTGCAGGCCCAGGCGGCGCAGCACATGCAGCAGCAGCAGCAGCAGCAGACCGCGCAGCAGGCGCAGGTGCAGGCGCTAGTGCAGCAACAGCAGCAGCAGCAACAGATCCAGCACCAACAGCAGCAGCAGCAGCTCCACCAGCAGCAGCTTCAGCAGCAGCAGCAGTTTGCCCAGCTCAATGCTCAGTCCCTCGTCCCGCTGGCCCCGGGCATAAATCTGCAAGGCATCGGGCAGAGGCTGAGCCCTCTGGACATGCAAGCCGTGTCTGGGATGGGGCTCAGCACGCCGGGCACGGGCGCTCCCACCGCCAGCCTGGCAGTGCACTCCTCGCTGATGAGGATGCACAGCACTGGTAACCTGGCAATGCCGTCAGTCACCATGGCCCTGCCGCAAGTGCTGCCGCCCACCCTGCCGCAGGTAACGGTAGTGCCCACCACCGCCGCCGCGGGCGCCGCGCTGGCAGCTGCCACGCAACTGGAGCAGCAGTTGGCGCAGCAGCCGATGATTAGCGGCGGCGGTGGCCACATCGCCGTCCCCACAACGCTGCCGCTCCTGCCTTCACAGAGCAACCAGGCGCTGGCGGCGTCCACCCAGGGTGGATCCGCGCAGCGCGGCGGCGGGGACAGCCACCAGCAAGCTGCGGCCAGCGTGGATCGCGCTGCTTTGACCGGCGCAGGAGGAACCTCACTTGGCGGCGGGCTGGGAATTCCCACCACGAGCGGGGTGGTGGTGGACAGCGGGCTGCGGTGGAACATGTCGCAAGGCACCATGCAGCAGCCTGCGCCGACGCACACTGGGGGGACCGCCGCAGTGTCTTCAGCGGCCGCGGAAGCAGCTGCGGAGGCAGCTGCAGCCGCAATGGCGGTGGCGGTGGCCGTGGGACCTGCGCCTTCAGCCGTTCCGGAGATGGCTTCTTGATAGTTAAACGATGTGGGAGCTACGAACTCTCAGTCGATAGTTTTTTTGACTGGCGGTAGTTTTCTTGACCTCTGCATATAACTTACTGCATCGATTGATCTCGAGTCCGTCCATCCTGTCGGATTTTACTATCAGGCAGGGTTTGATGCTATCCTTATATTTAATTTTGCCACCAGGGAGGGAGGGTGCCTCGCCTTCACTTCTTTCTCGTAATACGTATAATCAAGTCCAGCCTTAAAAACAATTCTGACATTTTTTGCCCTCCGCCGATGCTCTTGTATATATGGAGGAATTTATACGTGGTTCTGCTTGCTTCCAGTGCTTTTGAGGTGGAATTCGTTGGATGCGTTTTACCCACAAGTTACACACATTACCCAACCAACCAATCACTCTATGATGTTATGCCCGTACACCCTTGCGTTTTATTTTTCAATATTCATCAACTCCACCGCCTTTCGTCTTCCAACTTTACATTTTGACTCCAAGGGACCCCCCCCCAAAGCATGACCGTCTTTTTTTCTTTCTTCCTCGTTCTCGTCTGCACTGTCTCCCTCTTGGCTGCTGGTTTCTCCGTTCCCTCCTCCCCCACACTTTATAGTCCATGTCATACTATTGTCATCTGGCTTTCTTTTTAAACAAATAAACACATATAAAAATGCAACGTGTCGATGATACATAAAGAAAAAGAGAGTCTTTCTTCCGCAGAAAACTGGGTCAAGGGGAGCAGCAACATTTTATCATTATAAATAGCCATCAGCTTTGCTAAGAGGTTCATAATCTGGCGTCAGCTCAGCGTCGACAAGCAAAGAAGGAAGAAAGGCAGTTGTCACAATTTTATTTCTTTGCCTTTCTCTTATTCTTTCTACCTCTTCACCTCTTCGTCGTCAGAAGCGTAGTTCACGATGTACTCCTCCAGCGTGAAGGAAGAAGGGAAGCCTGGGTCAAAGTCAAATTCGTCATCGCCGTCCTTCAGCTGCTTGCCGCCAGCAGCAGGCATCGGCCGCGCCGGCCCCTGCTGCTGCTGCTTGCGCTGCGAGGGCAGCGCGTTGGGCGTCGGCTCCGTTGCCGGGTACTCCAAAAACTGCCGCCGCTCCTGTCGCTGCTGCTCCCGCCCCCGCCCGAACCCGCGCGCAGCCATCTGCTGAAACGCCCCCACCCGCCGCGAGACCTTCATGTCCCACGGCTCGTCCAGCCCCAGCGCTTTCCCAAAATCTGGCGTCAGCCGCCGCACCTTCGGAGCGCCGTGGCACTCAGGGCAGGGCACGGTGCCGGCCAGCGCGATGCTGTCGTTGGGGCGGGGCCACTGGTTGGCCAGCGCCGCCTTCAGATTGTCCTGGATCTTGAGGGCGTCCTCCTCCTCGTCCTGCGCCATGGGGTTAAAATCAAAGGCGGTAGAGGGGCCGCAGTAGAAGCACTTATAGTTGTCGCGGGGGTTGTCGACGATAGCCATGTCACGGGTGCGCAGGAAGCCGGGGCGACGGCGCAGCGTCTTGGAGCCGTGACACTGCAGAAAACGAAGGAGAAGCGGCGTTTTTTTGTTTTTTTTTGAAAATTGAGTGTTTCAGGGGGGGTTGAGCAGATTTATATGGGGGGAAAAGGCGGAGGTGGTGGTGTTTTGTATAGGGGAGAGAAATAAGTGCATGGCTGCTTCGTACGTGAGGGCATGTAACGCAGCCGGTGCCTCGGCAGCGGTCGCAGACGGAGATGAAGAATTCGTCGTAGAGGGTCTTGAGCTGGTTGACCACGATGGCGAAAGAAGCGATCTGCGGGAGAGAGAGGGCAGTGAGATCAGAAGAAGGCTAAAGGTCAAGTAGTAGTGTGCTGAGTGCTCACCGTGCTCAGTCCTCTGACGATGTCCAAGATCGGCTCTGGCTGAATCGGCATGGCGGCTGGGGGTGGCGACACGCGGGATGAAGCTGATGGAGGTCTTTCGGCGGGCAATGCGCGACGCAACCCGAGCAATTTGTGTTGCTCGATGCAGATAATTTATGTGAAGGGAAAAATGATCCGATGGGGGGGTGGCGCGGCGGTAATAGCAGCGAATCAGCAGGGACGTATTGATGGTTTTAAATTAAGCTGTGGGAGGAGCCGGGCGAGCAGATTAGAGTCGCCAAAGGTGGAAACACTCGAAATCAAAGCTAAAATTCGCATTAATTTTATTTTTTTCATTTTAGATTTCAATCAAGGCGCTGCGCTTGACGTGCTCCCGATACCGCGAGGAAGCAGCCCGCTTGGAACATTTATTAATTGCAAAGACGCCCAGCTTTTCTCGAACCCAGCGATATCCTGCGACATCAGCAGCATCAAATGTCGTTCATCATCAACTATGTGCGGTCTGAGATCGTGAACAGCATGGAATCCTCGGAAGAGCGGGACAAAAAGTGGGAGGAGCGCCTCAAAAAGTCGCATGCAGCAGCGCAGACAGCGTACGTTGTGTCTAATTGTGTCTATGCATGGTATCTAGCCAGAAGAGTCACCCGGCACCCCCGTCTTTCTCGCCCATATTGCAGAAAGTCCAGGATGGACATGCCAACCAAGCCCTGGGGCTTCTGGCGCAGCGACAAGAACCAGGGCAAGATGGAGACCAACATGGACCCCGCCATCAGCCGCATGCCTGGCCGAGCGAAGCCCTCCTTGTTTTGAGACTTGAAAATATGAAGTTTCCGTCGTGAGGTGGAGCATCGCTTTTGTGGCATTTTTCCCCATACCTTGACGCTCGTTTGTTGCTTTCGCTTGCTTTTTTCCAACAACTAATGTTTCTATGTACAAAATTCTCTCTGTAAGGCCTACCCAACACTCATTGAGGAGAGGAGGAGTACGTTTGCCACTCCCGTTGCTGTTTTCTCCGAATAAAGGGAGGCAGCATGCTGTACCACTCGCATGTGGCCCTCACCACTCCCCCAGGGTCTGCCCAAGCTCCTGTGCTCCATATTTGTGAGATAATTACTTGGTCAACTGATCTGCACACCAGAGTTGACCAAGGTGAGTAGGTGAGAGAATGGGCTACGCTCCCCGCAGCGTCTCAAGTAAACAAATTCCATCAAAATTCCAGCACGCTGAAAGTGTCAAGACCCTATTGGCATCACTTGACCATGCAGAGTTAGAGGTCGCTGGTGCGTTGAGGTAGAGCTCAGCTGTCCTGAAATTTTTGATTGAAAAAATATGGAGGAAAGAGCAAGATGTGGCAAACGAGCAGCCCTCGTGTGCGCACAATATGAACAAATCGTAAAAATATAGTTAAATTGATTGGGTTTGCCAGAACATCCACTGCAGCCCAAATTCCTCTGCGGCCCATTTTTTTGGCATCCTTGATTTAAACCAAAACACTGTTTTAATAACCCACTACCTATATATTTCAATCACATTGTTTCCAGCTCCGGGGGAACAGCTTTGTGAACTGTGCTACAAGCTTATGTCATGGACAAATTTTCACATGCACAACACTCAAACGACTACCCCCACGTTAATCGGGGACAATTCCCCCCGTAAATACCAGCTAATTCACGTTAGCGAGCGCCCTCTTACTGCCTGCCCCCTCCTTCGATCTTAAATTCTCACTACCTACGACGCCTACGATGTCTACCGCACTTGACGCGCCTGCAGCCTATTCCAGAGCAAATCTAGCATTGCTTTGGGTGGCCCGCCCCCATGCACGCGCGCTGGTTCGCCTAGAACAGTCCATGAACGGTAAACTCTCCACCTCTAATCCTCAAAGGTCGATATCATGAGGACAGAAATTTCTCTCTTACCCTAATTTAACCTCCGTTATGACCCCTCGAAATGCGCAGACCACTATCCCTCTCTTGCTCTCCCCGGCGGCTTCCTCCGCGACATTCTAATCCGCTGGAAACAGCGCGACGGACGCTATTTCTTGAGATTCACTTCTCGCCTTCATAAACCCAACGTAGACCCCCCCACGCCCGTCACCCCTGCCCTCATTCTGCATCCCACCATGAGCCACCCCGTCGACCACCTCTCCGGCACGTCTCCTTTCGAGCCTGGCACCTGGGAAGCTTCCGGTGCCAATGAAGTCTCCCGCTTGCAAGACGTCGCGCGCCAAAGCCAGAAACTGCTCACTGTTGGCGCTGTGGCCAGCACCGCCTGGCGGCTGCAGTGTTTTGCAGACTGGCTGGGGCAGCAGACCCCTGCGGACGCTGCAGCGCTGTGCGCTGCATTTTCAGGCGGTGGGTCAGCAGACGGCAGCCCTGACGCCGTCTCGCTGCCTGAAGGTGCGATGCGCCAGCTGCCGGAGCTGCTGCGACGCCTGAGGCTTCGCGGCGAGATTGCAAGGCTGGCTGCAACTGTGGAGCCTGAGGTTTTGCCAGCAGAGGGCCCTTCCAGCAGAGGCCCTGCTGAAGACCTTGAGGATGTGATCCTCGTCGGGGCGCCACCGCAACTGCCTTCCATTGGGGGCATACAGGCCGCGCCAGCGACGACCAAGGCGGCAGGAAATGCAGCTGCAGCAAAGCCGACGCTGCCTTCCACTACAGCAGCTCCCACGGCAAAATCAGCCCCTCCCCCTAATGCAACTGCTAAGCGCCCCCGAGATGAGCCGCCGGCGGCTGATGCAGCAGGCAAAGCTGCAATTTTGCTGAACAGCGTTGCCCACCAGAATGCTCAAGCTGGCCCTTCCAACCCTTCGTCTACCCATACAAGCGTCTCTACCGGTCCACGCCCCCCATCTTCCACCAAATCATTTCCTTCAGCTGCCCCTACCGCTGTTTCTGCGCCTGAAAAAGCTGGCAGCGTCGCCTCCAAGCGTGCCCGACTTTCTTCGAGCACCGTGGCCCCCACCAAGACGTCCACCAAGCCTGCCGCCCCCCGAGACACCAAGATAGCGTTGTCTGTGAAGGTGGCTGCAGCGAGAGCTCCTGCAAAGGAGGTTTCGCAGCCACAGCCGCCGCCAAGTAGGAAGCGCGCAACCATCGCCTGGCAGCCCCAGCCCCCCGCCCCTGAAGACCAGCCCCTCATCACCAACGACAAGACGAAGAAGGCTGCCGCTGCCGCCGGCGACTCTGCCAGCCCCTCTGCAATATCTGCAGACACCGCCGCCGCCGCCGCTGCTGAGCCCCCTGAAGCGAAAAAGAGGGGCAAAGAGCCCAGCACCAAGGCGGATAAGGCGGGTGTGCCCTTGCAGAAGCGTGAAGACAGCCCCAGCCTCCCGAAAATTGGCGGTAAAATTGGGAAAGATGCATCCACTGCCGCTGCTGCTGCTTCTCCCGCCAAGGCTCAGACGAAGGCTACCCCCTCCAGCGGTGCCAAAGACCACCCCACCGAGACCAAGGCCAAGTCCCCCACCTTCCGCATCAACATTCCCCCTCATCTCTCGGCAGCTACAGCCTCCGCCGCCGCCGCCAGTCCCCCTCCCACAGGCAACTCTGTGGCGCTGCTGCCAGCCCCTGACGCCGCTGCCATGGAGCGGGCGCGCCTCCAGGCGCAGCTCTCGATGCGCAACGCAGCTGGGCAGGTTCGAGACGCTGTTGACCCCCTGCTGAGCCTGGGAGGAGCAGCCAACTCAGGGAGGAAGCGCCCTGCCGGTGCCCCCGCTCGCCTGATCGGCCAGGGCGCTGCGCCGCAGTGGGAGCGCGTCGTGGGGCCCATCACCGAGGATCCTGTCAACCCTGAGGAGCGCTACACCGGCAGCATAAAAATCAGGGCGCTGCAAAATCATGCGCCGGTGCAACTGTCATTGGCCAGCGGCGCTTTAGGCGATTTTTTCGACGCCATGGACGTCGCTGCGCCTGAGCCAGGCGCAGCAGAGGACGTGGACCCGTCTGCGCAGCTGCTGGGGCGGCTGTTTGAGCTGCTGCAGCCTGTGCGCAGCGCCCTGCCAGATCTGCTGCCGCCCATGCCTGTAATCGCCTCTCAACCCCTCCTCCCAGTCTTTGACGACGCAGCCGGCGGTCTCCTTGCCCCGCATCATGATATTGTGGCCCAGGAGGAGGTGTTTGAGGAGTCGACTGTGCGGCAGCGGCCTCCAGCGCGTGCAGATTTGCTGCTGCCGATTACCGCCCCTGGCGCCGCTGCAGCGCCCCCCAAGTCGCCCCTGAAGCCTATCATGGACACAATAAAGGTGACACAAGAGCCACAGCGCGCTACCCGCGACAGTGGCAAGCTTGCCAGGCCCCCTATTCCGCCCAGCAGGGAGCAGGAGCGGGAGCGAGGCAAAGACCGGCACGACAGTCGTCAGCGATCTGGCGACCGCGCTCAGCAGCAACAGCAACTGCCGTCGCCGCAGCCGCAGCCGCAGCAGCAGCCCCCTGCAAAGCGCGCTCGACGCTCCCGCTCTCGCTCTGCCTCCCCCGACCGCAGAGAGGCCAGCAGAGCAGCACCGGCAGAAAGGCAGCAGCGCAGGGACGAAGTTTTTTCATCCGGCGACAGAGGTGGCAGGCGCAACAGGGACGGCAACAGGTGGGACACCGCCGACGTTGACCCTGCTCGCCCCATCGCTTCTGGCCGCTCCCTGCGTCTCAGTGATGCCATGTGGCGGCGGACGCTTACCTCAGGCGTTGTCCGCTCCTCCCCCGTCTACCAGAACAACTTCTGGGACCCGTCCTGGACGTTTGAGATGCAGGCAACGCTCGTGCTGCGTCAGACTGGCGGCATCCCAATTTTGAGGCTATGGATGGAGGTTCCGCTGCCCCCGCCTTTCCCTGCTGACCTCACCTTCTTCAAAAACTACCTGGCCACCCGCCCCCACGTCTTCAAGGTGGAGAGAGACGCGGTGAAGGTTGCCTTTGGCGCCCAGCCGGTTCTTGAGTGGAAGCGCAGTGTGATGGAATGTTTGGAGCGCAGCGGCACCGCCGCCTACCGTGCTGGCCTGGTGGCGACCATGCTGGCTTGCCCCTTCCCCCGAGACACGCCGGAATCTGTGCTGGAGAAGGCGCGCTCCAATCCGTGGGGGTTTCTACTGGGAACAGCCTGCGACGTGCTGTGGTGCATCCCTCCAAAACACTATGAAGCAGCGCCAAAATCCAAAAGGGAAATGTGAGCGAATTGTCAATGGTTCGAAATAATAGTAATGACCGCGCAATTATTCCTGATGCATTTTATTTTTCGTTTCGGAAAGAAGTGCTTTTTCGTTGTGAAAGTTAATTGTTGCGCCAGGCAGTTTTATTTTTATTGTATTGTATTGTATTGTTTCTTCTCACGCTCTTGCAGGACCATCGAACTGCGGCCGTGGGATGTGCCCAGTGGCCACAGGCTCCGCTTTTTGGGCGTTTGCCCTCACAAGCTTGGAACCTGCAGGAGCGGGGAAAACTGCAAGCAGAGTCACGGCAGGCTGCGCAGATTCATGGCAGATTTTAAACAGTGCTGAAGGCAATAAATTGAAGCATTTTTTTAAATTATTGTTGACAGCAGCCTGCAGAGCAGCGGCGGCAGTTGACTTTCTACCTGCAGCTGCGAGGTGAGTTTTTGGTACCATGGACTTGTTATTTTAATAAAATTATGTTCATCCTCATCTTAATGCCAATTGAAAAGTTGTTTCTCCTCTCAAAATTACTTCCGTGGCGCCAATTCCTGCAAGGGTTCCCTTTTTTTTCAAACAGTGTTTGATTTCCCAGCTAAGAGTACTACGTAACGTCTTTTACGCATGTTATTCATTACCGTGTAAGTTTTTGTAAGTTTCGCTCGTTTATTGTGAGTGAAAGAGCTTTTGCCGGCCGGCACCGCAGACTGCCATTCAATGAAGGGAGGCAGCCTGCAACGAAAGCATGGGCGCACGGTGGCGTGCGGTGCCCCGTCTATGGCTTATGGTTGTCGTGGCACGCAGGAAAGCACGACTATTTGGGGTGCTTCTCCGCGCTGCACCATGAGCGTGCGGCAGCGGCCGCACTGCTGGCGGCGGCACCAACAACAAGGAGCCTGGTGGAGGTGGAGGCGGCAGACCTCACCCAGGAGGCGGTCCTGGTGCGGGCGCACCTGGTGGGCGTACAGGCGGCGAATAAGGAGAGCACAAGAAGAGAGAGAGTCAAGATTATGAAAATTTACAAGATGAATACGGTGATTAATTAATTATTATGATTGCACATGCAGTGGTTCGCGCTCCCTACTAGTTAGCTCATTGTAGCTGCCAGTGCGTAAACTTTGGTTGTTTACTGCACTGCGACGTCGGATGCTTCACTTCCCCGTGGTATCGTAGTCTTTATCGGACGGGTACAAATGGCGGGTGCCACATTTCCAGTGAGCACACCGGGTAGTACATCAGAAACCCTTTAGCCAGGGGTTGAGTGACCGCTGTAGATGGGAGGGGTGCTGGGCGGGCCAGCATTGCCCAAGCGCGAACCACAAACCGGACGGGCGTTTGCCGTCCGGAGAGGGCGGTATCGCACCTTTTCCATTCATGTCGGTCGCGCCGTTGGGGGACTCAGGAAGGCAGGTGCCAGAGCCTTACGCTGTGGGCGACGGTGCGGTTCCGGCGAGTGCAGTATCCGTACGTCCACAGTACCTGGGGTAGATCCCACCGGTGGAAGGGGGTACTCCGCCTTACTGTGGCGGGGTGAGCGGCACGTCGCCTTGCAGGTCTCTATAAGAGCACCTTCTGTAGGAGACGTTACAACGATACGTTAAACCTTGTAAACCTTGTAAACCTATACTCGTTGAGCACCCGCGGCAAAAGCTTGGGCAAAAGGTAGATATATTATTGAACTCTATCTGCAGCCATATATTTTTACTCTCAATATTTTCACCTTCTCTCCTTCTTCACGTATTGTGTTCACAACCATTAGCCTTATTAGTAAGTTAAAAAAGAAAATAAATTTCTTTCCTACCTCTCAAACATGCAGAGCGCCATCCTGGGGCTCTGGGCAGCAGCTTCCTTCGCGGCCTCCTCACCCGATGGAAACAGCGCGACGGGCGATATTTTCTGCGCTTCACCGCCCGCCTGCACCGCCCAGGCATCGATGCTGACACTCCCACCACCCCTGCCTTCATTTTAGACCCAGGAGGGATCATCCACGCAGTTGACAATCTGTCGGGCACTTCGCCCTTTGAGCCCGGTACATGGAGAGCTTCAGGCAGCGACGAGGTGCACCGGCTGAAGCACACCATGATGCATGAAAAACCGCCCACAGTGCAGGAGTTTGCCGGGACCGTGTGGCGGCTGCAGTGCTTTCGAGACTGTCTACAATCTCAGACCGCTGCCTATGTCGAAGAGCTCTGTGCAGCCGACTCAGCTCTCTCCCACGGTGCCCCGCTCCCTGCAGCGGCGCTGCGGCGGCTGCCTGAGCTGCTGAACCGCCTGATAAACCGCAGTTCTTTCACTTGCTTTTTTCTTTCAATCGTTTTATTGGAGTCGATAACACTGCGATTGCGACGCAGTTCTACCTGTCAATCCACACCACGAGTTCTTTAACCGTTACGTTCCATTAGCTTGTAATATAAATAATATAAATTTGTGAAGAGACGTTTCGCTTCAGTCAGTGAACAAGTGCAAAGGGAGGGTTAAAATAATTTAACATAATTATAATAAATGAGGGTTGCTTGAAAACCTGTATATTGAGAAGAAATAAATATTGTTCCTGCAGCGTGGTTTAATAAATGACGCCTCTCGGCTGCTTTTCACATTCTCATCAAATTTGGTCCATCAGGCTGCCCATGTCTGTCGACTCTTCCCTCCCTGACTGCAGCATGGCATCTACCACCTCCATGTAGCCAGAATCGTGGTCGTGGGAGGAGCGGGATCCCACCGGGGCACACTGCTGCGCCTCCTCAACCAGCCGAGCGATCTCGTTCTCCATCTGCAGAAGAAAATAGAAAAAAAACGTGTATTTAGAAAAGGAGTTGTGTATTATTTACTTTAAACTACGAATCTCGGCAGTTACAAAACACGATTCTTCGCAATCATCGTCCACAAAAAAACATATTCTGCTGAATAAAACAGCATTTTAACTGTCCCCATTTCCCACACCTCACCTCTTCCGTGACCGGCTCCGCCCTCTGCACCAACGGATCGTTGAAAGAAAGTACGTCGAGCGGCATTCCTTCCAAAAACCACGGGTGCCGCATTACCTGCGCTAGGGTGGCACGCTTGCTGGGATCGCGCACCAGCAGCTGACGTATGAGGTCCTTGACGCCCTCGCTGAGTTTGCGCTGAGGAGGGAAGGTGTACTCGACCTGAAAGGAAAAGAAGCAAAAACATATTTACGGTAGTCTTGGGAGCGTAAAGCTTGCAAAAATAGTTTAATAACCGCGAAGCTGAAAACAAAAAAACATGCTTTACGCCAACATTCGAGACTGAAACTGAGGGGGAAGAGCAGGAATGGCAGGCAATAATGAATATTTAATTAAAAAAAAATCCTGCTCCTCCTTACCTGCTGGATCCTCCTCAGCAGCATATCCATTCGCCGGTGGGTGGGCAGCATGGCGTCATCCTCCCTGCTCTGAAACGGGTACGCCCCACACACCATCACGTACAGCAGTACACCCAGGGACCACAGATCTGCCGCTGCACCATCGTATCTCACATTCTTGTCTGCCGTGATCACTTCTGGCGCCAGGTACGCGGGGGTGCCCACCCGCGACCCGGGCGCGCTGTGGTAGTTCGAGTCTTTTGAAAATCCAAAGTCGCAGAGCTTTACCAGCGGTTTTGTGGTGGGCCCGGGCATGGCATCCAGCAGCGTGTTTTCCAGCTTGATGTCGCGGGAGCACACCCCCAGGCGGTGGCAGTAGTCGATGGCGATGGTGATCTGCTGAAAAAACCAGCGGGCTTCTGACTCCGGCAGCCCTCCAGATTTTCGGACGTGGGTGAAGAGATCCCCGCCTGGCGCAAATTCCATGACGAGGACGAGATGCTGCTGGGTGAGGAAGACTTCGCGCAAGGAGATGACGTGCGGGTGCCGCAGTTTCATGTGGTTGGCGATCTGATAGGGTGAGACGAGTGTTTAGGGAAGAGACAAAAAGAAAAAAGAAATTGGAGACGGTGGGCAGTGCTTTGAGAGTTTCTTGGAAGAAAAAACAGGAGAAAATGCATGTACCTCTCGGTGAACGTAGCGGCTGATCTTCTGCGGGCAGGGAAATGAAGGGAAACAAAGGAGAAGCGGTGAACGGTGGACAAAGTGGAGATGGCGTGAGATTCCCTTATAAAAAGAACGCCATCAATGGCGATTTCACGCACCTGCGGACCTCGCTCGATGAATTTCAGCGCAAACAGCTCTTGAGTTTGCTTGTCTTTGGCCAAAACAACCATCCCATATGCCCCACGATTCAAATCTTTGACCTGCAGCAATGGAAACGCAGTTGTTGGCCATCAATAAACACGATCACTATAATTTTAATGCAGCGCATGGCTGCTAGCTGAAAAATAGCCGGTGAAATCTTTTGAATTTTTTTCGAAACCAATTTCTCGCCTTTTCATACAAGTCGTGTCCGTGAAGAGGATCCATGATGGGCGTAGACATTTTGCTGAACACACGATTGCTCAGGAATATCCAAACTTAACCCAAAAATATTTGAATCTATGCTCAACACGCTTCCGGGTGGAGGGGCGGGGGGAAGGGGGGAGTGGGTGATGTTCTAGTGTCGCAATGTATAATAATATATATATATATATGATGGGCACGAGGTCACCTGCTGAATCATTAGGAAAGGAGTTATATTGGTTTAGTGAGTTTTAGTTGGCAGAGGAGACTCTCAGCGCGAGCATGAGAACGCGAGCTTCTGTAGAAAGTGCGATGCAGGCGCGTACACCCCCCAGAGGCTCGCAAGGAGGCTCATGATAGCGGCGGTGGCAGAAGCGGTGGAGAAACAAATTCGATTCAAAGCCATTCATAGGGCCCATGCCCAAGCACCATGTAATCTGTTTCATAAAATTATCATAAAATAAAATCCGCGTCAAGTCTCGCATGGCCCAAAATCATGGCGCGGCAAAACTTGATAGATAATTCCCAGGTCCCGCCGCGGTACCCATTAAAAAAAAACTGCAATCAATCTGATGCATCTGCAGTCTGTTATAATTCAGCAGGAACTGCCCACCTCACGCCCGCCTTGGCAATGACTTCTGTTCAATCCCAGCCTACTGCCACATCGGGCACCAATCATGGTGCCGACTCCATCACATACTATTTGACAATGATAGAACGGTGTTACAAACCATGGTTTGGCATGGAAACTGTAAGCGGAAATTTCTTGATGAACGAATACGTCAAAAGGTATATGAAACGTGAAGTACGGCGCGCTGCGAAATCGCAAGAAAAGGAAACCATGGTGGCCCCCGGGTGAGCGCCTCACTGTCCCAGAAGAGTCACGGCCCTCAGCGAATTGCATCGTGGCCACAAATCAAGAGACAAATAAAACAGGAAGAAGAGGTGGGAAAGAAAAAGGAGCAGAGAACAAGAGTTTTGACAATTTTCAAAGTACACCAATGCAAGAATACCTAAGAAAACAGAGGAGTAAAAATAGGGGGGCGACTGTGTAAAACATGCTGTGAATGAAGGAATGAAAACAAAGTCTCTCTCTCTCTCTTTCAAAGAAGCCTAGAATTCAATTTTATTATGTTACGTCAGTCACCAGCCAAATGCCTTCAAGGCACGGGCGAAGGCCCTCCAGAGGCTGGTCTGTGCCCATGTGCACATACGATTCATTATTACCGTTGTTATTGTTGTCGCTGTCACTCCATGCGATGCCGCCGCTGCCGACGGGGGCCGTGCCAAGCAAACTACAGCTTCTCATTGGCTTCCCACCCCGTAGTCGTCTTCGTACGGCGAGTCGTAGTTCTCTGCGTCCATGGTGTCGTCGATGTAGTCGTCCTCCCAGTTCTGCTGCGGCGCTGCGGGGTTACGCTGCGCCTCCGTCACCACCGCCCGCACCTGTGCCTCAGTCTGGCTGCCGGCGGGCGGCATGCGCATGTTGTCGTTCATCTGCTTGACCCCGGGGGGCAGGTCCTTGTTGAACCAGGGGTGGTCGAGGATGCCGGTGATGGTGATGCGCTTGGCTGGGTCTGAAACCGAAAAGGTGGGTGGGTGGGTGGGGGGGGGAGTTGTTCAGCGGTGCACCAAGAAAGCATATATAGCAGTGTAATACTAATGCATTGAAAAAAACTAGGGAAAGGAGTTTCGAGTGGGTGTGTCCTCTCCCGAATAAAATTAAGAAATATATTAAGAAATCTTAATAAAATTAAGAAATATTAAAAAAAGGGGCAGGGAAACTCTCCGAAACACAATGAACATGCACCATACTGCCTGTGACATGATGAAAATAACGATGTTTGTACCTGGGATGAGCAGCTTGGACATGATGTCTTTGAGCTCTGCCGACAGCTTCATCCCAACAGGGAAATCGTACTCCACCCGCAGAATGC
The DNA here is from genome assembly GCA_963854735.1 of Marvania coccoides. Classification (NCBI taxonomy): domain Eukaryota; kingdom Viridiplantae; phylum Chlorophyta; class Trebouxiophyceae; order Chlorellales; family Chlorellaceae; genus Marvania; species Marvania coccoides. The sequence continues at coordinate 1,157,010 of OY978103.1, read as the reverse complement.
GCTGAATCATCTTCTGCAGCTTCTGCGGGTCCGTCTTATCCTCGGGCCGCTCGAACGGGTACGCCCCTACCAGCATCACGTACAGCATGACCCCGCACGACCAAATATCGGCGACCTTGCCGTCGTAGGTCTTGCCCTTGGTGGTCATGATGACCTCGGGGGCCAGGTAGGCGGGGGTGCCCACCCGCGACCCGGGAGCGCTCTGGAACTTCTCGTGCTTGGAGTACCTGCCGTTTGAAAATTAAAAATTAGGGATGGAAAACGATAGGTTATTAAAAAGAAAACGCGGCTCGATAGCCCGCGTGTTGCGAGAGGAATGAAGGTAGCGCTGTTGAATAGTAATATAGAGACAGAAAGTGGAGTCAAAGTTGCCCGTGACTCACCCAAAGTCGCAGATTTTGATGAGCGGCCTTGGCGACCCATCCAGCAGCGTGTTCTCCAGCTTGATGTCGCGGTTGGCGACGCCCTGCGCACCATTAATAGCAATGAATTGATTAAGTGCTAAAAGTAGCGAACAATAGGTTGGAAAAAGGGTCAAAAAGTTAGGAATGATAAAAACCAATATTCTCCATTAAAAAAAAAACTGAACTCCATGTATATCATTAGAAACTCGCCATTCTGTGGACGTAGTCAACTGCGACGATGAGCTGTTGGAAGAACCACCGCGACTCGCTCTCCCTGAGCCCCCCCTTTCGCACCACGTACTCGAACATGTCTCCGCCTGCCGCATATTCCATAGCGATGCACAGGTAGCGGGGGGTGAGGAACACCTCCTTGAACTGCACGATGTGGGGGTGCACCAGCTGCCGGTGGTTGAGGATCTCGCGCTCCACGTATTTTGTTACCTATGGGAGGGATGAACAATGGATTAAGAGCGGTGGAGGGTGAAGTGGTGGGAGAAAATGAGGATTGCCGGCAAGTTATACCTTGTCGCCGCGCTCGATGAACTTGATGGCCACCTGCCGGCCTGTGATCTTGTCCAGGGCGAGCTGCACGGCACAAAAGATGACCAAGAGTGGGGTAGGGCAATCGCTGAATATAAAAAAAAGGTGTAAGACCGCAATTCAAAGGCGTGAGAGCCAGGCGCAGGCTGGAGGCATACCTGGACGAACCCAAATGTGCCAGAGTTGATGTCTTTGATCTGCAGAAGAGGAAACTTTTGTTAAAATAGAGAGGGGGCGGTATGGGAGCCAGTCACTACCACTGATGGAGCGCTCGATGTGCACGTCCAGGATACGCGCGTCACCTTTCGATACTTTTGGTTCCCTTCCAAAGGGTCCTCAGATCTCTGGGCCATGGCTGCCCTGGCGCATCCGCTGCCTCAGAAAAAAGGATTCCGAAAATGATCAGAAGCGCAGCGACGTCAACCAGAATGCCTGCCGCTCGAAAGATTGACAGTTGCTGATCGACCTCAAGCTTATCAGATTCTGCGGTCCTGCGCTTGTTCACCTCCAACGCGGGTTTTCTCTCCGAAAAAGATTTTCGTGCCCGATCTTATTCAACTGCCTGTGCAAATGCCCGGTGGGCAAATTCAAGATGATAGTTCAATTTGCAATATTTAAACACTGCAATTTACTGCACCCCCAGGCAATTCAAGTTTGCCAAATGTATATTTCTTTTTACTGCTTTTCTCGCGTGATATCGCCTCTACGCATTTCATACATTACATATTTACATTCACACCAGGACACGGGACAGCGCCACCAGCCCCGCCAAGCACGCAAGAGCCCCCACATCACCCAATACCTGCCCTGCCTTGCCTTGCTCTGCTTCCCTGCCGCCCATTTCCAAATGCAGCACGTGCCTCTCCGGCCCTATGAACCCACGCGCCGTCATTGCAACCGCAATGCTGTCGCTCCTGGAAAGCAGATTAGTAAAAAGCCGCCCCGCTGTTCTTATTGCTAAACCCAGCGTGCCCCTCGTTCCAACCAGTTTCCAGTCGATCCCACGGCTGGCCAGCCCCAAGCACAGGTTGCGCGCCTCCTCAAACACCGTCGCCATGAAGCGCAGCGCCAGCAGCACCGTCAGCACGAGCTCGTTGACGGGAACGCAAAGAAAGCGCAGCGGGGCCAGCATGCGGCCAACGGCGCGCGCCATGCGCTCGGGCGGGGTGGTCACCAGGCACAGGCTGGCCGACTGCAGCGCTAAAAAGGTCAGCGCGGTGACGGTCACGGCCAGTGAGAAGCTCCGCTTGGTCACGCTAAAAGGCCCGAGGTTTAGCATGACATACCGGTAGGATCGCGCCACCACGGCGTCTGCCATGGACGCAGGGAGGTCTGCTGCTGCTGCTGCGCCCGCTGCGCGGTCGGAAAGGATGGGCGCTGCCACGTCAGAGCCGAAGACGGTGATGGCAAAAATGAAAGCGCACAGGCCAGCCAGGCGGGTGAGCTGCGGGCGGCACAGCCGCGCGGGGAGTGCCAGGGCGGTGATGGAGGCGACCACGGCCACGAGCGTGAGCTGCATGGGCGTGGAGGCTCGAGCAACGATGGCGAGCACGCCGATTGCCCAAATTTGTTTAGCCTCCGCTGAGACGGCGTGAAGGAAGGTGGAGGGCTCAGGGACGTAGGCGGTGTACGGTACGGATGAAATTGTGAGGATGCGGGTCAGCAGGTTGGGCTTTGCTGCCCGTTTGGCGGCGATGGCAGCAGCTGCAGAGACAGAAGCTTGTGGCCGGACGCCTGCACATTGGTGGGAGATGAATTACTAGGTGGGCTTGGATGACTAATTGCGGATTTTTAAGGGGCAGAAAATTGAAATAGGTGGTCTCACTTGTGGCTGTGATCAAGTGTTGGCGAGGTGCATTGATAAAACGAGCAGCGGTGGGGCTCGCCGCACGGGCGTGTCCTCCGCTGTAGACAACCCGCATTTTACAATACTGTTGAATTGAATCAAGCCAGTTTAAGCGCGAGAACTCCACTCACAGCCCAAAACGACGACGCAGCTCATCTTCTGCAAAATCTCTATCTGCTGAGACCCTTATTTTATTTACTTTATTGAGTTCAAACTGCAGCGATGTCCGCGATCACCCAAATTGGGTCTCGACCCAGCGTTGCCCAGCTGCAACGAACCAACGGCAATCCCACTTTCATCTCAACTCCAGGCCTGCGCCCTTTTTCTGCAAAGCGCCTCAATGTGAAGACCTTCAACACCGTGGGCACCGAGACCCAGGCCGTCGAGGAGGCAATTGCTCCAGCAGCAGTTGACGCCACCGCCGTCGCTGAGTCCGCTGCTGAGTCAGCTGCCGCCCAGAAGGCGCAGGCCACCGAGCTGGTGGACCGCCTGGTGGAGCTGGTAAAAGACACAGGTAACGACTCCGCGTACTCTCTTGTGTTCATGCGCTTCGAGCTTAATTATCCTCGGTGCTTATTGGGCATATGAAAAAACTTAGAATCAACTCTATTTTTTCACATGCCCAATATACTCCGGGGATAATTAAGCTCGTCCTGTTTTAGAGTTTTCTTGCTTTTATGTCAATGTCACTCCCCTGGGGACTCTTGATTGAGCTTAACAATCATCAAAGTACACTGCGTATGTAAATATTGCCTTAGTATCCTCCCAACCTCCCTTTGACCCCTTATTTTAATTCTGTGCTTTCAGACAGCGGAGATTCCGTGTCCAAGGAGCGCCGCCTCGAGATCAACAATATCATTCGCGAGCTGGCCTCCATCGGCGCCGGCACCCGCCCCCTAGAGAGCCCCCTCATTTGGGGCAACTATAACGTGGCCTACGTCAGCCAAGGCAACGCCCAGGGCGGCCCCCCTGCCGGTGGCCGTTTTCGAACTGGCGTGGGAAAGCTGCTGCTGAAGACCACCCGTCTATGCCAAAGCGTGCTGCAGCCCGACGTGGTAAGAAAGAAAGAAAGAAACATCATTTTTCAAAACCAACTGTTGCATTTATTGCTTCGGGTGTTTACAAACAAAATGAAGACATTTGAACAATGCAGATATCTTTCTCGATTGTGTAAGCAAGTTTTTGAGCTCGTTTAAGCTGTTGCTTTGCTTATTTTCTTTCTCTCAATACATATTATGTTTGCAGGTGACCAACAAGATCGAGGCCTCCCTCTTTGGCTGCCTTCCCGTAGCAGTAGGCCTGCGCGGCACCTTGGTGGCCATTCCTCAGCAGGAAGACGGCCCCAATGAGCTGGACACTGTTAAAGTTTTCTTCGAGCCCCCCGAGCTTGAGCTCCCAGGCGGCATTGCCACCCGCTTTGGCCCCGCCTCATCCGTGGTGCTGACCACTACCTACCTCGACGAACGCGTGCGCATCGGCAAGGGCTCCCGCGGCTCGCTGTTTGTGTGAGTAGTAAAATGATGATAACAAATTACACAATTTATTGCATTTGGATTTGCCTTCATGGCATTTCTTCTCTAATACATGTATAAAAACACTCGTTTCCCCCCATAAACAGCCATCTCGGCGATGTCAATTGCAGTTTCTAGATGATATTGGTGATTTTTGTTGAATGATATTGTTATCGATATTTTTTGTAGGTTCACGCGTGGCGGCGAGTCTGACTTGGCCGGCATGGACCTGATTGGCACCAAAAGCACCACCCCATTGGGCGCTGCCATCCTCTGGTCGTGCATTGGCACCATGGTGGTGGGCGGCGGCTACGCCATGGCGTCACCAACGCTGCCGATGCCGGCTAAAGCGGCGGGGCTGGTGTCGATGCTGATGGGCACTGCCCTGGCATCAGTGTTCATGCGGGGAGGCGTGGTGGACCCTAACACGTGAGTAAAGCAGCAGCAGCACTAAATACGGCTGCTATTGAGTTAAAAACCTACTTTTTAAGCAAAATAATAATGATAAAATGAAAAATATTGCCTTGCAGGTATGACAGGCCGGAGGTGCAGAAGAATTAATAATGTGTCTACGTCGGACTGTCTTTATCTTAAAATCGAACTTTAGAAGCCTTTACGTGAAGTTGCAAGCCACGAACATTACGACTCTTGATACAAGATGGACTTATCATTCTGCTGCTGCGTACTTATTTTAAATGACCACGATGCCTCTCATTTTTCTCTTTTGAGCTTACTGACGACGATCCTTGCCTTTTAATTGCTTGTTTTTGCAAGAAACGTTTCATTTTCTTTATTTTGTAGACATTTCGTCCGGACCTTGTTGTTTATTTGTTTTGACTCCAGCCCACCGCCTCCCACTGGGGGGGAACTGGGACAACGGCCGCACCATGTTGCAAACTTCCGGGTCCCTTCTCTGTGTCCCTGGCGGGCAGCACCCGATTGGATTATATCAGTCCTTTTTCTATTGTTTTATTAAAAATATTTCGAGTGCCGACCCCCGGGATTTTGATCCCTGTCCCGCCTGCGGCGACTTAGGCTTGTAACACCCTCATCATCATCGTCCTTCATTTTGTTTTTCTCATTTCCCAGTATATTTTATAGCGTAATTAACTGTGTGATGCGCTGCAATACAAGAGCTCTTTAGTGGAGATGGGCGGCTGGCATTGATGCAGCGCTGTTTGATCACTTCCTGCTGAACAAAAAATATCCTAGCTGCTATCCATTGCCTACAAGTGCATGTAGAAGGCAAGCGGCCCCTCCGGGTGCAATGGAAAGACACGGCGCTGCTCCTGAAATGCTTTTTGGACAAACGTGGTAATTCTGGGCTCCTCACCTTACGGCGGCTGTGCTCGGCAGAATAGCCGAATTTATAATGAAAACACGTATCAATTAAATCAATAAATAATATCGCAACCTCTTGCGCTGCTGAAATCCCGTTTTCGCGCGTTCAAATATTTTATTTTGTTTTCAATCAAAGGCACAAAGAGGTCATTCTCGACCTGAATTGCTCCATTTCGAAGCAAGACGAAAACTTAAAAATATAGCTGTTCCAAATTCGCAACAAAACCACACCAGTTACTTGAAACTATGCGCGGCGGCGGGAGGGGAAGAGGGCGTGCGCCGCAAGGCCCTCGCCCAACGGCCCGTGACGACGAAGGCAACCCCATCGAAGCAAAGCTCGCGGAGGGACCTCCCCCCACCTACCCAGTATGAGATCCAAGCTTCTTTCTGTGTCAGCTTTTACAGCCAAACATGTCCAGCCGCCCGCTTTCCCCTTTTGGCTCAAATTCATGAGATATTATTTCTACTTTAATTTAACTCCGCAGGAAAGAGAACCGCTTCCACTGTTCACCGAGCGCGTCCAGGAGGCTTGCGAGCCCCTCTCTCGCTCTCTTCGCAGCATCAACGCTGGATTTCAATCATCTGCTTTCCACCTCGGAGACCTAGCTGACCGCGAGCGCAGAGACGCCTCGCAGAAAGCTCTAGCTTCAGTGGTCACCCTGGACGGCATGTACTTCCCCAGAGAGCTGTATACTGAGCAGCAAAAGAGGTGCGCAATGTTCAAATTTTTTTTATTTTATTTTTATTGTCATCCCTTTCTGAATCTCCTTTCGAATAAGGCCCACATTACGGATGAAATACACATTTATATAATTGGAATAAAAATATTATGCAATTTTCCTCATCGATCCTCGCGTGTTTTTCAACCCTTTTCCCTTCAACGCGCTTGCAGCAAGGGAGTGACAAAAGAGGCGCAGGCCGCCTATTGGGCGGCGCACACGCAGCATACGCGGGACCTCGCGTCAGAGGACCCCATGGCTGGCCGCCTGGAGGAGCTGGCGCGGCGAGAAGACCTGGGGGGCACCCCTGGTACTGCCCAGATGGCGATGGGAGAAATCGAGGAAGATGAGGTGATAGATGACGAGGAGCTTGTGGAAGAAGACGAAGACCCATACCAGAATTTCGATGACGATGAGGAGTACGATGATGACGATGATGACGGCGGGAACGACGCGGTGTACTGAGGGGATGAAGCGGAGCGGAGCTGCGGCGTTGAAGGAAAAAGCGACTAAGAAAGGAAGAGAGCGAAGCACGCGTTCTCGGATTTCTGAGATTGGGGCCATGCAAATGTGTACGATGGGTTGTTTGTACAATAGCTATAGTGTTTGACCCCAGTTATTCGAAGTTTAAAGTGCAGACGGCGACATTAATTCTTTACATCACACGCCACCTGCTGTTTCTATTTTGAAGCTTTCTTTTTGCGCGCTGCGGGCTTGGCCTTCGCAGCAGGCGCGGTCTTCGCCTTTTTGGCCCCTCCCGCTTTTTTCCCCGCTGCCCCAGCCGCAGCCCTTTTTTTCTGTCCTTTCTGCCCCGCCGGCCCCGCTCCAGCGTCTTCCCCGCTGCAATACTCGTCATCCGCCGCAAACCCCGTCCAGAATGCGCTCTCGTCCATTCTTTCTTGTCCTGGCAGCGCCACCGCTCTCAACGCAGACTGAGCGACAGTCTCGACGACCATCTCGCTGCCTGCAGCGCGGGCCAGCATCGCCGTGCCAGGGAGAGAGACGTGCTCCGTCTCGTACATCACCCCTGCGCATTCAAATTCTGAAAACGTCAACCAACTACGTAGGGGGAATAAGCGTTCCGACTTTCCAACTTCAACAAACCGATTTGATACGAGTATAGACTAAAAGTAAAAGAAAATTAGAACACGCACCCATGAGGTCCATGATTGGGGCAGCAGCAGCCGCCTTGAGGGAGGAGCTCCTGCCCGCATCCGCTCCTGCGTTTCGAGTGAAACGCCCCACCACGCCCGCTGCGCCCACCAGCCCCACCCCAGGCGGCATCTCCATGAGCACAACCGTGTCTGCAGAGCTCTTGAACAGCTTGGAAGGCAGCGTCACCTCAAGCGTGGCCGTTTTTGAAGCGGTCGCCATTCGGGCGGATTTTGCTTTGGGAGCGGGGCTACGCGCCGCCAGGGCGGCTGTCGCAGCTTCAGCGGCGTCGCGCATGGGCACAGGAGCCTCCAGAACCCTGAAGGTGGGCGGCATCTGAGCCTTTTTTGCCGTCGTTGCCAGCGCTGCCGTCTTTTCGTGGACAGCCGCCTTCCGGACGAGTTTCTCCTCCCCAGATGAAGCGCTGTCGTCTGAGGTGGGGTCCCAGTCGCTGGTGGAGCCAGGCGAGGCATGCGGTGCTGCAGCAGTGCTGCTGTTGCCCTTCATTTTTTCTCCGCTGCGAAGTTTGTTTTCAGGCTCAGATGCGCTGCTGTAGTCCTCTTCGAAATTATACACTTCTTCATGTTGCTCTTTCTCGTCTTCAGGAGGCTCGATTTCTTTCATTTCCTGCTCATCTACAGCAGTAGAAGCAGGCAGAGGCTCGCTTTGCAGAGGGGCAGCAGGACGGGGGCGGGGCGCCTGCGCGGCCGCCGAAGCTTGTTGCTGAGCTCCAGAGCGGCGAAAAACCCTCTTTTTGAGGGTCGCATGCTGCTGGTTCGCCCCAAGAGCAGCTGGAGGAGGCTTTTCAGCAGCAGACGAACCAGCGACCCTCTCTCCAGCTGCGCCAGCGGGCTTCTTCCGCGAGAATACTGCCGGTATGCCAGTGGTGAGGAACCCTGTGGGGCGGAAGGCGTAGGGATCCTCTTCTTCCTCATTCAACAGAAGTAAAGTTTTTTGGGCTGGCTTGGGGGCAGCCACTGGAGACGCTGGTGCACGAGCCGCAGTGCCCTGTGTGCATGGGTTTGGTGATAAATAAATCGCTCTGTTTCCATGCGCATGATGACAATTCTAAACCAACCTTGGCAGCGGCAAGAGCCTTCAACACACGTCCCGTCCCTCCCACTCGCTTCATCCTTGCTCCAGTGGCCTGTGGATCTTCAAAACGAGCTATATAATTTGAATAGCAGCAGCTCTTATCGCGTCCAAAATTCGTCCAAAATTCTGCCGGGCCTCCCTTTCATCAGATTTCAGAAAGGAAAGTTGTTCAAGGAGTCCGACAGCAAGACTCAAATTTATTGAAGTATTCGAATTAAAATCATGTTTACACTTAATGGTTGAAGACAAGAACAGATGGCGGCAGATATTAAACCAGAGATGTCTCGGGAGCAAGACGAAAATGCTCGGAATTTTCGACAAATCGACCTGGCGAGGACCGCCAGCACGATTGATTACTCTCTTTTCCATATGCAATTTTCTGATAAACTCCTTGAGCAGGTAAGCCACGGGCCTGGGGTTAATTTTGAACTTGCCATTTTTTTTCTTCTTCTCATTTTGTTGCCCACTCGCAGAACTTCCGCGACGAGTTTTCCAGGTCGCAGGCTGCCTCATCAGACATCGTATGGTCAATTTCCAGCACGATTCTGGGGGCGTTGCTCGTTTTCAGGGTGAGCATAGTTTTATTCAGGTCACAGCTCCCCCGCCTTTGTCTTTGCGTTGCTGGTCCGCTCACATGGTTCCCGCTGTGGCGCAGGTTCGCGAGATGGTCGACTTGCACACCATTATCATTACCATGATCAATTTGGCTGTCAGTACCGTCACTAATCTGACGGTACTCTATCTCGCTCAACACCGCCGAGAAAAGTACATCAAAATTAGGCAAGTAGCGGTGGTAACAGCGCCATTCTCTCCCTTTCGTGCCTTACACCGTCTCGTGACTGCCTCAGCTTTTAATAAGCATCGCACCAGCATGAATACGTAACACGACAGAATTATTTATTTATTTCCACGATGGTCAATCAAACCTTTCTTCCCCCATTTCTTACACTTAATTTTTTTATTTTTATTTTTTTCCTTTCTCTATTTTTTTTCCCTCCAGGACGCCGCTAATGCTGCTCAGCCGGGGCCACCGCGGCTTCGCCTTGAAACTTCTTTCCACCCCCCGCATGACCGCCGCCAAACTGCTGCTGGTGCTGCCGCAGACGCCCCTCTCCCAAGCGCTGACCCCCGTCTCCATGCAGTGCATCATGCTGGCCATCTACTCCATGGGGTTCCGCATGGTGTCTTTCTACCAAGCCCCACTCACACTCATCGTGACCATGCTCCCTGTGATAGGCACCCGAGGGTTGACTTGCATGCCATTTACGCACGACATACCGGCCGCAGAGGCGCACTACAAGCACGTGGTGAGCGCCGCCAAGCCGCTGTTTTATCGTCTGTTGCCATTCTCCGCGTATTCCATAGTGACGGGGGAGCAGCCGTGCCTGGTGTTCTGCAGCTGGGGGCTGCTGGTGTTTGGCTTCTGGCTGCCGCTGCTGGCCTCGAATTACGCCGAGGAGCGGTCGCGCAGGGCGTTCCTGGTGCAGCTGGGACTGCCGAGGCCTCCAAAGCAGTCTGGCGGGCTGGTGGCGGCACAAACGTTGGGCCAGCTGGCGATCTTTGCGCTCGTTTCATGGGGATTGATAGACGGGCTGGCCATTTTGAGCGCATGAATGTGCGGTGGGAAAAAAGTTGTATGGCAATACTAAAATGTCTTATCGCATTAATTCTTCAAAATTCTTTACGCTATCTTCGTGTTCGCCTTCGTATTCTTTTATTTTGTCATCCCCCCCCCCCCCCTTACTCCTTATTTTATTTTATTTTACTTTCTTCCTGTTTACTAAACAGTAGTACTCGCGCTCTGAACCCTAATTTTATTTCTCTTTAAACTTGACAGCGTATATTTGCTTCTTGTATATATGCGTGTGAAGGGAGGGATACGTTAAGTGGATACGCGTTCATTCATTAAATCACATTGATAATATACATACATACATACATACATACATACATACATACATACATACATACATACATACATACATACATACATACATACATACATACATTACAGGTTTATGGAAAATATTGGCATATTCTCGCCTTTTCTTTAAACTATTCTTCCCAGCTGGAAAGAAACTGCAGTCTAATTTTATTGCGTTTTTTTCCTATCAGTTTTGTAGTTCACTGCTTTTTGTCAATGATTTCCGTCTGTATGCACGCTTTCCTGTTGTGAATAACAGCAGCGGTGGCCATCTGTTGACTTCTGTTTATGCTCTCTTTCCTATCCATTTTTTTCTTTCTTTCTCCCAATATATCTTTGCGTTTGCTTCCCAAGTGAGCAGATATAAATAAAGAAGATCGCGGATATTTGTAATTGTTGAATCATGCTATTGGTGATAGAGAGCCATGAAGCCTGGCGCTATGCCACAGCTCGCCAGACGCTGAAGAAGCTTTCCAAGCAAGCGCGAGTATAAATCAGATATGCCGTCTCGCAGCTTTTCCTTCTTGTCCCTTCTGAAGCTCCTTGTCTTGAGGTCAGCGATCAGCATGCTCATGTCAGCACGCTCGCAAGCATCGAAGAAACAAATCTCAATGTTCGCCAAGCTCCTGATGGCTGGCCACCTGCTTTTGCTAGCATTGGCTCTTCATCTTTCTTGCCACGTCAGCAAAAAAAAATATATATATATATATATATATATATGGAAAAAAAACTTCTCTTCTCGAACGATTATAATACAATTGCGGTAAAATATAAGCAATGCTATTTCCGAAACCGGAAGAGCAGAAAACCTGTGGCAAACAAACTATTTCAGATAGCATTTGTTTTTTTTTATATTTTTCATATGCCCAGTGTACTCCGAGGATAAGGATAAGCTCGCCTTGTTTTTAAATATGGAACAAGCTGGACCAGAGCCCAAGGAAGCCAGGCTCCCGCACGACGCGCCGCACCCGCTTAAAGCACGCGCCCGCCACACCGTGCCTGCCAACGTCCCCGATCCAGTTGAGCTGGAACTAGGCACAGCGCTGCACCCTGACCCGACAGAAATCTTAGGCCACCCCCACGTGCCCTGCGAAGAGCTGCCGGCGGTTCACACCCACAAGCTGCCCGACACGCACGCCAAGAAGGCCATTAACGCCCCCGTGGTGCGGCGCGAGCCGACCACGCCCCCAGTAACACCGGTGGGGAGCTCAAGCATCGACTAAGCACCAGAAAATGGCTCAATTATGCTTTGGTTCGAAATAAAAAAATAAACTGATGATGGGTACTACCAAGTACTACCAAGAATAAAATAAAACTTTCTTTCAACCAAAATACGAGTTTCATTCAATTTTAAGTCTTTTAATTCATCCATTGATTCATTTCATGGAACGCACAAGACAGTGGCTTGTTTTTAAGCTTAAAAAATCAAAGAAGCTCTCTACTCCACGATGTTTACCATCTCAGGATTACCCTACATAATTGTTTTCACCAGCCATGCATAGTGCTCTGCCTTCACTTCATACCGCTCGCTCTCCCCCGCCAAATGCCCCTCATACGCGTCCGGCCACACCAGCACCTCATTCGCCCTGTTCCCTTGTCGCAGCTTGGCCGCAAACCGTAGGGGCCCCCATGCAGGCACTCTTTCGTCCCCGGTGCCACAAGTAAGAAAAACCGGAGGGTATTTCACCTTCTTTTTAACGTTGAAATACGGGCAGATCCGCATCAAGCCCGCCATTCCGTTGGGGTCTGCGGGGTTTCCCCACTCGTCGTACTCGTGCTGAGTGAGCGGGAGTGAGGGGTCACACATGGTGGAAAGAACATCGACAAATGGAGACTCCAATAAAACAGCGCCAAACGCGCCTGGCATGGCTGCCACCGCCCCCCATGCCGCCACCGCCCCGGCGCTACTGGCTTCGATCGCAAACCTCCCTTTCTTGGCATCTCCCGCTGCCACAAGATGCTCAATTGCTGCTTGTACGTCCCTCGCGCTGGTAGGCTTGAGGTCCGGCCCCCTTGCAGCTGCGTGCCAACTTCTTCCCAGCTCCCCACCCCCCCGCGCGTGCACCAGCGCAATGCTCCACCCCCGCCGCAACAACGGCACTCTTTCCAGCAAAATATCAACAGGCAGATTGTGCCCGTACGCAGCGTAGACCCCAACCAAGCAAGGCCCAGGAGTGACACTACCACTGGCAATGGTACCATCGCGAGTTTCCGCAGAGGCTGCTCCTTTTGCTGCTCCGCTTTTCCAGCGGACCAGTGTCAGCGGAATGTTCACGCCGTCGAAGCTGGGAACAGCCAGCCTCGTGCATTCAAACTCCTCCGGGTCGAACTTTACTAGAGGTGCATCGTCACCGGGGTCCACAGCCACCCAATTTCTTTCCTCCAGGTCCCAGTCAAATGGGCGGTCGGGGTGAATTGGGGATGAAAGGTCCATGCGGACCACATTTGCGTGGAAATCAGCGTTGGCGCCGGCGGTCATGGACAGCGCCCACGGCGGGGGGGTCACCACGTAGCTGGCGGAGAATGACGGGACGCTGCAGGGGTCGAGTAACGGGAGCACGCGCAGCCGCAGTTTACCGGCATGGCAGCGCTCGTGCAGCACCAGCGCTGCGGAGAAGACATCCAGGTCTTCGAGGGCGACGTCTGCGCGAGGAGGCACCACCACACGCCACCCAGGCTCGCCGTTTTCGATGGTGGAAGTCGACGTTGAATAGAGGGCGTAATTTTCAGCACCACGGGCGTTGCTGAGGATGTACAGCCTCCCTGCAGCGTGCTCCAGGAAGTATTCAAGCCCCGGAACGCGAGGCTGCACGCAGCGCAAGCCGCCAACGCCGTCAGCGGGCAGTAAATGCACTTCAGAGCTGGTTTTTGAGTTTGAATTGATGACCAGCCACGCCCAGTCTTTGGTGCGGCTGAGCTGCACAAAGAAGCGCGGGTCTTCTTCTCTCCAAACCTCCTGAGCTTGCTGGTGCAAATTGCTCTCCGTGCGGAAGAAAGAAGACACCGCCGCCGAGGGGAGTATCGCTTTGGCCTTCATTACGCGAAAAGGGCGCCCCAGGTCGTCAGGCTGCGTGAACAGCAACGTGGTGCCGTCTGCTGCCAGCTCCAGCCCCACGATGCCGCACAAGGCTGGCTGCTGGGCCGTGCGGCCCGTGCGAAGGTCTCTGATGAACGTTGAATAAATTTCGTCTTTCCCAGCCTCTGCCACCGTGAAAGCCACCAAGTTTCCGCACTTGGACAGCTTCAACTGCAACATGGAGGGTTTGGGGGCGTGTTAATTGAGTACGAAATAGCTGTTGAAGTCCTTCAGTTTTTAATTTCAAAGGGTATTTCCGTCCCTTAAAATTTGCGCCATTTATGATTTAAAAAAACTGACCTGCCCGAGGGAGATGCCGTCGCCGTGCACCTTTGCAAGCTCATTCACGTCTAGCACCACCTCCTCCGAAGCGCAAGCGCCCATTTGGCTGCCCTGGTCAACGGCAATCGGGCGACGATAGTAACACGGCTGCGGCCGCTCTGGAGTTTGCCTCACGAAGAGTTCATGGCCGCCTACGCGCTCAGGGGCTGACTCAGTGGATGCGGGCAGCATGCCGTGAATTTCTGACAGCAGCTGGGAGGCCAGGGCATCGAGACCGGAGCGTTGAGCAGAGCGGCGAAAATGGGCAGCCTCGCGACGCAGAGCCAGCTCCACGGCGCCTGGATGGGTCTTCAGCCAGGCGAAATCGTCGGTCCAGGTCTTACCGTGGGCCTGCACAGTCTCTGGCACGGCAATAAAGACAGGAGGGTGGCCCGTTGTGGATGACGAGCTGCATCGGGCGAAAATGAGGGTAGAGGCGAGCCGCCCGGGGCTCCGCCGCGGCAGCAGCATCCCATATTTGTAATTGGAATGCGTGGAAGATGATGCAGGGCGGCCCAAAAGAGCGACGCGCAGAGGTCGTTTTCTCCAAGTCAAAAAAAATTGTTTTCAACAAAATTACAATAAATTTGTTTTTTTTTGTTTTTAATTAAGCATTGCATCGCGCTGATCATCGCAATTTGCACCCTTCATTGGATGCACCCCCTTCATTTCTGCTAACATTAAATTTAGCAAAAAATGAATCCCAATCAGCAGCCCGGTGGGGTCCCTGGCATGCCGCAGAACATGCAGCAGGCCGGGATCCCTCAACTGCCCACCATCGGGGGCATCCCGCAGCTTCCCACCATGGCCCCCATCGGCGCTGCCGGTCAGCTCTCTATGGGAGCTGCTGGCATGCCCAACATGGCCCTCGTCCAGCAGCAGCAGGCAGCAGCGGCGGCTGGGGGCGTCTCCACGACGCAGGCCATGCAGATGCAGCAGCAGATGCTGACGCAGCAGCAGCAGCAGCAGCAGATGCTCCTCCAGCAGCAAATTTTTGCGGTGCAGCTGCAGCGCAACCCCAACCTCATCCAGCAGAACCCCCAGCTGCTGCAGAACCCACTCTACTACGCGCACTACTCTCGCGTGATCGCGCAGCAGCAGCAGGCAGCGCAGCAGGCGATGCAGGCAGCCAGACCCGCCCTCCCCACCGCCACCGCTGCTGGCCGGCCCCCCACCGCCCCCACCGGCAAAGCAGCCAAAGCAGCGGCGGCCGCCGCCGCTGCCGCTACAGCAGCCGCAGCGGCGGCAGCGCCCGCTGCAGGGGGGTCTTCCGGGGGCGGCATGGTGGCCCCGGCCGCCCGCCCCTCCTCCATCTCACGCAAGCGCAAGTCTGAGCACTATCGCCTCCCCGACAAGACCTACAACTACCTCCCCGAGTCGCCGATGTTTGTGACGCTGCAGGACGCGGAGCGCCGCGTGGACGCTGCGATTGCTCGGAAAAAAGCCGCCCTCAATGAACTCTACTCCTCGGCCAAGAGAGGTAGGACCTGAATGCGTTGTTATTTTTTTTATTAAAACATATTTTCCACACTATTATGCAGTTGCTAAAGCAGCGTTGAACACCATTTTATTTGCCTAAGTTTTTTTAACTTTTTCAGCGCCTTGGTTTTTTTGGGGGGTCCCACTCTATTTAATTATACATCGCGCTCGAGGTATTTCTAAACTAAAATATGCGTCTCTTCTCTCCCCACTTTATCTCTCTCTGCAGTGGTGGACGGCACTGCGGTCGGCGACGCCCCTGGCTCCGCCCGCAAGCGCCTCCGCATGTACATCTTCTCCCGCCACGCCAACCAGCGCCCCGTCGCGGACCCTTCCGCCCCGCCCCAAGACCCCCCTTCATGGACCCTCTCCATCTACGGCCGCATGCTGGACCCTGACGCAGCACACCCTGGCGGCGGTGGCGACCCTGAGCCACCGGAGGACGCCCACGTCCCTCGCCACCACTTCTCCTCCTACGTCAAGCGCATGACGGTGCGGTTTGAGGGTGTGGATGGCGGCCCCGCCCCGTGCCAGATGTTTGGGCCTGGCGGGGGCAGCGCCGGCGGCGGCCCTGTGAACAACAGCAGCGCCGAGAATAAGGTGGTGTGGGAGCGGTCGCGGCACGCCAACGAGGGCAAGAACTCGTTAGAGATTCGGCGGCGGGGGGACCGGCCGGTGAAGGCGATTATTTCGTTTGAGATGGACCACTCTCCAGAGCTGTTCTCTGTGTCAAAAGAGGTGGAGGCGGTGGTGGGGCTGCCGGTGGGGGAGGGCGGCGCCCCCGGGCTGTACAGCATGGCGTTTTTGGTGTCAAAGATTTGGGCCTATGGCAGGGTCAACAACCTCCTTTCGGTGAGTGAAAGAAGCCTTGCAGTTACAGTTCTTCCTTATTTAATAAATGGGGCGAGCCAGTTGATTTCGGATCAACTAGTACACTTTGTATTAAAACCCCCTTAATTTACCGCTATTTATTGGGTGGGGGTGGGGGTGGGGGTATGCTGGTGATTATACATTCTAATTCTTGCGCATTTCCCTTTTCTCTCGTTCTTTAGGTGCGGGATGGCCGCACGTTCCTGAAACCCGACGCCAAGCTGCTCAACGCGCTCGTGGCGCCCCTCCCGGCCGAGGCCCGCCCCGCAGTGGCCGCTGAGCTGTCCGAGGGCGACCTTGAGGACCTCATCAAGGCCACTCTCACGGCCCCTGGGGCCATCACTGTGCAGTACTCGATTCCAGTTGAAGGGCCCACCCCCTCACCGCCGCTGTGCATTGACCTGCACCTGGAGGTGCCGCTGGGGCTGCAGGACATCCCCGAGTCGGTGACTGGGGCGCTGGAGGGCATGCACAAGGAAGTGGAACAGGTGAGGCGCAAATTTATATTTTATTTATTTGTTGAACTGAGGAATGGCGAGATGGCTTTGCCCTCTAGCTGCATTGCTATTTTCTCTTGCTTATTTTATAAAAAGAAATATATACACACACACACATACATTCAACAGCGCGACAAGCTCGCAGAATCACCCCAAATTTATGTTTACGACGTTTTCCTCTCTCTTAATACTTGCATTTATTACCCTCCCCCCTCATTTTCACAGGTGGATCACGCCCTGGCTGCCATTCTACGCCACTACCACGAGCACCGCCGCCGCTCCACCCTGCTGTCTGCTTTCTCCGACGACCCAGTGGGCTGCATCCGAGCCATAGTGGCTGCTCAAGCCAAGGAGCTGCGGCTGGCGACTGGCAAAGAGGCGGAAGCGGTGGAGGTGATGAAGGCCGCCGACATGTTTGGCGATAAGTGGACAGAGGACGCCATTTTAAAATATTTTGCGAAGAAAGCGGCGCTGGAGGCCAACGCCAAGGCGCAGGTGGAGCAGTACAAGGGTATGATGCTGCAGGCCCAGGCCGCACAGGCCCAGGTGTTTGCGCAGGCGCAGGCGGCGGCAGCGGCAGGGATTGTCCCATCGGCGACGGTGCAGTTTGCAGGCATGGTGCCGCAGATGATGCCGCAGCAGATGATGGTGACGCCGCAGGGCGTCCCGCAGCAGCAGCAGCAGCAGTAGCAGCATCCAGGGGGAGCTTCGCGGCAGTGGCTCCCTGGAATTAATAAAACTGAATTTTGAATATAAAATTGAGAGATGCTGGAAATGCTCAATCGCCTTGCTGCATGCGATGAAACATCTCTCTGATAGTTTATCTAGTGAAGAAGAGGCGTAATGCACGTAATGCACTGTGAAAATAATCAGTGGGAGGGTCCCCTTTCTTTTTGGCTGTCACCAGTCGTGACCATTTCGCGTGCTGCTCCCTTTCTGGACAGGCAGCATGTGGGTGCCAAGCCATGCCCGAAACCTGAGAGGAGGAAAACTAGAGTTGCCCTTTCTACCAAAAGCACGAGACTCCAATCAAAGCACAAAAAGAGAAAAAATAAATGTTCGGTACTCTTAATTATCAGCAAACAGGCATCGTATAAATAAATAAATAGATCAACGCCATCATAAACGCCAACCCGCTTTATTGTCTGTCTAAACGCAAAATATGCAAACTGAAATACATCTTCTTGCATCTAATTTCATCGATCGAATACGCGTGATCGGAAAAAAATTCCACCCCACCGTCTTCTTCTGAAGACTAGGCTGCCTACTGGTGGACTATAGCGCGACTTTTGTTCAACCCTCCGCACGAGTGCCTCTGCTTTTCTGCCTGGGGGCTGCTGATGTTTTCTTTCTTCCTCCCACTGTTGGCAACCAATTTTTTTGAAGAGCGAGCGCGCCAGACCTTCCTTAAGCGGCTGCGCCTGCCCCGCGTTTCCCATTAGGCCAACTTGCTGCTGGTTTTGCATGCACTGGGCCATTTAGTGCTTTTTGCTGCCACAGCTTGGCTCGTCGCAGACACGCTTGCAACATTTTCTATGCATTTGCCCACCCTTTAGCTTTAGCTGAAGCCATGCTTTTGTTTCATCCATTCGATTTTTATTGACAGAATTGTAGCGAGTTTCCTCCCTTATTTCCGTGTCACGACAAACCTTTGATATCTAAAATTTTGACGAAACTCAGCACTTGCTCATAACCTTCAAAACCTCAAACCTCAAACCTCAAAACCTAATGCAGTATTATTCTTTTAAAAAAAGTGTGTGTTTTCCCAACATATATTTTCTTCAAATATAGTGAATTTGTGTAAGAAGTGAAGCCGTCAAAGGTGATAACACATTCTGTTCAACACCAAAAAATACATTTCAGCAGCTATACAGCTTGATTACTTCAGCTGGGGCTGTTTTCCTCCTGCACTGGGGACACTCGCCTCTTGCCCTCACTGCGGCCACCCAGCACTCGTAGCACTGCAGGTGACCGCACTGCGCGGTGCCCATGGGCTTGTAGGAGCCAGAACCCATCGGTTCGAAGCAAATAGAGCAGTTTTGGGTAGCGATTCCCAAATTTGAAGGGATGGCCGACACCGTCGTTGAAGGAAGAGCCTCAGAGTCTGCCAGCGGAGGGGTCTCTGGCTGTTGCAGGGGTGGAGAATGCCGCAGGAGAGTTGTAGGACCCTGTACAAGGGGAAACGAGCGGCTGAAAAATTTGCGCACGCGTCTCCCTGCCCTGAGAAACATTGACGGCCGTTTGCCGCCAATTGCAATATTTTGCTGGCTTTGAGGGCGCCCATCTGCGGTATCACTAGCTGATGGCCGTTGATGTATTGTCTCCGCCGCTGATGGCGTTTGCTGCATTGTCTCCGCCGCCTCCTGCTCCCACAGCAGCTGCAGGACGTGCGTTTTCAAGTCGAGAATGGTGGAATCTTCGGAGACCGCCAGCGTCAGCGAAGAGCAGTCTGGAAGGACTACCTCCAACGGAATGCTGCCTGAAGAGCCGATGGCCTCAATGGTTTCAAAGTCTTTCAGGGCGCAGTTGCCTGCAGTGGCTCTCAATCCATCGGAACTGCCGCTGCCGCTATTGCGACTGCTGCCGTTGCTGATCGTCATCTCCAAGTGGAGCTCGCTGCCTGGGCGCACTCTGTGCTCCTGCAGCGTGCAATCGTCGGCGAGCCACTGCCCCAGGTAGAAGAGCCGCTGCTGGTGCGCTGGAAGGCCATACGTCTCTTGCAGCATGCTTTTAAGCCCCAGAATAGTTGTGCCATTGCCTAAATGGAACTCCAGAGGGATCAGCTGGGCCGGCTCTCCTGCGTGCTGCGTCATGAGGTTGACTGTGATGGGCTGGGTGTCGGTGGAAGGGCGGTGCAGGTAGCTGCGGGTCCAAATTTTGACGCTTTCAGCCGTGGCGCCGATGAGCAGCGGGGAGGCGGGGCCTTCCAGGCAAGCTGCGTCGCTGCAAGCGTTGCCATTGGGCTCCCTGGGGAGGAGCAGCTGCCACAGGCTGAGGCCGTCAACGTCAGAAGGCCTTGCCACTGCGGAATCGCCGCCGTAGGATGCGAAAACGCGAGTCAAGCCTGAAAGATCAAGGGCGAATGAGAGTTATTGTTATAGATGTGTACTGTGGTGTCGAAAGGAATTTCTACCTTCGTCGGCAAGTTGGCCCAACTCCCCAACTGTACTAGCATCGTTCAGCTGCGCTGTTCGCGCCCACTCTAGGTCATTGATGAATGCGCCAGGCCAGGCATCGAGCAATTGTGATTTAAGGTCACTTTGAGTGGTGGGTTCCAGATATGAATGAGTTGGTTGGCCGTCGAGAATGATAAAATACCCGTGCTGCACCATCCTGGCTGCCAATAAGCGTGTGTTGCATATGGAAGCTGGGGGGCTGGGAGAGTGGCGACACCGTTATTACGAGGCAAGAAAAAACGTAGTGTTGTAAATTTACAGGTAAACCAGACGGTAAGAAAGGAAGACAGTTTCCGTGAATGGAAGGAGGAAAAGCATTGATTTAGGAGTGCAACTCAGCCAAATCCCCATTAATTTAGCTGGTTCGCGGCTTGTTATTTAATACATTATCTATATTGTTTATGTAGTCGACGAGGGACGCTATGGCCGACTCTATTGTGATGCGCGATGATAACGATCCCACGCAACTCAAATTGACGCAAGCCCGGAAGAAAAAAGACGTCGATGCGCAAGAATACTTAGTTAAACAAGTGATAAAATACTTAGAACAGATTGCCGAGAAGTATCGGCGGGCGAACATTGTTTGTATCATTCAGTCCGCTCTCAGCGACAAATTCCTTGTGAAAGCTGTTCGACATGCTGCCAATGATCCCGTTTGGGATGATGCTGCGCGAGATGAAATCATGCGGCTCGTCCTCGAGAAAAATGTTCACCCCACCGACCCGACATGCCGCGCATGGGCTGCGCCGACGTGGGTCTGATCGCGCAGGACGTGCAGGCGGTGCTGCCCGAGGCCGTGCGCCCGGCGCCGTTCAACGGCCCCGGCGAGGAGTTCCTGGCGCTGGACGTCGGCAACCGCCTCGTCGCGCTCCTGGTGGAGGCCGTCAAGGAATTGAAACTGATTGGCGCTGGGGACGCTGTGGGCTTCTTGGAGGGCATCCAGGAAGCCCAAAGACGCGGGATTATCTCCAATACCCAAGTGACGCAGCTGCAGACGATGAACGAGACCATCAGGAAAGGTAATATAACAAATTTTATAGCGATCCCGCCAAGCGTGCTGACGCCTGTTTCCTTCACGTTGCAGAAAAGGAGGGAAAGACGAAGAAGGCCCGGAAGACTTCGAGCAAGATCTGGGGGGGGGCTGGCATTTCTGGTGCTGGAGGGGCAGCATGCGGTGCTCAGCCTGGCAGCAGCGATAACGAATCAGATGAGGAGGGTAAGAACTATAATTATCATTGAATGCGGTGCAATTGAGATATTCTTATATATTTTTAACTGCATTTTCAACCAATAATGTGTGGTAATTCTCAAAATGCTTTTGTTCTAGGCGACGTTGCCGGCGACGAAACCACATCTCCCTTTCGGGTACCTCAACCTGCGAGGGCCACAGCAGCTGGGGAGCAGCCAGAGAGGAGTCTGCTGGCCTCGGTCTCGCCGCCTGAGGAGCTCCATTACGAGGGAGTTGTCATCGGTCGTGTTTTGGCTGCGCTTGCTGGGAAGTTCTCAGCTGCAGCAGGTGGTGGCTTCGCCGATGCTGCTGCTGGACCTAGCGGCGAAGGTTTGCTGCGACCAGGGGCGGACCAGCGGCAGCCAGGCATCGCTTTGCCTGCCAGCGGCCGGGTAGCTGGCGCTGATTCTTTGGCTCTGCTGGCTGAAGAAGTGGCTGGTGGCGCAGAGGGTGGTGCGGGGGCAGGTGAAGATGAAGCTGAAGCCGAAGAAGAGGGGGTGACAGATTTTGAGCCAGGCGAGGCGGTGGCTGGCGGCAGCAGGCAGCCTGTGGCTGGGCCGGCCAGCGCTGCTGGCGGTAGCGGGTAAGACTAGGCATACGCTCTGGTAGAAGCGCCGTGGAAGTAATCGATGCTGCGTTTCTCCTCGTTCTTTTTTTTCAGTTTCCGGCGAAAGCGACAGCAGACCTTCAAGGCAGCCCAGCTGGAGGCGTCCGGGGCGGAGGACGAGGAAGAAGTGCCACGGGGCAAGCGAGCGAAGGCGGGGGCCGAGCCTAGGGCCCGGTACGTTTTTTTCATTGTACTCAAGGAAGATCCAAACACCGTTGTCATAGAGCTCGTCGTTTATTCTGTGTCCCTGCAGAGCTATCGGGATAAAATCATTGGAGGGCCTGTTTGGCGATGAGGTGAGTCGATTACAATATGGGAGAGTGGTTTGTGCAATTTCTCAGATGGGATTTCTGACTAGAAGCATCTTCAAAGAGCGTACCGTGGCTGTGGCCCTTTTTTCCGTTAATATCTTCGTTACCGCTACTATACACCAGTTTGGTACACTCTTTTTATAAGATTTCCTTGATGATAATTTTTAAGTTAAGCAGTGGCAAAAAAGAAACCATCGCTGCCGTTTGCATATGCTGTGGCCCCTTTTCCAGTGAACAGATGACCCTTTTCAACCTGCCTTTCCATCTAAGGCATTAATTTACATGCAGTGGGCTTCTTGCAACTTTTGAGCACACTTTATTTTTTTTATTTTTGAAACCACACCCCCTCCCCCCCCATTTCAGCCCCTCACTGTGAAATTTTGAAATTTTGTTTTTTTTTTCAAATTGAGCTCTCAGGGGTTCTTTGAGACGCTGACTGCTGTGGTGGTGTCCCTTTTAACTTTTCTTTGTTCATTCCAAGTTTGAGCGTGACTAAAGATGCCGACAATTGGCTTGCTCCATTTTTTGGGAGGCAATTGGCCTTTTTTCATAGTTTCTTTGCCGCATTGCGTAATTAAGCTTGCCCCTGATATGCTTGCAAACTTTGGGTCAAATTAAAATTTATCTTTTGTTTGAACCGGGCTGTAGCCCACCCCCGAGGCCCGCAGAGGAGAGCTACTCATGACTCTCCTCGCTGGCGCCAATTCACACCTCCTTGTGCGTTTGCTAACGCACTGAGCGTAGCTTTCTTATTTTTTCTCTCGTACCTAACGGAAATAGCGTTTGCACTTTTCGCTGTCGTATTATCTTGAGCTGCTGGCCCCAATAGCGGGGCCTTTTTCAATGTTTAAGGCACCTCCTTGATGATTTGTGTACTGAAGGCGCCCCTAGGGCACTACGCTAAGTTTCAGCCTTTTTTTTTTTTTTTTTTCCTGAAGGACTGCCTTCAACCCCCCCGGCAGGCCCATCGGGGCACAAAAAAAAAAAAAAAAAACTTTTTTTTTGTCTCAATCGGGTTCCTTAGGTACTAGATAATCATGCTTTTGGTGCTTATCCTTTTGCTTGCGCTTTGCTGTGCAGATGATTGACGCCAAGACGATGGCCATCGAGGAGCACGCGAAGTACTTCAAAGGTGGGGCAGACGTCAAGGCCAAGGGATACACAGCTGCTTTGCTCTCGCGCCTTGTAGGGCACTACGCAGAAGGCAGCCAGGATCACGCCAGAGTGGTGGCGGCGTTGACAGGCCCTCCAGCCATCTCTCGCCTAGTGATCATGTGGCAGAAAGAAGCAGGAGGGTGGGGTAAGCCACTAATTGTCATAATTCTTTGTGCATTTTGATCAACGCCTTGTTTTATCCGTTCATTTTATAAAACGGGCTTGATAATTGATAAGCTTCCTTGCGCAGAGTTTCCCCATGTCGCTGCATGGAAGCAGGCCCAGGATCAGAAAGCGCAGCAGGCAGCGGCTCAGAAAGAGGCTCAAATCACGCTGGGCTTTGACCCTCCACCACCGGGGCCAGAGCCAGCAACTGCGGCGGCTTGCTTGGCGTGGATGGACCAATGCCAGACCAACCACCTGGAGAAGGTAGGCGGCGGGGAGTGGATGTGGAAGAACACATCAAATATGACCTGCGATCGGGCGGAAGGCCTCTATAGCCGAACCTTGAGCTGGACGAAACATTTTACGACCGGGGTGGCAACTCCGAGCGCTCTGCCGAAGATAGGCAACTTCACGAGAATTCTCAGCAACACTCTGCGGAAAATGTCAAAGACGTAGCAGATTAAAGGTGTGTTAAACTGGGTGTCATTTCGTTTTAATTTTTCTTGCGCTATTGTAATTATGAATTAACTAATTAATTAAAACTTGAAAACCGAATTCCGAAGTTTGTTTTAATTTTTTAATATAAACTGCACATGTCATGAGATATAGAGACTTGGATGCCCGGTTGCTGCGCTGGTAACCCCGCGCCCAGTGACCGGCGCTGCGAACCAAATCCAAAGTAAAAACTCACAAGTGCCTCAAAATTCTCAGCCCTCGTATTCCAGAGTATCTTCGTACTGTGTGCCTCGAGAATGGGGAACAAGCTACCTCACGAGGATAATTTATAATTGGCTTTGAAACACATACTATTTATTGTTGATATTGCACCAGACAAAACAGCATAAAAATAGCAGCCAAATAAAGAATACATTAAATAATAGCACCATTAATAAAGATACACGAATAAAACAATATTGAACAACGTTGTTATATACATATTTCAATACTAAAATTTCAAATATTTCTTAACTGGGAAAAGAAAATAATACAAGAAAATTACCCCAGCCGCTGCACAATTACTACTACCCAGGCGGCGGTGGGAGGAATCGCTGCAAGCGGTTATAAGCATCCCTGTGAATGCACTGCAAGCGCTCGTCTTCCCGACGCAGCAACACCACTTTTCCCGCTGCCAGCCTGCGCTGCTCCTTCAACTCAAAGGCAGCGCTGCAACTCAGGTCGATAGCCTCTAGGCCATCTGCACACCGAGCTGCTTCTTCCTCCGCCGCAGCAATGGCGCCTCTTGCTGCGCCCTCGCGCTCTTCCAGCCAATTGAACACGCGCACAGTCTCAACCTTCAGCAGCGTGGCCTCCTCTTTTGTGCGTGCCAGCTGGTTGATAGCCGTACGGTACCGCATGCCAAAATGGCGCCGGGCGGATGCCGTGCCGTTCCCCGCCAAGGCAGCCGAGCCCCAAATGAAATCTTGGTGCATCGTCGCCTTCAACTCTGCATCGGTGACCAGCGAGGGCTCAGCGCCACCTGGAAACACCTGCCACCGCTTCCACTTCCACAACAGCCCCTTCACGTTGGCCTTGATAGCAGCCATCCGCTTCTTCAGCTGGTGGCCGTTCTTGCCACTCTCCAGCCGACCCATCTCTTGCTTGAGCTGCGAGTCCTTGAACACTTGGTCCTCTGTTAGGCCCTGGTAGTGCTGCACCATGTACGCCTTTACCTCCACCTGTGCATCTGCGTACTCCTGCGACTCCACCTCCCAGGGCTGGCCGACCAGCATCTTCCCCAATGCCGTGAGTTTCACCTCCAAGTTGTCGCGCGCGTTTGCCAGCCGCTCACGCACATCGCTGCCGCTCCTACGCTCCACATTGGCTCCGATGTTGTCGGGCAGCAAGACGTCCATAGCAGCCCTGTGGCTGTTCAAGTTGTCCAGCGAAGCCAGCTTCATCTGCACCACGAGCCACTGCGCGCCGAGGCTGAGGTCAGCATGCGAGGCGATTTCGTCGCTGTCAAGATCCCTCATGGCGGCCTCCAAATCGGTCACCCCCTGGGACCTTGCATCGTCCTCGATCTTTTTCTTTTCTGTTGTACATGTTCCTGCGGAAGAAGAAGGAGGAGGAGGAGGAGGAGGAGGAGGAGGAGGAGGAGGAGGAGGAGGAGGAGGAGGAGGAGGAGAAACAGTAGCTCAGTGAAAACATTATTTTATAAACCCCCGAAGAGATGAGCTCATGCGCAATATGATCATATTAAAAAAACGAAATAAAAATAGAACCCACCTATCTTTGCAGCAATTCTCAGAGTCCTAGCCTCCAGCATCTTGGGGAAATTCCATTGCTTGCGAGAGCTGAGCAGCAAAAAGAGCATGTCCATGCAATCCCTCCAGTTCGCATGCGTCATGTACCGCGCCACCTTGCAAAACTTCTTGATCTCGGACCAGAGCTCCTCAGTCTGCTCGCCCACGCGGCGTGCTGCGCCCTCCTGGTACAACGCGCTGTTCTTCAGCTGGCAGGCCATGTCGTGGTCGAAGGCGTGCATCATGGGCAGCATGAGGCGGATGTCATCCACCCCCGCAACGCGGTCTCGCAGCCGATCCAGCAGCAGCATCCACCGCCCCCGAAACCTGCACGCCAAGTCCAGAAAAACGAGTTCCAGATCTGGCCTGCTCTGGATCAGCGATTCCAGCAAATACTCGTAGTAGGTGTGGTTTTCAGGGGTCACCATGGGGATGGCTGTCCCCAATAAGGGGAAAACATGAGGGCAGCACGCTGCCACCAAGCCGCATATGTCGGTCTCAGCCCTGCCCGCCTTCACCGTGGGACGGTTGCATGACAGCTCGGTGGTGCAGCGAGGCAGCACCGTTGAGTCACCATCCGGCTCCAGAGCATCCGCTGCCGCTCGTCGGTTCTGAGCCTCGCTGACCATTTCTCCAGAAGCGTGCAGAAGGCTAACTTTGTCAGCCAGCGCAGAAACAAACATACGCAAAGTTGGCTTGTTGCTTTGCTGGCTGCTGCCGGCTGATGTAAAATGGTTGGCAGAGTTGATGGCGTCCATACTGGCGCAAGTCTTGGCATTCAAAACTGGAGTACCTGCGGCATTTGCAGCAAGCTTAATCATTTTAGACTCCATTTCAAGGGATAACAAATAAAACAAACATTTTAATTTCCCACCGTTGGACAAGTACGGCCGGTGGGTCATAGCGCAAACTAGACAGTGGGCATAGGGGTCGGGGAGCTGCTCAATGAGATCTTTTTTTGCCAGGATCTCAACTTTACCCAACTCCACCATGGCGGTGACGAGCTGCTGCGGCTTCAAACCTCCGCTGATCTCGTCATCCCTAGAATTCAGTATTGTGATGCCGCCGGGCTGCAGACGCCGCTCCTCGTTTTCCCGAGCACGAAGCCACGCTGCAATGGAAATAAAACATGTTAATGCGCATTTATGAAGAATAGCAGCCGCCAACAATGCTTCTCACCGTTGGCAGAAAGCCCATTGTTGAGGTGGACGTCCCGGAAGGTGAGCAGGAAGGACTGAGAAATCCAGGTGAGGCAGTGCTCGGTTGGAGTCGTGGGGGCGCAGTCTACCATGTAGGGGTGCACTTCAATTTTCTTGTCGCACGTGCGGCAGAGGTACGACGGCACCGACACGGTGGTTCTGAAGCCGTGGTCTATGAACTGTACAGCGCGGCGGGCGGTCTGGTAAACAGGGGGATCACTGGCGTCGAGGAAGCGGGAGGCACAGCAAGGGTGTCGCTGGACGGCGTCCTCTGCCACCTCATCCACGTGGTCCTGGATGCCCGCCGCCAGCATTTTGTCAAATTTGTCTCGCAGTTTTGCTGCCCAAGGTGCCGCCTTTGTGAACTCGTCCAAGTTGGCAGCTCGGCGGTTGTCAAATTCTTCAGCCTGCCTCTTCATATCCAGCATGTACGTGCGACGCGGTATTTTGATGACATCTTCGTCATCTTCGGAAAAATAGCTCGAAGAATTGTTTGGCAGTTCATCATTGGCTGATTCTCGGTGCCGTGAACCACCGCGCGGGTCTGGAGGGGCTTGCCCTGGCCTCCTGGCTCGCGAAAACTTTTTGGGACGAGCTTGACCCTCTGCGAGATTTATTGGCTTCCTCATCGCGTACACGCTCAGTTACAATATGAAAACATACAAGATCAATACAATTCTAAAATATTATAACTAAAGGAGGCGATTTAAGCATTTCCGGTTCCTAAATCAATGCTTTTCCTCCTTCCATTCACGGAAACTGTCTTCCTTTCTTACCGTCTGGTTTACCTGAAATTTAAAGCGCGTTTTTTTCTCTCTAGTATTTTAATATAGCATCGCAATTGACTCGTTCATTTGCTTTAATTATTTAACTCGAAAAACAAGCAGGCTCTATCATCTGTGGGACCCCCTCCAAGGCATTCTCATTTTTATTTTATTTTTCAAATTTCAAATTTCAAAAATAAAAATGGGAAAACGCAAGGCAAAAAGCGCCGTCAAAGTAGAAGACGAACCCGTCAAAAAGGAGGAAGACGACCAGAAGGAGGAGCCTCAGGGGCTGGTGCCCTACGAGCTGGAGCGCCTGGCCATCATCCAACGAAATCGCGAGCGTCTGATGGCTCTGGGACTCCCCGGGCTGGTCCAGAAGCTGCAGGAGCTCACCCAACAGGCCGCCCCCAAAGCTAAGAAACCCGCCAGAAAGCGCGCCAAAAAGGCAGACGAAACCGTCAAAATCAAGCTGGAAGAAGACGAGGCGTCAGAGGGGGGGCCGCGGCGCTCCCGGCGCATCGCGGAAGTCGCCGCGCAGCCGCCCAAGCCTGCGGAGGAGACGGCGGAGGAGCGGTTCGACCGGCAGCTGGGCGAATTCATCGTGGACGGCACTTGCCCCAAGTGTGGCAAGATCTACGAAAAGGGTCACAGTGGTCACCTCCGGGCCTGCGGGGGCGCCAAGCCCGAGTCTTCGGCTGCAGGGAAGGGCTACTCCGCGCGCGACAAGGAGCTGCTGGCGGACCTCACAGAGGAGGAGCGCAAAGACGTGAAGAAGCGGACGGTGGCGCGTATGAAGGTGCTGGAGCTGTCGGGGCTGGTGGACTACTCGCCAGAGGCTGCAAAGTTTGTCGTGATTGGGTCCAAGGGCGACCCGTACACGGTGACGCTGGCGGACGAGAAGCACAAGTGCACGTGCTTGGACCACCGCTTTCGCCGGCACAACTGCAAGCACATCTGCCTGGTGCTGGCGCAGGTGGGTCTGCTGGATACTTGCTTGCCCATATTATACGGTTATTTCGTAGCGTCCCTCAGTTTAGTATGCGGTTTGAAACGCTTTTCCGCATGCAACAACTTTGAATTTTCGGTGGAGGAACTGAAAGGCTGGTGTGATGGGTCGGGTTTTTGTTAATGCTGTTTTGTAGGTGGGTGCGCTGGATGCGCCTGAGAAGTGGCGCGAGGGGGTAGAGTCGCAGCTGGACGAGTTGATAAAAAAGGGGAGCGGGGAGGACGAGGGCAAGCCGCCGGTGGCGCCGCCGCCCAAAAACGCTGCGGCGGAAATGGCGGCCAAGTTCTTGTAATTACGAGTGCTGAGGGCTGTTGCAGATGGCGTTTATGTTAGTCAACGTATGCGAGTTACGTTGACGTTTGCCCTCTCTTTGCTAACTGGTACATTTTGTTTGAAAAAAATAGAAAAATAATTTTACTTGTTCACAAGCAGCAGCAGCAGCAGCAGAAGCAGAAGCAGAAGCAACAAAATTGGCTTTGCGAAGGGCTTCTGTAAAGAAACAGCAGCAAGCACGCAAGTAGAATAGCGTTGTTGAAAAAAGAAATAAAAGGCTTGGCAAGCGCTCAGAGTTTACTGCAATGACGGGGCAGTGGCTGCCAACAGTAGTCAACTTCAACATGAAATGCTGCGAGTCCCTTTTCTAGTGGAATGAACTTGGTTGTATAAAGAATCAATAAAAGAAAACTATGGTTTCCTCTTCTAATTGGTTTATTCTTTCTTTCCAATTCCGTCCTCGGCATCACTTGGCCTCGGAGGGGTTCAGCTCCTTCCAGGCCGCAATCCAGGCCAGCATGCCGTTGGCCAGCTTGTCAAAGTAGGGGTCCAGGTGGCCCAGCCCCACGCGCACCTTTTCTGCGAGCTCCTCCATGCACGTGAACACATCGGTGGAACCTTCCGAGAACTTGACGGCCTGGAAGAAGGGGATGATTTCCTCCTGCCAGAAGATGCCCTTGTACTCCTTCTTCAGGTTGACAAAGGGGTTGGAGGCCTTGGAGTGCCAGATGTAGGGCAGGCCGGTTTTGACGCCCAGGTTGAGGTGGTCGGTGATCACCTTGACGCACCTGAGGAAGAAAAAAAGGAAGAAATAGACATGGGAAGGGTAGAGTGAGAAGGGGATGTGCGGCATTGTACGCGGTAATACATGTTAAAAGGCGAAATAATCGGTGAAACCGTTAGTAAAATTGAGCAAAAACGGCCCAAAATTAGTGCTATAAACGGCGATTTTTGAGCAGATTGAGGTAACACTGCTACTCACCATCCAGCCCACATGTCGTCGTACCGCCCCCACGGCTGCCCCTCGCCCATCAGCCCAAAGTACATCGCAGGGCCGATGGCATCACGGTCAAACGCCAAGTTCATGCCGCACATCGGGAACAGCGTGCCCTTGGGCACCGTCATAACGGCGTCCACGTAGCGGGTGTTGCGCTCGCGGGGCTTCACCATCTGCGTGGGAGCGTCATAGTCCGGAATGTTGAGCCAGAGGCCGTGGGAGACGGCAGTGGGGCGCCCTTCGCGCATGGAGAAGGGGTAGCCGCGCACAAAGTCGGCGCCCTCTGCGTAGGGGTCGTAGAGGGTGTTGAAGAAGTCGGGGGTGGAGGGGCACAGCAGGTTCTTGATGTGCTGCTCCAGTGCATTGATGTCCTGGCCGGAGGGGTTCTTGGCCACGAAGCAGTCATCGTCGATGGTGTAGACGTACTTCTTCTTGCTGATCATGTACCCGAAGCACCTGAAAGCGTGAAAAATGGACAGGAAATGGGTTAAGAACAGCTTAAGGAAAGTCGGGAGAAAAATAAATTGGATGTGGTGTGCACCTGCAGGCGCTGTCCTTGAAGCTGATGCACCAGGCCTTGTCGCCCAGGATGCGCTCGATGTCATTGCGGTTGTAGAGCTCGTAGTCAAAGCCAGGGGGCACGTCAACCTTGCGGGCGGGATCACCGTCCTGGATGACGATGATGTGGTAGGGCTGGAAAAAGGTACGCCTGTCAGGAAAGCAAGAAATGATAATAATCAGTGGGTTGGAGGGCTAAACGCGCAGAATTAAAGGAGCCGCGTTCAGTGCAATTTAAAAATCCCGATATGTGTCTGGTGCGTCGACAAAATACAGGGGACGGAGCACGCACCATTGCTCCAGGAAATCTAAGCTTCGGACTGCGAGGAAAAGGAGGGAAAACACGCTGTGAGTCGATGAAAAATGACTTGAACAGATGCAGACTAATCAAGCGGGAAATCGAGCAAAGGGCTAGCCAGCGCCCACGAAGGCTATTGGGTATGTTTTGAACACATCGACCCGATCGTGGGCGCACAGGCGGCAGTGCTTGACGCTGAAGCGACAGGGAAAGAGAGATGAGAGATGTACGCACTAGTGGGGATGACTATATCCAGCTGGTCGTGGAGAGGGGCCGCCATGTTGGGTATTTGACAGTTTAAAAATGCGGGCTGGCAGGAGTGAGAAATCGGCAAAATGCCCCCTATTTTATTTTGAAACTCCAAGAAAGTTTCAATTGCAAAAAGAGCAAGAGAGAAATTCTTGTACTAGCAAAAAAAAAAAAAAAAAAACATTCAAACCCGCTTAGCAGCCTTCTTCTTGCCTCCCGGGGTAGCCGCCTCCCCGGCCGCCGCCTTGCGCTTCAGCGACGCCACCATCAGCCGCAAATCCGCTTTTCCGCCACCACTGCCGCCGCCTTCTTTTTTCTTCTCCACCGCCGCTTTCTCTCGCACCACCGCCGGCGCCTCTTCTCCCCCGGTCTTCTCCTGCAGCCGCCGCTTCTTTCCGCGCCGCCGCGCCGCTTCTGCGGCAATCACCGCCGCCCCGGGGCCTGCCTTTGAAAATCTCGGATCAGTGGGATCCAGGGCAAACTCAGGGCCGCTGTACAGCCCCTTGAACCGCGGATCGTCCAGGTCCACTTTGAACCCAGCGCCAGCCGCCTCCTCGTGGTCCTCTTCGTCTGAGCCCTGCGCCCGCTCAGACCTCACTTTCTCTTTCTTTAGCCGCATGCGCTCCTTCTTCGACAGCTTCTTTCCACCGCCCGCCGCCGACACGCCGCCTTTGTCTTTCGCCGCCGCGTTGTCTGCCCCCCGCAGCAGCGCCTCCTCGTCCATGAGCAGCATCTCCAGCTGCGCCCGCTGCCGCCGGCTCTCTTCATCCTCCTCCTCGCTGCCACCTCCCCGCCTCTTTCCCTTCTTTCCCGCGCTTTTCTCACTTTCTTTCTTACCCTTCTTTCTTCCCGGTGTGTCCCCGGTCAAACCAGGCGCGTCCCCGGGCCCAGACTTAAAGAAAGGATCGTCAAAGGGATCGGCGGTGGGGTCGTGCTGAAAGAAAGGATCGTCGGCCACGCCAGCAGGCAGCGCCTCCTCGTCGGAGGAGCCAGAAGCCTCGTCGCCGGAGGTGTCCTCCTCGTCGTCAGAGTCCACATTGACCTTGCCTTTGCGCTTTGCATCTGCCTTCTTCTCCCTGTGAGAAGATCGAGAAAACAGCGGAGAAATGGTGGATGGTTAGAAAGGTGTAATGTGTTGGTTGGAAATCTGCAAAATCAATGCAGTTTTTCAAGCAAGTAGAAATCAAAGAAATATGGCCATGAAATAAATTTATTTGTGGGGAAACTCACCGCTTGCGTCTCAGGTAAGCCTCCCACAGAGTCTCCCCTTTCTTGGCCTCCGCCTCGCGCCGCTTGGCCATCAGACGCTCCCCCAACCCCTCCAGCCCTGGGACAAACGTCACCTGCATCTCCATCTTGCGGTCATCATCGCTCGCACCGCCACCGCCATTTCTTTCTTCCTCCTCCTCGTCCTCATCCTCATCAGACCCACCACCCTTCCCGCCTGCGCCGCTCCAGTCTTTCTTCCCCACCCGCTCAGCAGGCGCGTCGCCCCCACCGCCCCCCAGCAGCAACCGGCGGTAGCGTTCCCGCACAGCCTCAGCATCCCTATTGCCGCCCTCCCCACGCTTATTTGCCGCGCCGCCGCCGGCCTCTGCCTCCTCCTCCTCTTCAGAGCTGCTCCCGCCTTCGCTGTCGGTGGCCAGGTAGGCCTTGAAGTCGTCTTCCTTGATTTCATCAGCCGTCAGTTTCTTTGACAGCGCTCGCTTTCTCCCTTCGTCGCCTTTGTCCCAGGTCAGCTCCACGTTGGTGTGCTGCAGCGCCTTGGTCTGGAACACGGGCGCGTCGTAGTCGGTGGGCACGTCGGTGGCTGTGTCTCGGACCTGCCGCCCCGCGAAAGATTGGTCATCAGGGACGAATCGAAGGTCGAACTTGCAGGCAGCTGCAAAGAAGTAGAATCAACGAGTTGAAAATTTGAATCGACAGTAAGAAAATTTTGTGCAGAGATTTTTTTTTTACCCTGGAGAAATTATTTAACAAAAAAAGTTGTGAATGATGATTTGACTCACTCTTCATCAGCTCCATGCCGTCGCACTCCTCGTACAGCTTGTTGGCGGTGGACGCGCTGTCGCACTCCACGATGGCGTAGTACCACCGCAGCTTGGAGCGCTCATACAGCCGCAGCCGAGACGGGTCCACTGCCCCTTCACCGTCATCGCTCTCGCTCTCACTCCCAGCCTCACCCCCACTCTCGCTGCCGCTGCCACCACCCTCTTCCTCCTCCTCTCCAGACCCGTCTTCCTCCCGCTCCTCATCATCCCCAGAGGAGTCGTCACTTTCGTTTTCCGCCGCGGCAGCAGCACCGCCATCGCCGCGCTGCCTCCAGATGCCCTGGGGCCCCGTCAACGCCTCCTCCACCATGCGCTCCAGCCCGTAGTCGGAGGGGAACACCGTCACCCGGCGAATGGCGCCTCCACCAGGGACAAACGACCGCAGCGCCACAAGAATGTCAACCGCCCTCACGTGCTCCCAATCTAAATCAACGCACGCCAGCCGCGCGGTAGCGTCCGGCAGCAGCATGATCTGCTCCATAGGGTTGGCGGCCAGCGCGCCCACCCCCCACTCCTCGAGCTCAGCCTCAGGGACCCCCTCCTCTTCACTCTCCTCTCCTTCGCTGCCGCCGCCAGCGACCTTT
Organism: Marvania coccoides; assembly: GCA_963854735.1. Lineage (NCBI taxonomy): Eukaryota > Viridiplantae > Chlorophyta > Trebouxiophyceae > Chlorellales > Chlorellaceae > Marvania > Marvania coccoides. Next base: position 1,123,368 of record OY978103.1, on the reverse strand, counting down.
TCCCGGCCTTCCTCGCTGCCGCTGCCGTCTTCCTCCTCCGCATCGCTGTCATCCTCCTCGCTGCTGCTGGTTTCAGGGCCCGCCAGCCCGCGCATGCGAGCCCAGCGCAGCTCAGCAGCGGTGGCTTCAGGATCGGCGTCAACGTTTTCCTCATCGGAACTTTCTTCCTCGCTTTCCTCCTCCTCTGCAGAAGGTTCTTCGTCGTCATCGTCGGCTGCGGCTTTGGCCTTGCTCTTTTTCTCGCTGCGCCTTTGCTTTGCCGCTTTTGCCGGCACCTCGGCTGCTTCTACCTCAGAGTCGTCCTCCTCCTCCTCAGCAGCAGCAGCAGCACCACCCTCTTTTTCGATGTCTTCGTCCTTCAGGTGGTAGTACTTCCGCATGTCCTCGTGACGCCCCTTGGTTTTCACCTAGAAATGGGGAAAAAAGACAATTAATCAGAATTTATCGGCGGGAAATGTATTTTATTATGGTCTTAAAAAACCGCAAAAAAATAAAGGGATGGAACTCACTTTGCGACCTCGCTTGTCCACGCTAATGCCAACCTTGAAGGCAGGGTCGTGGAACATGCCTGCAGCAAGGGGGTGGGAAAAAAAGTGAGGAAAACGTGGCGGCAGCTGGCAGCGTCGGCGACTGCGCCCACTGATTTTCCAAGCTTGCGGACGCTGTTCGCTATAAATTATTGAAAGCTTACTTTTGAAGCGGTCGTCGACCTGCACCTTGGCTTTGGCCTTTGGGAACCGCTGGAATCGCGGGTCGTGAGCCACGGCGGCGAAGCGGGGGTCGGCTGCAGCGCCGCCCTTCTTCTCCTCTTTCTGTTTACCCATAATTATGATTTTGCAATAATTTTTTAGCGAAGAAGGGTCGCTTTTTTGTTAGATTTTATTCTAAAGTCTTGTATGTGCGTGTGCATGTGCTGCTTTATGCGCTCACAGTAGACTGTTTGGATGTTTCAAACAAATGCAAATGAAAAATAATATAGCCGAATCGCAACAACACGAGCATTTAGCATTTCACTTTCCATTGAACTTTTGAAAGAGCCACAGCAGACGAACTCAAATAGGTTCTAGTGATCTACATTTATTATTATTGTTATATTATGTCTGACGACATCTGCGCCCCTCCCAGCGTATTTTTCAGACCAGCCCTGCAAGATGACTTGCCGACGATTGTGAAGCTCGAGGCACGTGATTCCGAGTATTTAAATACAAGATGTATTCAATTTCGCATGCTGAATAAAATCCCAGCCCCCAAACTCTTGTATTCGCAGGAATTAGGCTATCCTGCCGATGAAGCTGCTACTCCACAAAAGCTCGCTTTCCGCCTGGAACATGGTGCGCAAAACAACATTTTAACGCCCAGGAAAAATACAGAACACGAATCTGACGATGATAATCTTCCTACCAACCCCTCCCCTTGCGCCTGCCTTCCTGCAGCGTCCGATTTCTTCTTAGCGGCGGTGTCTCTGTCCGGAGAAGTCGTAGGCTTCGTTTGCGGCACTCTGACCAGCTCAAGCTCGCTCACGCATGAATCTATGGACCGACATGAAAACGAAGGCCGGCTGCTGTGCATCCACTCTGTGTGCGTGAAAGAAAGCGAGCGAAGAAAGAAAGTTGGGCTGCGGCTGCTGAATGCCTACTGCAACGTGGTGCAGCAGGCCAGGCCAGGGCTGGAAGGGATCAGATTGCTGTGCAAAGACAATTTGGTGAGGCGACTTGACTTTGAGGCTTTCATGCAACGGAAGTAGTTTTTTTGTTTTTTTCAAATTGGAATTTTTTTTCATGAACGCAGGTAAAGTTTTATCAAAAAGGCGGGTTTTCGGTGGTGGGGCCTTCGGCGGTGCAGCACGGCGCGGATCAGTGGATAGAAATGGAGCTGAAGGAGCAAGAGGACGATGCTGGAGCGGCTTGACTTTTTCTTTCAAACCTAATCATTTTCTGCAGCCACCAAAGCTGAACCTTGTCCCTTTATCGTTTCTTCAATAGCGTTGGAAATGAAGAGAATGAAACGCTAAAATATTTACAGGACAAGCCGCACGGAAGCAATCAACCAAAACCTAAGTTTTGAACTAAAAACTTGCTATGATAGCAGTACATTATGCTTTAAACAAACATCATTGTCGCTAGACACATTTCAAAGATACATAAATCACGCACCATGCTTGTTGGATGGGAGAGGCTTTCGCTCAGAAGAGGGGACTCAGGCTGCGCCGCGACTGCGGAGGGCAGGGCGGGGTGGCCTGGGAGGTGCAGAGACGTCACAACGACGCTCTGGCTGGGCGTGCGTTGGTGGAAGACGTTGGTGGAGTTGCCGCGCGTTGAAGCATGCGGCGCCCATTACAAACCGGCTTTTCTGCAAACAAATTTAAAGTTTAGTGGACTTACTTTTTAACTATTACTGGGAGATAAGAAGGAAGGAAGGAACAGGGCTGCTAATGAGAAATAATAAAGGGGGTGGGAGCACAACGGCAGAAGCTCAGAGACGAGAGTGCAAGAAATTCGAGTTCAATGATAGATTACAGATTTTCCAACCTGAGACGAACACCAGAGAGGGCCTCCTTGGTAGCTTCTGCGCAGCTTCCCCTCTCATAAAGAACCTCGAAACATTTCGATCGTCGTTGATTTTATTTTAAAAACACACTTTTTGCTACCACAAATTTACTACATCGTGCGCACGTCCTGCGATCACCGTCTCCCAACCGAAAATGCGGCGATCAACACTATTTTTCGCAGCAGTGGTGTTGGTGTCCTGCAGCGGATTCGGAAATGCGCAGAAATTGGAAGAGAATGCACAGAAGGTGCGATCGCGCGCCACAACGCCGTTCCCCATCTCGATCAATCTTTTCAACCAAAATTAACTTCAATCTTCTCGCCCCGCAGGTCAAGGAGCTGCTGGACCTGCAGCGCCGGTCGGCCAATGGCGTGATCGACTTAGACACAGCCGCGTTCAACAAGTACACCGAGGGGAAGAACCGCCCCTACTCCGTCTTCCTCTTCGGCGACGCCAAGCAGTTCAGGAAGCAGAGCAAGCTCAACCTGGAGGGGAGGTTCGACGCCTTCGCCACCGTGGCGCGCGCTTTCGCCGCCACCCACGCCGGCAAACCCACGGAAACCAAAGTCTTCTTCGTGCGAATCATGTTTGAAGATGCCCGCGAAATTTTCGGCCGGCTGGGCGTGAAAGGCCTCCCCTACATCGTGCGCATCCCCCCCGGCCTCAACATCCGCGCCACCAGCGCCATCCAGATCCCTAAATCCGAAGAAATGGGCGGCAGCATGTCTTCAATGCCCACCGCCCAAGACTTTGGCAACTATGTCCAGCAGCTCACAGCGCTCTCACCAGGCGACCTTTCCGCAGCTGGCGCCGGCTCCCGCTCGCGCTTCCTCCCGCTCATCACCCTCGCGGTGATGGCCGCCCTCTGCGCGGTGGGCTACAGGCTTTACTATGCCCCCTTCATGCGCTCGCCAGCACTTTACGTCGTTGGCGGCCTAGCCATCATGTGGTTCTCGGTGTCTGGGGGGATGTTCAACATCATCAGGGGGGTGCCGTTTGTGGGGTACAACCCTCGCACGCAGACTGCCATGGTGTTCATGCAGGGGTCGGGGCAGATGGGAGCGGAGGGCTTCATCATGGGGACTTTCTACATGGCGTTTGGGCTGCTGGTGGCGTCGTTCTCGCGGTTCCTACCGGCGGTGAAGGTGGAGACGGAGCGGCGAGTGTGGGGGTGGGCCATGCTGGGCGGGTGCGGCGTGCTGCTGCAGCTCATTCTGAGCAGCCATGTGTGGAAGACCGGCATGCACAGCTACTGGTACTTCTTTGGATAGAGAGTAGGGTGTATGATTCTATTTGGGTTTTAAAGGAGGTCAAATCCACTTCTATGCTATCGTTATTCTCTAGGTGGTTTTTATTTTTGTGCTGAAGAAAGAGAGCAACAACTTTTTGCGAAAATAGTCTTCGTGTAACCGCTTCAAGCGGGGGCAAGGCAAAGTGAGAATAAACATCAGTCAGAAATAACGTAGGGGACTTTAATCTAGTAGTGCAACCGATAAAAACACACTACACGCCTCATTCGATGTCCACTGGTGCTTCTTCCGCCGCCTCTGCTGCTGCGGCTGCCGCTGCTGCTGCCGTTTCAGCCAGGACGCCATTCATTGGCTCCTGCTCCGAAGGGGCATCTGCTAGAGGATCCTTCTCTTCTATGGGCGCAGCAGCAGCTGTGGCTACAGCCGCCGGTGATTCTGTCGGCTGGTTTTCTCCTTTCAGCCCGTTTTCGAGAAAAAGCACAACGCCGCCTTCCTCTGCAGCAGGCTGCGGCTCCGCCTTGACCGCCACGCTGCCCCCTGCTCCTTCCATTACCACCGCTGCTGTTGCTGCCCCTCCATTCGCTGCCGCCGCTGCCGCCTTTCCTGCTGTGCCCACTCCGGCTGCTGCTGCTGCTGTTGCTTTAGCCTTTCTTCTTGGCGCCAGATCCACCCCCCAGTGCTCATAAAAGTACCCTCCCAGCCGCTCCATGAAGGTCTTGACCTCTTCTGGCTTGTCGCGGGGCAGGTGCACCCGCAGTGCCAGCCTCAGTTTGTCAGCCATGGTGAGCGGGTCTCCAGCCGGCTGCTGCCCCTGCAGGAGGGTGGAGAAGTAGCGCCACATGTCGCACAGGTCCACGCGCCCTTGGAAGTCGTCCTTGGCCTGCTCCAGCGCCCTGCAGGTTCAAACAAACGCGGTGATTATGAGGGGGGGGGGGGCGGCACCGCAGAAAACAGTTTAAAAATGCAATGAAATGTACTAAATTCGAGGACTGGGTTGCATAGAAAGTACGTGGAATTTGTTTCAAAGTTCATTCTTAGTATTTGTCTCTCTATCTCTTACGTTATCAACTGCTCCTCCACTTTATCCCCAGGCAGAGGCACCGCTGACGGCGGCAGCCGTGAATGCTCCACGTTGAACGGAATCAGCTCGCTCTTCTTCTGCTGCACCACCCACAACCGCGTCACAGAAGCCTGCACAGAAAAAACATACAAAAAGGGGTAAAACAATCGTACTCGAGCAATAGAAATTGCAATATTTTTATTCATTTTGAATCGCATTTCCCCCTTTATCTTTCTCACCGGCGTTGGCAGCATCTGGTCATAGGGCCCCACAATCGCGCCCACCCACGGCTCGAGCCCGGTGTCGTCGTCCCTGCACACCACCTGGTAGTTCCTCTGGTTCTCATTGTCTTTCACGCTTGGCCTAGGTTCAAACACTGGATGGGAGTGGTACCAGCCCACCGCACGCAGCCCCTGAGCCTCCATTTCCTGCGTCACCGCGAACTGGTGCTCTGCGTCCAGCTCCACAGACGTGCCTGCACACAAAAATAGGCAATTTGCGGGGGGGGGGGGGGGACAATAAAATACGAGATTCAAGGATATTTCACCCATATTGGGGCTTAAAAAATACAAAATGAACACCGAACCGCCGTATTGCATTTTGGTTTATTGAACACAATAAACTACCAACAGGCTACTCACTGGAGTGTGACCCAGCAGACCTGCGGCACGGAAACGCCGCTTGGATGACCAGCGCCGGCTTCTCTCCGTTGGGCGGGCTGGGGTCGAACGTGCCCCCCAGCAGCCCGATGACCTCGCAGAAGCTCAGATGGGCGTGGAAGTCCATCACCAGCAGCGCCTCGGGCGCTATCGTGACTGAGAATGGCTGTGGCGCCAGGCTGGAGAACTGATGCACGTGCGTCAGCTCCAGGCTCTCCGTGGTGGCCCCCATCTGCGCCTTGGTGGACACCACCTGCCGCTTGGGTCTGTTCTTGGAGTACTCGGTGCGGCCCGAAGGGGAAGCCACGGCGGCAGCGCCGGCAGCGTCGCCCGCAGAGGCAGCGATCGCAGCCGCCAGGGTGCCATCAGCGTCGTCGTAGTCTGTGTCAGAGGCAACAGCGGCGGCGGCGGCGGCTGTGGAGGCGTTTTTGCTGCCGGGCTTGCGGCCGCGTTTGGCGCCAGGCGGCGCGGCGGCACCAGCCACTTTGTTGAGCTCCCGTTTGGTGGGAGGGCCGTCGTGCATCTCCAGTGTTGTCACGTGGACCCCCACCTCCAGAAAACCCGACGCAGCTACCTCTGCAGCCAACAAAATAGGACCTTCTCAATTCACCAACCTCCTTCAAACCCCTCGAAAAATAACAAAAATAATCTGTTTGAAATACCGTAATCTGGGATTCGTATTTACTCACCTTTGAAGCGGTCTGGTCTGAGCCCGTAGGCTCTCGCTGCCGACGCATTTGGGTCCAGCGGCTTTCCCGACAGCGTGTACCCTGTTCTCGCCATAACTCCCGGCAGGTCCTCCCCCCGCATCAGCACTTTAATCATCCACTTTTGCGCGTGGCTGGCGATGGCGCGGTGGTCGCGCGTCACCACGTGCTCGGCGCAGCGCTTCCAGTCCCGCCCGTAAAGGGTCAACGCCTCCACGAAGAGCAGTTCTTCATCGTCTGCCCACGGCCGCGACCCGCTGCGCGTGCTTCCCGCATCCTTTCTTTTTCGCCGCCCCGTGACTGTCACCTGCGCCCCGTCGCCGCTCCCCTCCTCGTCGTCTTCCCGCTTTTCTTTACGTCGTCGTGCGGCGGCGGCGGCCGCGGCTGGGCTCTGCGGCGTCCTGGAGGGGCCGGCGCCGTTGGAGCCGCCGCCTGCGGCACCACCCGCGCTGATCTGCTTCTTTTTTCGCCCTTTCTTTTTGGAGCGCGAGCCGTAGTCCGAGTCGTAAGGATCATCGCCAGCGCCACCGCCGCCTTCGCCAAAGTAGAAGTCCTCGCCGATGTTGTCCTCCGCGATTTGCTGCGGACAGAGTTGAATAATGAAAGGGTTGGAAGGGGGTATTTAGGGGTGTCTGGAGGAGGGATGGAGGGATCGCGAAGCAAGATGATTGAGGGGTAATTTTGAATTAAATTTGAAAAATGCACGAGACTCGTAGAGCTACGAAACCTCGTCGATGAGGTGTTTCGGTATTGTGCAAAGTCTCAAACGCACCAGAATCCTTGCAAACTCCTCGTCCTTGTCTGCCATGTCTGGAAATTTTAATCTTTGTTTTTGCTATTCGGCATTGAATGCGTTGAGTCGACTCTTAATGGCGGTTGTTTTTATACAAGTTTCCCTATTTAGTTTAATAAAAAATTTGAATCCTTCGACTGCTCCGCTTATTCTCCCTTCTTCACCCCTCCTTCCTGCATTGTATTTACAGCTCCCTTTTTCTGTTCTGTTATCAAGTCGAGACGATGGTAACGTCCATGGTCGCCTTCTTATCGCCCGGCAGCAACATCTTCAGCGGCAGGGAGTATTCCCCCACCATGCTCAGTTTGTCACCGCCGATGTCCAGCAACTCTGGCACGATCTCGATCTGCATCTGCCGAGCCACCGCATCCGCAATGTCCTCTGCCGCCACTGGAGCGTCCAACTCGCCCTCCTCGCTCGCTTTCCGTCGAATAGTCTGCAAAAGAAGGACAGTGGGAAGAGAGAAAAACGGTAAAACAAATAGTTTTGAAAAATAGCAAAAAATGATTGAAAACGGACCAATGGCACCGTTGTGAGCTTCTTCACGGCCGCTTCTAGTCGCTTCTGCTGTTTTTCGGCCTGTAGGCGCTGCAGCTCCTCCTGTGAGGTGACAATTTGGCCAGCTCCCACTCTCCCGCCTTCTGTGCCGCCAATGGAGCCGCTCTGCTTGCCGCGCCGGATGGCTGCCAGCCGCTGGGGCACCAAGAAGTTGCGGGCGTAGCCGTGATTCACTTTCATTATCTTGCCAGCAGGCCCAAGCCCCTCAACGTCCTGAACAACAGACAAAAAAAAAATGAAATGAAAATCTGCCACAGGTGGCTGTTATCTGACGATATCAATGTGTAGAGCACGTGCGAATGACTTGCCTGCAGCAGCTCCACCGGCAGCTTGGTTGCGCAGGTCTTTTGGCCGCGCATCTGCAGCAAATTCCACGCCGTGGACTCTAGTGTGGTAGCTAATCTTCTCAATCGAGACATGATTATATGTTTATTGTATGGACTTTAATTGCGCAGGCAGCGGCTATCCCAATTAATTCGATTATTATGAAATCAAAAAAGGAAGGAGAAATGCGATGGCAGCGGCTTCAAGCGATGGTGTATCTTCTATATGTTATCATAATCATATTAAAAAAATGAAATCAATCAACGCAGCGCCAATTTTACTATTTTACACAGCAGGTCGCAGCGTCGCCTCTTTGCTCAAAGCTGCTGAATATTTCAACGAGCCTGCAGTACGAGGTGTCGACTATTCTCGTATATAATGAATACGGAAGTTTAAATAATAATCTTGTCTTTGTGTCCTACTTTCCCTTCATGCACCTCTTTTGCCACCCACCGGGGCTTTTCAAGGTCCCCATGCAGAGCCATAGATGCCCCGCCCCTCCCTGTGTAAGTTAAAGTGCACATTACTAACCATGGGACGTGCACAAAACAACAAGGTTTAGAAATAAAAAATTTGTAAAATAAAATTTCAGCGGAAGTTCCGGTAAATTATTAACCAAAAAAAGAAAAAAGTTCTTTTATTCAAAATTTCTCGCTGCACTGCCCTATCCACCAGGAGGCTTCTTCGGCTGCTGCGGTCGCGGCTGCTGTTGCTGTTTTTTCTTTTTCACCGCTGCCGCCGCCTTCTTCTTCTCCTCCGCCAATGGATCCAGCCCGCCCTGCCGCCACTGCACCGCCTTCTTGCTGTACTCCCACCCAATGCCGCCGAAACCTTCGATCCCTTCCTCGCTCAGCTTGGCCACTTGAGGCGCTTCGGCGAACAGCGACGCCAGCATCAGATTCGTGGCGGCAAACTCGCCTGGCCGCACCCCGCACGACCGCAGCACCTTCATGTCAAAGTCGAGAAACTTGTAGGGCGCCAGGTTGCTGGAGTTGAAGTACCACGAGCCGGGGGTGCGGCTGTAAATAGCGCCAGTGGCCGCTGCGTTAATTCATTTAAAGATGAAAGCGAAAAGTGAGATTTTAGTATGCAATAAAGCTACCGTCGAGAAAAAAACTGGCATATACAAAAAGTGCGACCGTTTTTTCGGCCAAGTGTTGATAAATCTATACAATGCAATATAAACCATTTTAATTAGGCTGCCTACCTGGGTCTGTCGGAGTGATGAGCTTCATGTTGTGCCGCATCGAGAAGTTGAAGGGGCACTCCGCCGCGTTGCGCGCGTACACCATGAACGCGGGCTCGTAGTGCTGGTGCACGTAGCAGTTCAGCGGGGGGTTGGAGCACCGCAGCATGCTTTCATCAAGCGCCAAACTCTGCATGATCGGCTTGTACCTCACCACCCGCTGCTGCTTCTTCATGTCCTTCTGGGACAGGGTTTCGTTGTTCAACGTCCCGAGGCGGCCGTACGGCGTGCTGCGGTCTGGAAACCAAAACAGCTTGGGCTGAAAGTACGACACCATCACCCGATTCTCCGCAGCGGGGCTCAAAAAGTCGCAAGCTTGCCGCTGTGTGCGGCCCACCGCCTCCGTGTGCACCGCGTCGTCGCTGTCCACTCGGGAGGTCACGTATACCTGCACGGAATCGATCTCTGCTTGCGTTGCTAACCCAAATTCAACAATGAGGTCTGCAACTCGCTTGTAAGCCAGCGTTTCGTGCGCCTTGATGCCCAGGCGGATGGCGCCCTCGGGGAGGTACAGGTAGCTCGCGCCGTTGACCAGGCGGTGCCGAACTGCGTCGTGGCCTGCCTCGTAGAAGGGCCGGTCTTGGAAAAGGTCGTAGGACACGTAGTACAAGAAGCTCTGCGACTGCTGCCGGGCGATGGAGGGCAGCGCAAAGTCGCGGAAGAGCAGGATGCGGCTGGCGCGAAAGGTGCCGAAAGATTTGAAGGCTTCGTTTTGAGCAATGAGCAGGCGGGTGTGGATCACGTGAAGGCCTTTCCTGCCGTCTGGGCACGTGAACAGCAGTGGCGCGGACCCGCGGCGATGCAGCATTGGTCTGCGCGACGTTTTCGCCCGCTCAAACGCTTCGTTGGTGGAATTCACGAAGCTGGGGCTGCCATAGCCTTTGCCGCTGCTGCCTCGAGGCGCTGCTGGCTTAAAAAGGTTGGAAAACGCCTGGAAGGGGTCGAATCTCATAGCCTGCTCAAAAAAACCGCCGCCACTAGTAGTCGTGGTGTTTGCGTTGCCTGTTGAGTCCAAGAGCTTTCGTCGCCGCCCCCTGCTGCTGCCGCCAGGAGCGGCAGTAGTATGCAGTCCGCCCAGCCATCTCGCGGGCTCCAGCGCTGTGTGAAGGAGGAAGAGCGATAGCAGGCTTGCGAAGACCACAGCAGCCTGCGGCCTCCGCGCAGAGTGCGTGAAGGTGCGTTCTTTGATCTTCATTTTACGACCATTTTTTTCTCCCTTGTAGCCTACAACGAACTGAATTGCGGTGGGTGGTTCAAACAAATGCTTCGATTGAATCAGTGCGTCATGAAAAGGTTAATAAGACTCACATTATTTTTTTAAAATCAAAAGTTATCAATCAAATATAAAAAAGATTTGAGGCGGCTGGCGTACACTGAATCGCATCGATTTGACTAGAATTGGAGCTGGTTGCATCATTAACAATTAAAATAATAGTTGATATTATCTCTTGCTATACAGGCTGCTGGGGAACCGTCCCGCTTGGGAGATGACAGACTGGGAATGATTCCTTCTCCGCTGCAAGTTTAGCGTGAACCACGCATTAACTACACGGCGAGCCCATGCCTGCACTTTGAAGGGGGGGGGGTCGAGAGGAAAAGAAGACTTGACAAAGACTTGGAGACGACGGCTGGTTCTGGCCCTGGCATGAGGACCAAACCCAGCGCAGAACGCAAAGTGGCAGTCTTTACGAATCCAGGTGTAGCAGCACACCATGGGGATATCAGGCACATTCTTTGGTAGTGCAATACTATGACACCATTGTTGTTCATTGGAAATGGCCTCCTAACGAGAGAGGGCCACGTTTCTTCACATCTCTTCGCCGACACGATTTCCTCGCAATTTGATTGTTTGTTAACTATTTAATTGGATTCGCCTCTATTCGCGACTTCAAATGATGAACAAGGCACGCCTAGTGGAATTGCCTGCCTTCTCCTCTTCGCTCTCCCTGGGCCTCAGCGACGCCCATTTGCACTCCCGTATGCCTTTTTCTCACCTTGCAATCAGCCGATTATACCCATTTGTTATGAGATGAAACTTTGCAAGATGAGTCTGTTTATTTAACTTCCATTTATTATGCATACACGTTCGGTGGTTCGCGCTCCCTACTAGTTAGCTCATTGAAGCTGCCAGTGCGTAAACTTTGGTAGTTTACTGCACTGCAACGTCGGATGCATCACTTCCCCGTGGTATCGCAGTCTCTAATGGACGGGTACAAAAGGCGGGTGCCACTTATTTCAGTGAGCACATTGGGTACTACATCAAAAACCCTTTAGCCAGGGGTTGAGTGACCGCTGTAGATGGGAGGGGTGCTGGGCGGGCCAGCATTGCCCAAGCGCGAACCCCAAACCTGACGGGCCGTAGCCGTCAGGAGAACCCTGCTTTTCCCTTAATTTTAGTCGGTCGCGCCGCTGGGGGACTCCGGAAGGCGGGGGCCAGAGCCTTAACTGTGGGCGGCGGAGCGGTCACCGGCGTAGTGGCAGTATCCGTACGTCCACCGTACCGGGGGTCGATCCCAGCGGATGGAAGGGGGTACCCGCCTTACTGTGGCGGGAAGTGGCACGTCGCCTTGCAGGTCTCTATAAGAGCACCTTCTGTAGGAGACGTAGCAACCAGATGTAAACCCATTAAACCCATTAAACCCATGTTACCCCACCTGGGCAACGATTTGGAGGTTTTACATATGGTTGTAACGTCTAGTACCAAGGTTGGTGCAAGCCGACGTGCCACTCACCCCGCCACAGTAAGGCGGAGTACCCCCTTCCACCGGTGATCAACCTCAGGTACTGGGGGCATACGGATACAGCATTACGCCGATACCACTGATGACTTTTCCCCCCAAAATATCTTTTTTTCCCTACTTCAGCCATCTTTTCTATCAACGTTAACATAATATAAACAAGAAGTTGCTTGTATTCCCTTGTAATAAGCGCATAAGAAATTAAACAGGGTACTTTCTGCCATACTCGTTTGCCGCCCACTCTCTCTGTTGTTCCCAATTCACTTCTTCCCCACGGCCAGCTGAACACCGTTGGTAGTGCCGCATGCGCTGAATCCAATATTGGTCCTGCAAGGCAAAGAACTCGCTATTCATAAGCCATTCTTTTTCTTCTTTTGTATGAACAACCACTCGCTCAACCTGCCCACCCCCCCACCTCCCCAAAGAGACGCGCTCACCTCTTGTCCCCCATCACGATCTGGTTGATTCCGGACAGCATCACCTTCTGGTGCTCCATCGGCACGCCGGTTGCCACCGCCAGCTTGGCTTTTATCTCATCTTTGCTGGCCTCGGGCTCGATATCGATGGTCACCTCAGGGCCGCACGGCAGGTGGGGGGTCATCAGCTTCACCTTGACGGGCTTGCCGCCCCGCATTTTGCACGAGAGGTGCAGCGTGGAGTGCTGCATCACGCCCGCGGCCAACAGCGAGCGGCCGCCCTCTCGCAGTACCTTGCAGCCGTGCACCAGCACCTGGTCCTCAATCAGCACGCCCTCCCTCTCCTGAGCAAACCATCAAAAAAATAAAAAAAAATAATGAGCACCGTCTTCAAGCGGGAAACATTGTTTTTTTCGGAGTGCACTGGGGATGTGGAAAAAAATGTTTGGTCGAGGGAAAGAGTCGCAGATCGCCCGCGATTCTCCTTGCAAAATTTTTTCGCACTTATTGTACCTGAATAATGTGTTTGAGGCTGTTAATATCGGTGCAGGGGTCCACATTGAGCACGATGGTGCCAGCGCGAAGGGCCCGAAGGAACAGCTGCATCTTGCCTTTTGCCGCAACACAGACCGAGAAAACCGAATTCTTGGTTTTTTGCGGGTTGATCAGTGTGGTTTTAAGGCTCTGGCGTGACTCCTGCGCGATGGAGTCGAGCAGCCAAGTGTGGTCAAGGTTTTCTTCCGAGAAATTAATTTTTGATATAAAATATAAAATATATAAATGAACATCTTTGTTTTTCAAATAATTTGTACATTGATAGAATATTTGATGCTCTGCCATTGACCAAACCAGACGGAAGCAGGGGTGACGGTTGAGTGCGAATACATATTTATGAATTCATGGAAAACAAAAAGCAAAGCGCAGCGCAAAATCACGATGACGATGATGGCTTCCAGGACTACACAATCGTCACTCAGCTTGAGAGGCGAGTTTGTAGTTTAAACTAAGAGGACCTCTCACTCTTTGATCTGATCATTGCTTCCCTGCTGTCGCCAGGTTGATCGCCTCCATTGAGAACGCCCTTCGCCACATCCTCACGAAAGGTAGGGCAACCCTTGCACATGCTTTCCATCTTCATCCCAACCATAGATCCATGTACTGCTTCTAATCCTTCTTTTTCATTCAGACCTCCCCCACCGCATTGAAATCAGCGCTGGCATCGCAGCTGGCTCGCAGCTGCCCACCGCCTACTCTGCCAAGCTCCCCCACCGCCTCCCCTTCCGTGCCGAGCCCTACATCCTCAGTTTGCACGTGCCATGGCGCCACAGCAGTAACAATGCTGACGCCGCCCCTTTGCTGGCAGGAAAGGCATGGCCGCTGGGAGACCAGCCGCACAAGCTGCAGGAGTGGTTCTTGGAGACGCCGTGTCTGACCCTTGCGCCAGATAGCTACTCCGGCAGAGTACTGGATGATGAGGCAAGGAAGAGGAAAATAAAATCGCTGTATTTCCTTTTGCATTTCCGTGATTGCAATTCGATTTAATTTGTTTTTTCTTAACAAAACTGCGGTTTTCAACTGAATGCAGGAGGCTCAAACTCTTCTATCGGCTGGCACCGCGGCGCTGAGCCATCTGCGGCTGCCGTGGCCTATGCTCATTCCAGTACATGATGCCATGCGTGATGCGTATCGCGGTATAACACTGCTGCAGCCTGGAGGTGCCGTGATGCGTCTAGAAACAGACAGCACGCACAGCAGGTCTTTCCCCACGCACCTCACCTCCCTCTCAGGCCAGCTCGCTGCCATGGGAGAGAGGCTACGATGGCACGCCCCCTCTGCCGCTGCTGCCGTTGCTGAGCTCGCCACCGCAGCTTCCAGCAGCGATAACAGTCTCCATGGCGATCAAGGTCTCGCCTCCGCCGCTGCTGCGGTGCAAAGCTGTCTTTCTGTGCCCGCAGCAGCGAAATATTTGGCCCGGGGGGCGGTGCGGCGAAGCTCTGCGTTGCCGGAGCGTGGGGTGAACAGCGGTGCGAGGTACGCAGCTGGAGACGACGAGCTGGAGCTGGTGATTGATACTTGGGACGACAACGCGGCGTGGCGGCCTTGGGCTGCCGAAGATGACCCTCTAGGCGTCTTGGAGCTCGATGCTCTGTGGCGGGTCGATTTGACGACTCACTCAGCAGCTGCTGCAGCTGGGGCGCTGTGGAGCGATCCCAGCTGCCCGATTTCTACCGCCAGCGCGTGGCGGGTTGCCGCTTTGAGGCGGGAATACTCACCCGATGATGGCCGCCGCCCCCTCATTCTTTTGCAAGCTGTGGACCAAAGCCGGCAGTTTCTGCGGCTGCAGAGCATCGTAGAAGTTGCAGAAGGGGCTCTGGGTGGGCTGCGGCCGCCCTCAGACGCGCTGCCTGGGGCTGCGAGCTTCTTCGGAATGTTGAGCACAATGGCGGGGCATTCTGCGGTGGTAGCGCACGCGGAGAGCGCAGGAGAGATGGCCACAGACGCGTGGTGGCTGGGGCAAGGGAACTACGTGCCTCCCGTGCCGCCGGCGTACGTCATGCAGGACGCGCTGCGAGATTTATTCAACGCTCCGGCGATGCCGAGCTGGCCTGGCGCTGGGCTCATGGGGGACCAATCGCTGCAGCTGTCAGCCCATCTATTGGATTCGCTGGAAGGCGACAGCGAATATGGCGGCGGATTTGCAGTCGCACTGGGTCCTGTAGGGAAGGCAGCGCCGCTGGCAGCATTGGCGTCTCGCCTGGCGCTGCACGCGCTGCGGCTGGGCACTCCGCGGGCAGTGAGCATGCTATGGGCGCGGTTTTTAAGGGAGCTGCGGTTTGCGCACATGGAGGCAGGCGTTCCGCTGCCCCGAATGGCGAGCAGCAGCGGTGAAGGCAGTGTTGACCTCAGGCAGCCAGACCACAGCCATTGCCTGCTGCAGCAGAAGCTGGAGCTGCTGGACGTGTGCATTCGAGAGATGCGCCGACAGTCAAAGGACAATAACATAAAACCCCACAATGCAGCTTCTTCAAGCGCAAACTGCAGCGGCAGCAGCCGAGAAAAAAACGGCGGCAGCTCTTCCGACGGTGAGGACCTTGCTTCTCGCTGGGCGTCTGCCTGGGACGAAGAGTCCAGCGGGGCGTGGTCCGATGAGGTCACTGCAGCGCTGGAAGGCAGTCAAAGCGAGGGCCAGGCGCACCCTAGCCCTGAAATCAGCTCCGCAGAAGAGGCAGCGGAACAATCGGCCAATGAGGAGCCACAAGGGGTTGTTGCGCAGCTGGAGACGAGTCTTTTAGACTTTCCCGACCGTAAAATAAACGTTCCGGCCACGCAGCAGGCCCCGCCTGCCACTGAAGACGCTCTGGCGGAGTTGGCGGACGCTGCCGAGGCCGCGGTGGCGGGGCAGCAACAGCAGCAAGCTTGGGCTAGCACCCACGGCGCGCTGCTGCTGTCCGACATGCAGGCTTTCAAAGCGGCCAATCCTGGGTGCAGATTTGAGGACTTTGTACGGTGGCACTCCCCCAGAGACTGGGTTGCTGGTACCAGTGATACTACCGACACAACGGCAGCAATAGGAAGCTTGTCTGCGAGAATGGCGGACCCTCAAGGGCGGTGGCACCTGCTGTGGGATGCGGCCACCCCCGCCTCGGTGTCCAGTCAGCGCCCGCTGTTCCAGCCGGGCCTGGAGGGCGAAAGAGCGCTGCATTTTTTAGAGACGTTGCCGCCTGCGGCGCTGCACGCTGAGCTGCTAGCGCTGGGGTTGTCGGCGGCAGTGGAGGCGCTGGATCGCGTGCCCGCGGCGCGGTTGCCAGCGGTGGCGGCGCAGATCGCGAGGTTCAGGGAGATTGCGCAGCGGTGGTTAGGCAACAGCGGAGTGGCGGCACAGACTGCCACCACTGCTGCTGCTGCTGCTGCTGAGATGCCTCAAACGCCCTACACAGACGCCTCTGAAGGAGAAGAAGGGGTTTTAGAAGAGGGATCAGGGGCAGACACAGCGGAAGAGGGCAGCAGCAGCTTCAGCAGTTTCAAAGAATTTGCAGTGGCGGTGCCAAAGCTGCCTGCTGCGCATGCTCTGTTCCGCAGCGGACTGGACATGCCGCAGCTGCAGGAGCTCGTGCGCGCGCTGGGGTGCGTGGAGCAGTGCGTGGCGGCTGGGCAGTCGCTGCTGCAGCGGTTGACAGGCAGCAGAAATCCAAGAGTGCCGGGACAGGAGCCCCCCTCCTCCTCTTTCTCTTTGGAAGCCATTGCAGCCAGGGTCGCTGATGGGCTGGTGCGGGCGGCACTGCGGCATGGCAGCGGTGGTGCAAGGGAAGACGTGCCGCAGGAGCAGCAGCTTTGCTTTGGTACGCTGGCTGAGCTTAATGCCGCGGAGTTGGCTGTTTTAGTTGAGGAGATGATTGAGGGCGAGGGCGAACGCGGGTGGGAGCCTGTGCCGTTTTGGACGGAGTGGTGCCTAGAAATGTCCGCAGCGGGGGAGGGAGAAAGAAGAAGGGATCAGCTGCACCGGATGTTTGTGCGGCAGCTGCCGGGCGAGCTGCGTGTGGCGACGGTGATAACTTCTGAAATGTGAGGCTGAAGGAGCTCGATTGCGCAGTGAGCGCGACGTGCCTTAGGGGATACATGAACTCACTTCACATGTAATTCGGATAAGCCTTCGACCGTTTAAGTGCTCGCACAGTTAAGTTTGCCTCGCAATCAGCACTGCTGCTGCAGACGAAGATCCAGACTAAAAGGTGGATGATCTGCCTGAAATGCTCATGCGGGGGATGCCGCCGCCAGGCAAAGCTTCAAGACAGCCATGATGTCGATGAAAAGTGATCAGCGGAAGAATAATAGCACAGTCCACCCGTCTAGCGGTGCCTGGGGCAATAGAGGAAGAGGGGCATGGGCCTGGCCCGCCTTTGCCGCCAGCATTCTCCAGCCAGATTTTGAACGTAACAACAAGTGCTGCAATGAAAGAAAGAAACCCTGAGACATTGCAGGCGGCTGCCATACATGCTGAAACCCTTTAATATTGGGAAAAAAATAAAATAGAAATATCCAGTTTTTTTTAATAATACAATTCTAGCTTTATACGCCATCCAACCACCCTTTCAGTGACTCTGCAGCTTGCTCCCATCGCGTATCCAGCATGCAATCGTGGGCCATTCGTGGCCAAATCACCGGCGTCGCCCCAAAATATGCCGCAGCCTCGTCAACAGCGGCTAGATCCACGCACAGATCCGCTTCTCCGCCAGCAACAAACACCGGCAGGGTGGAGGCGGCGGCGGGCAGCGGGGGCAACGGCAGCTCCTTGTTCAGCTTGCCCAGGTCGACGAGTCGGGCAGGGCTGGCTGCTGCCAGCTGCGTCTGGAAGCGCTGCAGGTCCTCCAGAGGGATATCAGGGCTAAAAAAGGTGTAGCGGCACTCATCAATGCTTCGGGCAAACGAGCGCCCCACAAAAGCCCTGAAATTTCAAGGAAAAAAACGCAACCATTTTTAAAATTTGTTTACGCAATTCCTAATGTTTTGGGTGCATGCTTACCAGGTAATTTTGAAAGAGTCGATCAAGGACCTTCGAAGCAGTCGGCCAATGATGTTTTTATTGCCGCTGGGGGGGACAGCGCACAGCAGCGCCAGCCCAGCCACCGGCGGTCGGTCCGCTTTCCCCGTGTCAGCCACGTACTTCTCAGCAAACAGACCCCCGAAGGAATGGCAAACTAAAATAGGCGGAGAAGGGAGGGCGGCGATAACAGAGCCTAGATCGTCTGCATGGCTGGTGAGATCGCCGGAGAACTTGAGGTCGCCGCGGTCGCTGCCGCCCTGCGCGCGGATGCTCATGGCGTAGGTGTCGTACCCAGCAGCAGAGAAAAAAGGCATGAAGCGCTCTGCCCAGCACCAGGCGCCGTGGTAGCTGCCGTGAATGAAGAGAAGAGGCGGTCTGGAGGAGGGGCCAGCGGCGGAAGGTAGCTGCAGGATCTCCATGCGCATGCCGTCCGGCAGCGTGTGAAAAGTCTGCTCAGCTGTGGCAGCAGTGGCAAGAATGGTGCAGGCAGCGCGGGACAGGCAGCTGCTGCGAGTGGTCGAGGAATTGATGATGGATTTGAATGTCCCGGAGGTCGAATTGGGTGTAAAAAGAGGCGTTCGCCGAATGATTCGGGCGATCAGAGGGGCACAGCGTGACCGTGATCGATCACATCTGCCTGCACCTCGCTGAGCTGCCAGCGGAACCATGGCTGGGCCACAAGCAAGGGTTTTCATTGCAATAATTTATAGAACACTTTAAATCGAAGTCAACCCACAAGAGCGGCCAGTGATTCAATTTGACGATGCGAGTGAAAAAAATCACAATACCAGCTCTGAGTTCATCCTTTAATCAATTTTTTATACTTAAAAATATCGAGGCGGCATATACAACCTGCCAGGGGTGTGCGATAGCCTGTGTGCTCTGCAAGACCATATCCAGTCGTCCTCAATCTTCTCTGTGAGGAGCCTCGGGCCTCCCTTCTCTTATGAGGCTCCTCCGCTCAGCTGTCGGCGCGTCGGCAGCTGGAGCAGCGTGCGTTGCGGCCTGGATCATCGCCCCCGAGCCCTCTCCGTCTTCCTCTTCATTTCCTTCCGCCGCTTGTGCTGCTGCAGCCGCTCCTTCAGCAGCAGAGCGCGTGGTCCCTGTTCGCCCTCCCCAGGCCGCCGCCGTCTCCCTCTCTGAGCTGCACCGCTGGCTGGAGCGGCGGGGGGCAGACCTGAAGGCTGTGGACATAAAATTAACCCCTCCAGCAATAACCATCGAAAAAGATAGCACAGCAGTGCTAACCGATGTTGGCCGGTTTGGGGTGTTTGCGAATACCGAAACTTGCCGGCGCACCACCCGCGGGCTGTGGGGGCGGCTCAAGAGCTTGTTAGGCTTTGGCAGAGGCGACGTTGCTCTTGCAAAATTTCCGGTGAGCGCAGCGTTGACGGCAGCCAGTATTGTGGCCACGCAGGCGCAGCAGGGACCGCTGCTGCAGGAGTTGCTGGAGATTGGGACCATTGACGAGCGCACCGCGGTCATTTTGCATCTTTTGGTGGAGCGGTTGAGGGGGGCGGGGTCCCCGCTTCGGCCGTGGCTGTCGCTGCTGCCTGAATCATTCTCCACGCCCATCTTCTGGAGCAACGACGAGCTGCAGTGGCTACGGGGCACCTCGCTGCACAAAGCCACACTGTGAGCGAATAAAAAACTGTTGCTTTTCATGCCCTTCGGTTTAAATATTATTTTTCGAGGATTTTTTATTATTTTTTCTGCACTGTAGGATGAAAAAGCGCATGCTGGAGGAGCTGTGGCGTCGCCTGGAGCCCGCCTGCCACCAGATGGCGCTCAAGGAGGGCGTGGACACCCCTCCCTCTTTCTCCGACTTTCTGTGGGCGTACTCCATCTTCTGGTGAGTGTCTTTAGATCCTTTTAAACAAAATGAACACGTTGAAAAGCTGTTATATTATCTTTCAATGATTTCTATTGTAAAAAAATACGCTATTTCCAATTACAACCCAACCGAAAACTTTCTTCGTTGTCGGTATTCAAAATATGTCTTCAGGTCTCGGGCCGTTGCTCTGCCATCCCCCACCGCCGCGTCTTCCCCCTCCATCGAAGTCCAAGAGGGCGTGGTCCCCGGCCTCGACTTTGCCAACCACGCTGCCGCTCCTACCTGCCGATGGACAGTTGCTCCCTCTTCAATAAACTCGAGACTGCCACAGTCAAAAGAACGCGGCGGTACAGTTGCCACTACTGAGGTACGGCTGGTGGCACCCCGCGGGTCCCGGCTGCTGCCAGGCACCGAGCTGACCATCGATTACGGCGGCAAACCGAACGAAGAACTGCTGTATCTGTATGGATTCACGCTGGAGAAAAACCCAAACGACGCCCTCATGGTTGCCTGCCCCCTGCCGCCCCCGGATCAATGGGACGGCGTGTTGCGGTCGCGGGTGGCGCTCCTGCAGTTGCGGGGTCTCTCTCCGCAAATTTTCTTATCCAAAGACCACCTTTCTGCCACCCATAGCCACCGCCACGGCCACAGAATTTCCCGGCTCAAAGGCGCCGCCTCCAGCGCCTCTGCCACGGCCGTCGCGGATCTCGACCTGCCCCCAGGAGTGATGGAGACGCTGGAGGTGTTTGTGATGGAGGCAAAGGACGTTTTGGCGGAGCTTGAGGCGGCAGAAGTCGCCAGCGGCGACGGGAGCGGCAGCAGCGGGGCGGCGGCGAGTCGCGCGCCGTCCGCGCCTGGAGCGCACAGTATGAGTGATGTGGAGCGCTCAGGGCTGCGCATGGCGCTGCTGACGACGCTGGTGCGGCTGCTGGAGCTGAAAACTGCTGTTCTGGAAAGCGCGGAGGAAGGCACGGGGAGGCTGGAGGTGGACGAGGCGCTGCTGGTGGGAGAAGGAGGGGGCCCGGCGTTGAGCGGCAGGCAGCGGGATGCGGTGGTGTATCGGGCTGGGCAGAAGCGGTTGGCTCGGGAGTATTTGACCTATGGCAGCGGGCTTTTGCAGCAAGAGATGCGGCACTTGAGGGCGCTGGCGGACGCTGGGCTGGTGTGAAAGTTACGCTTCGTGTTGTTATGTTACACGTGTGTAAATAAATAAAGATACATAATTAAATCCAAATTGTGTTCGCCACGGTCACAGAAGACAATAATTATGAAATAATAATGAAAGTCGTTTTCACCCCAGACTACATGCGCCGATACGAGGCCGTGTTGCAGCGCGGTAACAGTACATGTAGTCGGAGGTAAAGACGGCGTCGCTGTCCCAGTAGGTGCTGAGCAAGCTGATTGCGAGATCTGCACGCATGGCTGCCACGTAGGCGGCCCACCCATGTTGCGGGTGTCGTGCTGGTGGGGGGATGGCGGCTGAAATCCAGCGGGTGATGGCGTGGGTAGCCTTCTGCAGCTGCAGCGCCAGCTCCGCCAGGCACTGAGCCGTCTCCAGGGAGTGGTCTCTGGCGTGGATGGCGAGCTCACAAGTGGTTTCCGCCTTGGCCAGGTTCAGCAGGCGGCGGTGCTGGAAGAAGCACGCCTTGCTGTCCCCACGTGCTCAGCAGGCGTTTGGATTCATCGCGGGCCGCCTTGAGCTTCACAGCAGCGCTTTTGGCGGTAGCGGCCTCCCACTGCGCTTCCTCCCGCCGCGCTTCCTCCATCGCGGTGCGCATCTGCTGCGCCCCATCGCTGGGGGTCTTTGAGCTGTAATTACACAAATCAGCGCCCCAAAAGCGAGCCAACGATCGCGTCTTACTTCCCAGCTTTCTTCCCAGTACTACTACTACGACGGTAGTACCACCATGTCACCCATTCGATTTACCTCCCCGTCCACCGAAAAAATGTCAGATTCAACACTGCTGAAGGAGGAATGGTGTTTTACACATGAATGAAAAGTGCAGTGTATTACACTGACGGACAAATGTGGTTCAGCACATTAAGGACGTCAGCTTCCGGCTGCGAGATCAAGATCCATTATTTGTCATCGCCATAGAACACCTGCATATCATTATTAGGTCAGCAACCCGTGATAAATCTTGCAAAAACCCAAACATCTTACCTCGAAATGGTTCAAATTCTGCACCGCCACCCCAACCTTGGGATGCCGCCGGCCTAACACGCCCAGCAAAGATTCGAACGTTTCGTAGTTTGCTAAAGGCCCTGTTTCTTTGCAAATTTCCTTGACACCGAAATGCATCCTGTGGGCACTTCCTCGCTTGTTTCGAGGTGGGTAAATGCTGCATTTATTGAATTTACAGGAATTAGAGGCTCACAGGGCTCAGAAAGGCCAAAATTCAATGTGGGCGATTTTGACGAACGAACCCTGTTTTTTTTTTTTAAGGGGGGGTTAGCCTGAACTGGGAATCTAGTTTAGTCGGCCTAAGACCTCTTTCTGTAATGAAAAACTCGATCCTTGGGAATTCCCAGACACGCCAACTTGCCGTCGCTCGATCTCCCAGGGGCACTCCCCTGGAGGCAGATCGGATACCACAATATCTTAATCCGCTGCCGAGGCGTTGTACACCCACGCAGGAATGCCAAAGGAGGTAGAGTTCATCAGAATTGGAACGTAAAAGACCTCGCACCAGTGATCGTACCACGTGGTATCGCCTAAATCAACTTCAGGCCGCGGCTGAAACAAAACTTGGTGAGGTCCGTCACCTTCAGCGGTGATCCACACGGGCTGCCTGGTGGTGCGGTATCCAGCCAGCGGCGGAATCGCGGGAACCTGATCCAGGTTGAACTGAAACCGCCAGGCCACGCCAGCCGTGGATTTAAACAGAGTGACGAAGTCGTCGTTTCCCACCTTGGGTGCACCCTGAGTGACCACCAAAATGTGCGCGCGCGGCCACTTGTGCGCCGCCCACACGCCTGCGAGCTCGCTGAGGGCTCCGCCGAGGGAAAAGCCGCTTACAGCTATGAAGAGCGGCGACTGGCCTCCATTGAGCTGGTACAGGGCAGTCGTGAGGTTCAGTTCTCCCTCTGACGGCGCATCAATCAAGGAATTGAACTGCGCGTAGAAGCCCGCGTGCACCTGCGGGTCTCCTGCAGCGTCGATGACCGCTGCAGCAGCGGGAAAATCTTCTTTCAGACTCTTGGCAAAGTTGTCAGTGAGGTAGGCGAGGGCGTTGGCGGTCCAATCCCGCGTCTCATTGGTGAATTTAAACAGAACGATAGCCTCTTTGGAGGTGTCATTCCAGGCCACGAGCGCGTCCCCGCTGGTCCGGTTGTCGTGTACCCGAAGGAACGGCAGCCCGCCCAGAGCCTCGGGCACCGCCGCAGCAGCGGGGCTTTCGTCGGTCCCAAACGCGGTGCAGCTCATGGCGAGGTACGGTCTGCTCCTGCAAATAACCGGGGGGCAAGGCGAGGGCGGGGGCAGCTGGCCAGGGGCAGGAAGCCCCGTTGCAGGCGCCCACACGCCCAAATTTTTTATTTTCGGGGAGCCAGCGATGCAGGTGGGGGTCAGGCCGTAGGTTTGGTTTGCGAAAGAAGCGTAGCAGGCGTCCACGCGTTGGTCCTCTTCGCCCGCAGGCTGCTGAATGTTGCTGCCTTCCAGGGAGGAGTTGTCTTTGGGAAGGGCTGGGGGAAGGTTGGGGAGCGCGACGGCGCTCTTCAGGACGTCTTCTTCAACGATTAGTCTTTGAACTGCACTCGTGAAAGGAAGGACGGAAAAATTTAGGTGGTGCTGTGGGAAAATGCATGAATCCAGCTAAATAAACGAGCGACATGGATAAAGATTCAGGCCGGATTCTGCGGCCTCTCAGGAGGAAACCACAGCGGCAACAGCATACTGATTTAAGCTCACCAGCTGGCGAGATCTTGCAGCGCTGACGGCTCCGCCTGAGTCAGATTGCTGGGAGGCCGGGGCACTGTGCTAGTGTTAAACGGCCACATGTAGTACATACTCACCAGGCGGTCGAACGACCACGCAAACTGAAGGTTGAAGCCTTGCCATGGCGTTCCAAACGTGACGACATCGACGCTGGTTCCTGGGAAGTACAGCGCAGCACCGACGCCGCAGAGGTAGGCAAGCCCCCTGCCTGAGCCTTCTCCGGCGCATGTGACCCACATGATGCGCTCTCCAGCCATCATGGCTTCGACAGCTTCAGTCAATGGCCCGGCAACGACGGTGCTGCCAAGGCCGGTGAGGCTGGAAAATGTGTTCACCAACACTGTAGGCGCCTCAGCGGTGTACAAAAACTGCAAATTTGGAGAAGAAAGACGCACGGCTGTGCATTACTTTTAACAAAACCAGTGAATTAATTGCAATTGCTTCCCAATAATTGACTTGCGTCTTGCAAAAACGGGACTCTGGTGGTGTTTGTCGCCCATTTTGCGGCCACATCCTGCGGCTCGTTGTCTTGAAATGCGATATATACGCTGTTCAGGCCGTCACGCCGCACAAGCGCCTGGCTGGCGGGCGAGATAGGGACCAGGCGCTCATTGGCGCCAATGCCCGCTCCAGCTGGCGGCGTAGCTGTGAAATACAGAGCCTGCAGAGTTTTAAACATAGTTGGGCCGTATTCTTCCACTGACGTGACGTTCTGGCCCTCGTCATTCGACGAACCAAAGAGCTCGCCGAGCGAAATGCCATGGGAGCTGGCTGCCAAGGATAAGGCCAGCAGCACAACTATGGCTGGATTGATGCTGTTTGAGATACCCATGTCGTGGGCTGAGGCTGCTGCTGCAGGTCTAGGTCCGAGGATTAAAATTTTATGTGAAAAGTTAAGCTGCAAAATAAATTTCCAGCCTTGGGGATTGCCTTGGACGTAGCTAAATTTATTCCATTGAGGATCATTGCATATGTATATTAACTTTAAGCAGTTTAAAGCCCCACAAAAATGTATTGACAAGCTCTAGCCGTGTTTTTTCTTTCTTTTGTTCTCTCTTGCAAGTATTTTTCATATGAAAAGGAATTGTTCTAAAGTAGAGTAGAGAGGTCATATGCTCTCTTGTAAATATTTCTCTCATGCGTTTCTCTTCGTTCGCCAATTATTGTTTATTTTCATGTATTCATCGATTTTCTTAATACTAAACGTTTTTGCGATGTGGAAATCTTGACATTCCTCTCCCGCCGCCCATCCAAGCACGATGCCTACGCCGCCCAGAGTACTGAAGAGCCTGCCGCATGCAACCTCCCCTCCATCCCAATGACTAAAAAACAGCATGTTTCAAGCCAGCCCCCACATATTTGGGCTTTCAGCTGGGTTTTTTTCCAGTCAACGGCCGGTCAAACTCGCTTTCCTCAATTTTTTTGATGCCCCAACGCTGGCCAAACTGAAGCCTTTATTGCGCAATTCAATATCTAAAAAAAGTACAGTAATATAAATAATGTCGCCGGCATGACAGTGGCGCTTTGGAGGGCGTTGGAGCGAAATTATCAGGCTGGCCGGTAGCCATTTTATTTTCGTTTGTCCAATGCTGGGGCTTCGCGCAGATGAAGACCTCCGCATATATTTGAATCGATTTTCTAGGCCGTTTCGCTACGTGTACAGCTCACAGCGCCGCCAGATGGCTGCAGCTGCGTTGGCGTTCATCGTCTCTCTCGCTGCCTACGCCCAAATCGTGCATGCTCAGTATGAAGCTACAACTAAACCTTCTGAAATTGATTACTTTGTGAGGGTGAAGGGCACCAAGTTCGTCGTGGGCCCCGAGTGCAAGCCTTATTACATCAGCGGCGAGTGTTTAATTAAGATTTTGGCGGGGGAAAACCCCTAAGGTTTCAAGGTTTCAAGGTTTCAAGGTTTCAAGGTTTCAAGGTTTGTAATCTCTCCCCCTCCTATTCTATCTCACATAAAATTTATGTTTTGTACTCCAGGATGGAACCAGTGGGAGGCCATGGAGGCCGCGGGAGGCGCGCTGGAGCTCTTTGGCGCCTCTCTGCCGCCAAACACAACCGGCCCAAAACTGGCTCGCAGACTGCTCAAGCGCGCCAGCTCCCACGGCCTCAACGTGATGCGCGCCTGGGCCCACCCCGTGTCCAAGGAGTACGCGCTGTCTACCAGTCCTGGACAGTACAACGAGGCGGTACTGCGAGGGCTGGACTACCTCATAGACGAAGCGCGAAAGCACGGCGTGCGTCTGCTCCTGGCGCTGGTCGACAACTGGCAGATGGGAGGCGCGTACACGTTCGCGCAGTGGGCCGGCAGCGACGTGCACGAGGACTTTTTCTACCTTCCCGAAGCTCGCCGCCTCTACAAGGCCCACGTCAAGGTATTGCTGGAGCGGGTGAACACCGTCAACGGCAGAGCCTACAAAGACGATCCCACCATCTTCGCGTGGAATTTAATCAACGAGCCGCGGTGCTTTCAGTGCGGGGGGCTGCTGGCCGATTGGGTGGAAGAAATGGCTGCCTGGGTAAAATCCATCGACCCCAACCACCTTTTAACCGTAGGAGAAGAAGGGTTCTACCCGGAAGATGTGTCCCAGTCTGCTTCCAACCCGCAAGGCCTCAACAGCTGGGCCTTTTGGGAGGGCCAGCATTTCTACCACGACCATGCTTCCCCGCTGATTGATTTTGCTTCTATTCACCTGTGGGTGAACAACTGGGAGGAACCAACGGAGGCGTTCGCTCGGCGGTGGCTTCGCCAGCACATTGCGGACGCGGCGGCATTGAAGAAGCCGCTGCTGTTGGAGGAGTTTGGGGCGTGGGGGCTTGCAGAGTACATGACGCAGCGCGACTGGTGGTACACCGTAATCTACGGCATCATGGCCGAGGTACGAAAGCAGAATAATTGTAGCTTTACGCTTAGTTTGATGTATGTCTACATCAAATTTGTATATATATATTTGTTAATTATCAAAACAACTTCTAGAAGCCAGGCTCCCATTGGGGAGTATGCTGTAACTAACTACTAGTTAGTAACCCAAAACATTTTGCTGTTGTTCTTTTATTTGGATCGCAGGACGCTAAAAAAGGCGGGCCTACCGCCGGCGCCATGTTTTGGCAGCTCTTTGAGCAGGGACAGCGGGCGCCTGCGGAGGAGGGCGGCAACGACGGCGGCTTGTTTGGCGTTTTCGACACCGATTCCACCTTTAAAATCATCGATAACTTCACTGCCACAATGCAGCGGCTCTCTAGCTCGCAAGTATGGGCAGCGGACGCTTGCAAATCGGCTCTGCTGGCGCCCCCGGTGCCAGACTGCTCTTTTCGCAGAGTCAATGGCGAAGAAGGGACAGGGCTGGAGAACAGCTCCTGTGAGACTGACATCAACGAGTGCGCTCGAGGTACTGACGTGTGTGGCACTAATGCAGCGTGCGTAAATACCTTCGGCGGGTATCACTGCGCGTGCTTTGCTGGCTACTCAGGCGATGGCCGGCACTGCGCTCCGTCGCCGCGGCTGGATGCAATTTTGAGAGGTTTCGCCAGCCAAGGGCCTGGAAAAGTGGCTTGTAGCGAAGGAAACGACGTTATTTACCCCCAAAATGCGCCTGGGTACGCCTACGATCTCATGGGAGCGTTGGACCGCAAAATTTCATCAGCCTGGAAGGTATAATCTATTTTGTTTTAACTGCCATATGAATTCTGTTTTACAGTTCCCAGATTACTAATTTTTCTACTTGTTTCTTCTTCCTTTTTTGCAAGGGTGGCTTCGGTTCCCGCACAGCAGTAGAGCCCAAAGATTGCATGCTGGCGTGCGCTTCGGTACTGGGGTGTGACTCCTTTGCCTACAGCTCCGACCAAAAGCGCTGTTTTCTCAAAGCCGGGGCCTCGAAAACAGTTTGCGAGGTGCGCACAGCGGCCACCCTTTTCTACTCATATACATTTTTTTTTCATTGCGATTGAAAAAGCCCGCTCGATTGAATGCATTTATTTTGATTGATGCAGAAGCCCATCACAATGTGCGTGTCTGCCAGAGGAGATTCCTACCCCTGCGGCTCCTGGCAGACATACTTTTATTCAAACGTGAACGCCAGCAGAAAATATATCGAAGCCTATCGCAACGTGCAGACCTTTAGCGAACCGCAACAGTGATTTTTTCGTTGAATTATTATCATCGCTTTATTGAGATTTGGTGATCAATTGCGCTTTTATGATTTGTGATTTGAAATTTTATGCTGCTCAATTTGACGAGTCGTGGAGCCTCCAGGCTTTACAGGGCAAGAATAAGTTCATTTGGGCGAATTTAAATGCGATAAATCCGTAGAAAATCTACGAATTTCAATTTTTTAGCAGTCAACGCGGTTTGACCGCACACAATGCAGCTTCGCGTTTTTGAGGAGACGATTCAGATGATCAGTTTATTTTTAAAAGAGTGGTTGAAATTTTTAACAGTCCCATACAAATATCGCCCATCGGCGTAGGTGGGCTGCATTGCGACATTTGCAGTTGGGTGACACGCGAAAACACAGACTGCTATTTTATTTTCTGAATGGCAAAGACACATACGGTTTTAGCATGAAATAAACAATATCTGCAAGCAGCGTTCGAGAAAAATGGCGGCAGGCAACCTCACCTACCCTTCAAGTTTTTCATCTTGGCAGCACTATGAGCAGTGCTTTGCGCTGCCACCGCCCTCGGAACAAGTGGAGTGCTCCAGCCAGATCCTCAACGTCACCCAGCCCCCCAGCGTGTACTCGTATGACAGCTACACTTCCCTGTGGCAGCCAGTCTTGTGCATGCTGTCCAACGTTTCTCTGGCCAATCGCGTGGACATTGAAGGCGCGTTTAAAGCAATTAACAGTTTATTATAACAAATAATCATCAAACTACCCATCTGACCTTCCAAAGCTCTACTGCGCATGCAGATAGCATGAATTATTGCACCGTCCCGCTGCGCGGCTCCGACGCCATTCTCTTCGTATTCCTGGGGCTCCTCATCCCCACCGTGCTCTTCGGCAAGCTCACCGCGGTGTGGGCCCTCGTGTCCGGCGGCGTTCTGGGCGTAGCCAACTATTACCTCAACCTGCAGCACTTTTCCAACTCTGTGTCCATCTGGCTGTCAATCCAGCCCGCAGACCTGTTTTTTTACATCTTCCTGCCCCCGCTCCTGGTGGAAGAAACCCTGCGCATTGACCTCTTCCTCTTCCGCAAAGTGTGGGTCCACGTGATCTTCCTAGCCTACGTTTTGGTCGGCATTTCGGTCATAGCGCTCACCCCGATCATTCTCTACGTGCTGGGATTTCACTCCCGGGGGTGGTCGTGGGTGCACGGCGCCATCTTCTCCTCCATCATCGCCCCCACCGACACCGTGGCGGTCGCTGCCATCCTCTCCGCAGCCAACGGCCCTGCCAAACTCACCACGCTCGTCAAAGGAGAATCCGTGTTCAACGACGCGTCCGGCATCACCCTCTTCAACATCTTCGCGCAGCTCATCGCCGCCAATGCTGCGCCGTCTGCCGCCACCACCTGGCCCTCGGTGTGGTCCACTTTGCCTGGCCTCCTTCGAGACGTTGTAAAAGTGTCAGCCATCGGAGCAGCCATCGGGCTGGCAATGTCGTGGGCAACGGGGCACCTGCTGCGCTGGCTGCGCTGGCGCGGAGCCAGGCCTTATATTGAGACCACACTGGTGCTGGCAGTTGCGTACCTCAGCTATTACGTGGCCAACCAACCGGCCAAGGCATCAGGCGTGATGGCAGTGGTTCTGTTTGGGCTGTACGGCAACGCCACGTCCAAGTGGGGCATGCTGTCCACATCAGAAGACAGCGGCGCGTTCGATGCGGTGTGGGATTTGGTCGCGTTCGCCATCAATGGGTTGGTTTTTTTCTGGAGCGGCGTGGCTTCGGTGAATTTCTTCATTCGCTCCGCCGGCCTGCTCACCCGCACCGCGGTGTCGTTTGTAGCCATCCCCGTGATATGGGTGTCCATGCTGGTCATCCGCACCGGCTGCTTGGTGCTGCTGAACCCGGTGTTCAAGCTGCTGGGACAGAAGTTAACGCCTGCGGAGATCGCGTTCTCGGGGTGGGCCAGCATGCGTGGCTCGGTGTCTCTCATCATGGCCAGCGTGTTTGCCATCGGCAATCCCTCCTTCATCACTGGGTCCGACACCGACGCGGACAGCAGCGCCGTGGACATCGCAAAAGCAATCAACGCCGAAATTCTACTCTGGCAAGTCCCATTTCTTTGCTATTTCTTTGGTTTTATTATGCCAATATTTTTTAATACGCGTTGCTAATTTTCATAAGTATTTTGTGTTACTTTTTATATATTTTTTTGCTGCAGGACCTCTTCTTTTGTGCTGCTAACGCTGGTGGTCAATGGCCCCATCTGCGGACCCATGCTGCGCCTGCTGCGGCTGGACAGCGTGTCAAAGGCGCGGTTTCACTCCCGGGCGCGGGCGAAGCGCGCGCTGTCGGAGTTTACGGGCCAGAAAGTCGCCGCCTTGAAGGCCAGCCAGAACGACGAATTTTTGGCAGGTAAGCCCTTGCAAATTTTCTTGAATTTATAAAAAGAATGAATATTTATATAATTTCTATTCTTTAAACACTGCAGGTGCTGACTGGAGCTTGGTGGCTGAATACGTTCAAGTGACGGCAGAAGGGTTCGACGAGGCGCCGCCCAAACCCGCTGCCTCTGCCACCATCGACGTCAACATCAAAACCACGCTGGGGGTCGTGAAAACGCTGTGGAGAGGCGCGCTGCGCGGCACACGTCAGTGGGCGGCATCGCTGCGCTGGAAATTCTGGCAGCGGCGGCGGCAGGAGCAGCTGGCTGCCGTTGATGCCTCCACCAGCCAGTCGTTCACAGTGCTGAGTGCATCTAGCGGTGAGGGGTCTGGAGGAGTCTCCCAGAAGCAGCAGCAGCAGTATGAGGGCAAAGGAGGAGCGGGGCAGTGGGGTGAGATTGACGCTGACTGGGCTCAAGACCGAGTGGAGTGTCCCTATCTTCACGTGCGCCAAAATGAGACCGACGGGGAAGCTGGAACCGAAGGGAAACTCCAGGCTGCGGTGCACCTCACCTCTGACTCCAACGGCGTTGTGGATCTGGAGCGAGGGGAATCGGCAGAAGCAGCAGGGGCAATTGAGCTTCAGCAGCTGGAAGGCGGGGGCAGCAGCGCGGCCGCGCGGGGCAGCAGCTTGCGGCAGCTTGCGCCCGGCGTGCGCAGCAGCGGGAGCAGCGCAAGCCTGGTGTCGATTTCAGAGACAGAAACGCTGGCAGCAGAGCACAGCGTGCGGGGCGCAGCAGGCGCAGCGCTGCTGAACGAGCTGCGCAGCTCGCTGGGCAGTCAAGCGCGGGGAAGCACACTGAGGTCCTCCGGTTCCTCTTCTCGCCCTTCATTTGGCACCACGAGTAGCATGCCGGCAGCAGTCGGCCGCACAGTGCAGGCGCAGCTGCAAACAGAGCTGCGCCAGCACGCAGCAGACGCCGGCCAAGAACCAGAATCATGGGAGGAGGAAGCTGGGCCGTCAGCTGGTGCGACCGCCACGGTGAGCGGCGCATCTGGGAAGCGGCTTGCAGCGGAGCTGAAGCAAATGCTGACGCGGGTCATAGCGGAGCGGTCTTCCAGCGCCGCGGCATCTCCAGGGAGAGACCTGCTGGGACGGAGGCGAGCAAACAGCGTTTTATTGGCCCCCAGCGACGAGGAAAGCCCTCGGGACGGCCGGTTTCCAGCTGCTGCTAATGTTCCCCGGAGAGCTTCTGGCATGGCCCCAGTGGCCGCCGCGCTGCACATCAGGCGTACATCTGCTCTAGAAAAGCCACGTGGAGACTTCCCTGGCGGGCTGGTGCCCCTCACCCTGCCTTCTGACGGCTTCAGCAGCGATGCCGACGGGACACCGACAACCGATGCCACGCCCAGCTCAGTTTTCGACTTTGAAGGCAAGAACGGGCGACTGGGCAGCCGCTTTGGCCCCGCAGCTGCGGGTGGGAAGCTTGACGTGCCTCCCAGCGAGCCAAGTTTGCCCTCCGAAGAGATTGTTTTAGAAGAAGTGAGGCGAGCTGTGGCAGGCCTGAAGCGGCATTTCGCAGCTCGCAGAGGGGCCGGAATGCTGTCCACCCGTGGCCTGCGCATCCTGGACTACTCTTGCGATGAGGTGATGGAGCGAGAGCCCTCCACGCTGCGGCTATGGCCAATTATAGAAGCTGAAATCAGGGGCGGCTGGGCCGCTCGCGCAGCGTCCAGGCTCTCCCTCGCCACGCTGCGCGCCTACCGCGGGCTGCCGAGCTTCCTCCGCGGCGCCTTTTCCTGGCCCTTCAAGAAGGTTTCCGCGGGGCTGCGGCGGTTCTTGGGGCGCAGGATGCTGGTCGGCTGCGAGGTGGCGGTTGAGCTGTACCTCGCGCTGGGATCCAACAACGTGCCTCAGATCCGGTGGTTGAAGCGGGAGGAGCACGCAGGGGCGTGGCGGGCGCTGCTGGACGACATCGAGGCCGACAGCGCTGCTGCCCATCGCTTCATCATCGAGCGGGAAATCGAGGCGCCAGACCTTTTTACAGCCATTCAGAGCTACCGTGCCGCCATGGCGGTGCTGCGGCAGCAGCTGCGCTTCACTGGGGAGCTGTTCCAGGCGGGAGCGGTGGACGAGGCTGAAGAGGAGGCCCTGTCTGACCCCATCGACCGGAAAGTCCGCCACCTGGAGCTGGTGGGCCCTGTGTGGCAACCACCCCGCCCCAAAGCGGTGCTGCGGTCTCTCCCGTTCATGGCCACCCTCCCGGACGCGGCGTTCCGCAAGGTGTACGCCGCTGGCGCTATTTTAGGGTGCCGAAAGGGGCAGCCGATCTGGAGCGGGGAGCCACGGGCGGGGCTGTTTGTGGTGCTGAGTGGCGTGGTGCGGAGGGTGCTGACTAAGAATGGCGCGCCGGTTAAAGAGTACTTTCAGGGTCCGGGCGGCGTGGTCGGGGAGCTGTTGTGCCTGACGGGCACCTTTCTTCCTGGAGTGGCTGAGCTGGCGCTGGCTGAAGGGAACGCGCTGGGGCGCGGCCCCGTGGTGTTTCACCTGCCGCAGGCTGCGGTGGAGCAGCTGCTGCGCGGCGGCGTGGAGTTTGCGGCGCTGGAGGACGCGCTGCTCCGGCTGAGCGCTGTGTTTGTGGTGGAAAACGCCAAGATGCTGGGGCAAGCTGTGGAGGTGGACGAAGAGCGGGCAAGAGCGGCGCTGCAGGGGCGGGTGGTGCGGTTGAGGCATGGGCAGAGCTTTGAGAGCCCCTCCGCCGGCAGCAACGCTCATGTGGTTTTGTTGGCTGGCAGCTTGCGTAATAGTGACGGCGCCAGGGTGACCGCGCCATACGTGCTCGCGCCCGCGGATGGTCAGAGAAAGGCGAGCGTTCTTCTCCCTGGGGTGTGGAGAGCTGAGGAGGGAGCGACTGTGGTGGTGTGACCCGACATTTCATTAACAAATTTAATTTTAGATTATCATTGGAGATTAGTGTATTAAACGCGTTTTGTTGTTTTTAAACATTTAATTCGAAGACGCAGCGAATGCAGTAGTTCAAGGGGATCCTTTCAGTGTGGTTCAAGTTGATGTTGGCGGGGCAGCGGTGGGTGAGAATCCGAGACGGGGGGACTCGTGCAGCCCGCCCTCAGCTGACCCATTGTGGTAAAATACGTCTCCACTTCAGGCTGGCCAGAAATCTTTGAGAAGTCTCATCTTCAATGAACAGTACGAGTGCTGGCTGCTCAGGGCAATTACTCTGCGCTGCAGCTCGCCGTGCTGAACCGCCACGAAGACGCAGTGGAGTTCCTCATCAAGTGCGGCGATGAATTCAACGGCCTCATCTATGATGGCAAGAAAACCCTGCATCTGGCTGCGACTCTGGAGGTGTGGGCATCTTTACCCTCTTGGTGGCCAACGGGGCTGTGGTAGACGCTCTTTACCCCCTGAAAATGACGGCCCTGGCCCTCATCTTTGCTGCTTCGGCTGTTCACGAAGAAGCAGTTTCCCTGCTGGTCGAAAAAAAAGCCAATGATCCTGCTGGGCACTTGCTGCTCGAAACCGTCCTGCTTTCCGTGTGGCGCTGCACCCCCGAAGACCTGCCGACGCTGTTCTCCAAGATGGATCCCTTTGTGAAGATGTGTACTGCAAGAGAGCGCGTAGCCAGGCAATTAAGTTGCTTGGACAATACGGTATTCCAAAAATTCTAAGCGAGGGAGACGCCAGCATGCTGGCGCAGGGTCTCTTCTGCTGACTATTTCTTCCTTGGTAGATTCTTCATGCTTGCATCATTTTAAGCTTCGGCGATAAAATAATACGTGGCTTACAGGGACAAAGACATGGACGACATTGGGGAATCACGCTAATAGTACTAAATGCTGAAAAAGATCTGCCATAAACAGGGAAATATTTCAGGCCCAAACGCTCAGCCCGCTCGTTTTCAAAGCATTAATACGATGAGAATGCAGCGCCAGAACGCAGCGCTTTAGTTGGAAAGGAAATAATAAAGCACTCCCTCCTCAAGTGGCGGTGTGCGACAATATCACGGAAATATCACGAATATACAATACTAGGCAAATTATGCTTGAGTTGCCGTTGAATCAGCAAGAGGAACGGACTAACCCAGAGCCTTGGGGACCACGATCTTAAAGTAGGGGTCGAACTGGCCGTAGTTGGCAAAATCGCGGTTGATGTCAGAGACGTACAGCGCAGCAAGCAGAGTTGCCTTGGGTCCGGCCACTCCTCTAATGCCCTTGAGTCCCTTCAGGATGTCAGCCCTCTTGATGACTGCATGGCAAAAAGAAAGAGCGGGGCGTTAGGAAAGGCAAAAGGCTATGAAGAAAATGAGACTGGAAAATTCTACAGGAAAAAACTGTTTACCTCCGCTGGTGCCGGTGTCGCTGGCAGCCCTCAGCCACTTCCTTCCGGGGAGATCGAATTTGTAGACCTTGGTGGCGCGATATACTTTCTTTTTGAGCACAACCTTGGGATAGGTGGCGGCAACCAACCAGAGCTCGTACGGCCAGAAAACGGCTGGAAAAAAAACACGGCATGATTTTGGCAGGTTATTTTAAAAAATTGCAAATATCCAGTACGCAATGATTGCAAGGCAAAAGCTCACTCTCATTGCTGGCACCGAGCGCCAAATCGGTATAGAATTGGTAGTTGTAGTCTCCGTTAGCCTTCTCCTCGATATCGAGCGTGCCTCCAGCGCCCACCTGTAGATCAGTGTGGGGTGTATGGGTGGGGTGAGGTGGCGGGCATGCATGTCCATTCAAAGCAGAATCCCTGAAAAAATCGCGGGGCATTTTTGAACAAACTCACCAGGCCGGTGCGGTTGAAAACCTTTTCTTTCGGGATAATACTGGTTAAATATGCCGTCTCGGTGTACACAGGGACTTCAGGACCAACATCGGGGTCGTCAGAGACTCGCCCGACGATGGCAAAGCCGTCGGAGCTGATCCAGGCAGCCAGCCTGCAAACAAACAAATCAGGGCGAGAATAATTTTAATTGCCGAAATATTTAATCGCGTGGCGACATTTTAATATTGCAAGCAACAGTTTTGTGCAAAGAAAAGCTCACAGGAAGCGGCCTGCGGCAAGGGGTCCGATGGCTGTGTCTCCGCCAACAGTGGGCTCGCCAATGGCAGTCAAAGCAGCGTTGAGCTTGGTAACGTTGAATTCTGTGCAAAAAAAAGGAGGAAATAATCAAGTATTTTGTTTCAGAATTAGTGGGCCCAGTGGTTTTAGTTTTATCATAGATAAGGAACTGGGGCGCTTACCTCCAAACGGTGTCGGGTCGGAAAAGTCAACCGTCAGGTCAAACAGCTTGGGAGGGTTGGAAGCTTTCGCTGGCGTGTAATAGAAGAGCTTCAGGGCAGCAGCCTTGGGGAGCTTATCTGCAGGCAAAGGGAGAAATGAATAGAGATGAATATTTGTAAGCGAGCATACGATTCATTAATGCATAATGGCTCGCCGCGATGGTTGAAAAAACCGAGTATTTGTTTTCTTACCGACAGGGTCCAGCGTCCACGACGTGAGGTTCTTGCCGAAATCAGTCAGAGTGAAAAATGCAGTTGCTGTGGAAGACTGCAGTATTAAAGGAACGTAAAAATTTGAGAATGTTCAGGGTTAGAGCAGTGCTGGTGGCAGGCACGGCTGCAAGCAAAAACATGATTGGTTTGGTGCCTCTTCCAGCGTCTTCTCTAGCTCACTTACCCCTTTGACCGCCACGCCATCCAGGGTGGTGATTTCGAGGGCAGCGACATCGGCTCCCGAAAGATATGCGACGTATGCATCGTCCGGCAAACCTGAAACTGTGGTGCCAGCTAGAACCAGCACCGAAATGGTCAGCAGAAGCGCCCTGGATGCCATTTCTACAATTGCAATTAAGTTTAATAAATTAGGTAGGGGCGAACTCTCCGATTCCAAGTACGACGGGCACCTGCAGGCTTTTGTTAGTACAAATTGCTGTCCATTACTCATCAGGTTCTACGACCCAGGGGGGCCAGGTTCTGGCAGAACTTTAGACCGCACTTGTCGTGCACCTCTTGATGGCTGCTCCCGGCCGATTTCCGTCACAATAAATTGTTTTTATTAACTTTTGTTGCTGGCAAGTCGAGTTCGTCCGCCATGGCCAAGTCTGCTGCCATCCTCATCATTGCCCTAGTGGCGTGCGCCTCCATCGCTCCCGCTCTGGCGGCTGAGTCCGTGCCCATTCCCCGTGAGTTTAACCCAACCATGACACTGACAGCATTGTATGCTGTCAATCTCTGATGCTCGCAGCTTGCATTCTGGTTGCCGTCGCAATAACGAATCTCGCCTTTCACCTCGCGCAGGGAATGTTAACTGCAACCGCACCTGCTGGAACTACCCAGGTAAGTATTATTTACAGATTTACTCCGCTATACGCATTAATCCAGGCGCCACGATGATCAATTATAGTGTTAGCTTCTGACTCGATCTTCTCATTACAACGTATAATCTGCAGGCCTCGAGGGCCTGAAGCGGACCCTGTTCCGCCTGTGCCGCGCCACGCCTCGCGTCATCGAGGTCAAGCCCGGGAAGTACGGCTGCAAGACCTACATCTACTACCGCTTCCGCACCAACCGGGAGCTGGTTAAATTCCAGGTGAGTAACCGATTCTGTCAGAATTTTTTTCTCGAGCGTGATGATTTTGCTGCATTAAAAATGTATCTTTGCCAGGATTTAATCTATAAAAACTGCCCTTAATACCACACTTTTTTTATGTGTGCAAACGGTCAATTAACCAAATGAATTTTCCCTCTTTAAACATCTGCAGAACTGCCAGTCCGTCCAGAAGCTCTTCATCGACAAGGTCTTCAACAAGGGCTACAAGACCCCCCTCAAGAACCCCCCCAAGTATGCCCGCTGCTAGACGGGCAGCCGCCAGCGCCTTCACATCTGCTGCAGCTCGCTAGCTTTACAAGCAGCGCTGGTGACCGTCTTCCTCCTGAATTGTCCTTGTCATTGTGCTCACTGTTTGTTTGGTTTCTCAAATCTGTGGAGGGTCTTTATTTGTTGAGAATCACCGTGTTTGAAAAACCTCTCTCTGTCCACCGTCTGATAATACATTTCTGCCCACCACCTGATCCCCCACGAATTGTTTTCTCCTCCCACCATTCCATCGTCTTGCTCATCTTAATTACTTTGAATTGGCCAACTTCTGCTTTTCAGTGTGTGCCGCACGCTTGTGTTCTCCTGCTGTTTATCGTCGGGTTGATAGAACAGCACATTTGCAACCTTCTACTACATGTAATTAGCGTTAAATAAACATGCCAGAGCTCTCGAGAGGAAAATTATGCTGGGCAAGTTAGCAGAAAGCAACTGGCACGGCGGCCAGTGCTGCATCGCTGTCTTCGCATTCCCCCACCATTTCGTATTCCCCAGCTCAGCTTCCGAACTCTGCTAGGTTTTAAGGCTTATTTAATAAACCCATAAACCCATAAACCCAATGGCGCCAGGACTGTTGCTTGCCTTCAATTCGTACTTTCTTTCCTTTCACAAGTTTTTCCATTGATAATATATAGCCTTACACGCGGCTGGGTCTTCGGCTGAGACCCCTGGTACAATTATTTTACGGCGAGGTGAACAAGGACGTGTCCCACGACGAAGATTCGATTTGATTGAGTAGTTTGATTTTTGCCTGTTAGTTATTATCTTTGATTTGGAAGTGAAGGCGGTAGGGTGTTCTTTGAACGCTATAGGCTGTAAAAGAGAGAGAGAGAGAGAGAGAGAGGGCGTACCTAATGCTTCAAGGTTTATGTACCTTGAGAACTGAATTTGACGTCTCGATTAACTAAAAGGGGTAGATTGTCGCCTGAAAGACGCGTCTGTTGCCCCTCGGTAAGATTCGTAAGTTAAAAGCACGCTCGAGTTTACATTCGGCATTCAACAAACAACGTTAACCAACGTGAAGTGAATATTAATATTAAGGAGACGGAAGAAACACGATACGCGCAAATTTATGCAATATGTAAATATATATATTAATACTGAGCAGATTGTCATTATATATTAATACTAACCAGGTTGAAATAAATCAAATTACCCAAATTCCTAGGATAAGTGCAACGAGCGTCGCCCAGCCCCCAGCGCCCAGCATGTTAGCAGCGCCCTTCACAATGGGGTTCGCGGTGGGTGCAGCGTTAGCATCAAAAAGAAATCCCAGAACGCTGCCGTTGTTCTTGTCGTCAAGCTTCGCAAACAGCCTTGGCGGGGTGACATTGAAAGTCTTTTCCAAGACTTCTTTAGGGGCTCCAACAGCAGCCAGACCTTGCTTGAGCTCTTCGAGGGTAAAAGCTGCAGTAAAAAATTGGGAATTGGGCCACATCATCATGGTACAAAATATGAATGAATAAATATATAAACCGGCACTCACTTCCTTCGTATGTTTCTACTTTGTCCGCCAGCTTGGGATCGGGTTTGAGCGTCAACACGGAAGGCTGGTCTTGCAGGGTATTAAAGTAAAGGAGCTCCAGCTTGGTGGGGGAACGGAAAACTGCAGGCCAGGAAAAAAATAAGCAGTGAAATATATGTTTTTCCTGCTAACGATTTATAAACCTCTTTAACCTGTTAAACCTGCAGCACTACTAAATGCAATGAAAATAAAAAAATACTCGCATGTAGTATCCAGGGTCCAGAAAAATGTGCCATCCAGAAGGTCTTGAAGCAGCATGCTGCCTGTGCCTGGGGTTCCCTTGAAGCCAGACTCGAAAAACGGGATGGAAGAGTTTTGCATTTGAGCCACGTAGACGATGCTCTGGGTGCTGAGCTCAAACTCGTCTTCTGGAGCCTCCCCAGGGGCGGGAGCGAATGTCACGTTTTCAAAGTTGGCTTCAGAGGTGGCGCTAATGGGGCCGGCAAGGGCGCTGTTATTGGGAAAGTAAACTGCCCCCCAGCTGCAGGAAGGAAGGAAATGCTCGGAGAAAGCATGATAATTTCGCACGCGTGAAAAATAATGCAAAAAAGGGACCCTGGGGACTCTTGTGTTTTCTAAAACAAGACGAACTTAATTATTCCCGGAGCATACCGGGCATATGCATGAAATACGGTTTGCAAATCGATCCAACTCACAGTTTTTCACCGCCGTACAGCGAAGAAACGTCGTAGCCATTGGCCGCCAGCTGCTCATCCAAGAACTTGCGGGTAAAACTTCCATAGTAGACGATCTCTTCAGGGATGTAATCGGTCTCGTTGGCAAGGGTAAAAAGGTTCGGCAAGCCTGCATTATTACGGCCGCGGGAGAGGGAAAAAACAGTTGTTAATATATTGCTTTTTAAGACGAAATCCACGGAAACGACAGCAATCTCACCTTCTTCCCCCAAAATCAAGTTCATGCTGGTGAACTTTTTAGTGTCAAAAATGTTGACCTCCCAGTAATAGATGTCGCCTTCCTCTTCTGTGATGGTCATGGTGCCGGAGCCCTTGGCCTGTGATAGCGTGGAAAATATATAAATGGTCAATGTGTAATGAATTTAGTTCTGGATCCACTTAGATTCCATACGGTTACCTTCACTAAGCCGGAGTTTGGCGGCAGCGTGTTGCCAGCCAGGTCCGCTGTCCACGTATCTCCCGTGGCCGCAAAAGCAGCGGGAATGACGACCGCGAAAATCATAATTAATGCTTTGATGGGATGAGACAAGGCCTGCAATGAAAGAGAAGGGGAAAATGGCTGTGAAAAAAAAATGGCTATTTTGAGCTGGATATGAGGTGCATTGCCCATTGGCGTGGTTTTTCATATTGTAAGCTGGCATTGTATGGGAACAGCGACACCGTGATTCAATCGTACGCGGGCAAAATGATGATGATGAGCACCCACCATTTTTATTCTTGCTCTCTAGAGAAGGGGTGGACAGAGCGTTTCGAAGGTGTCAGTTTTGCTCGATTATATAATTTGCAGCATGAAAATGTGCACCAGGGCCTCGGAATTAACCTGTTCCGAGTTGCAGGCGAATTGGCGTGCACATTCCCTTAGTACGACAAATCAATCCAAGAACTTGCCAACATAAGTTGCCAGCTAAAAATACGGCCGGTATTTAATCGTAGCTGTGTCGCTGCAGCATGCATATATAGTCGTTGCAGTGCCACAAATATGTCTTGGTTGACGAATGCCCTGCGCCGTTCCAAGGCACCGACCCTGGCATCGTCGTCTGAGAACTCGAAGAATCTCGACTCTGGCTCGAGCGCCGACATCGAAGATGAGGCGAGCCGCACGCGCCTGCCGCTGCCCATCAAGGAGGTGACTGCCCTGGCGAAAGCCAAGGACATCTGGAAGGCTGAGAAGCAGGAGTGAGTTTTTCCGTTGCCAGGTCCAGGACATGCCTCCATTGAAATTCGCAATTCGTTCTCTCACGCAAACCCCTCCTCGTTGTTCGCAGCTTCAAACGCACGACTGAGACCTACTCTTGGTATCAGGTGTGAAACTAGCTTTGATGAGCCTGCCGTTGAGATTAAAAAAAAACTGACCATCTCCTTTATTGCGCAGTGGCTGGCCTACTTCATTCCTTTCTTCGCCTGGATTCGCACATACCAATGGAAGGCGTGGCTGTATGTAAGTTTCTCCCCAGTATAATTCACGCCATCGCCTCTCTTTGGCACGAAACAGTCCTCGCTCACTCGATGGTGTCTTTTTGTACAGAGGGATGTGCTCGCTGGGCTGTCAGTTGCGATTATGGTCATCCCCCAGGGCATGAGTAAGCCATTCTATCCGTCATTTGCGCTCCAATTTGTCAATTTTAAGGCCCCAGCATTCGACAAAAATTCCCTTTTCCTTCCCGCTCGCTGCGGCGCGCAGGCTATGCCCAGAACCTCGCCTACCTGCCCCAGGCATTCGGGTTGTACGGCTCCTTTGTGCCTTGCATCCTGTACGGTCTCCTGGGCAGCTCTCGCCAGCTGGTTGTGGGACCAGTGGCCGTGACCTCCCTCCTCCTGGGCTCTGGGCTCTCCAACATCTTTGGAAACTTCCAAATCAACCCCTCCGACCCCAGCGACGCCCTCGAAGAGGCTCTGCAAGATCGCTACAACCGAGCTGCCATCCAAGTGGCATTCATTGGCAGCCTGATCTACACCTTTGTCGGGTTACTCCGCATGGGGTGGATCATCAATTTCCTCTCTCTCCCAGTGGTCTCAGGCTTCATGACTGGTAGGCATGCTTCTTTTCCCCTTTTGCCTTTTTCCCACCGCCTTGCTGATTGCAGCCGCTTTTCTCCTGTCCAGGCGCTGGGCTTATCATCCTCACCGGCCAGATCAAGTACATTACCGGTCAGAAGCTGCCACAGTCCGACAACGTCGTGGACAACCTCTCCTTGGTCTTCAACAACCTAAATCTTTTCAAATGGCGGGAGTTTGTCATGGTGCGTTTTTTTCCCCGATGTTCTTACTTAAAAAATATATATATTATGCTTGAAGCAGCCCAATTAAAACTATCGTACCCCTGGGTTATCCGCAGGGATTCTCTTTCATCGTCCTTCTCGTGGTCCTCCGTTTCTTTGGGCGGAGGTACAACCGCCTGCGGTGAGTCCATTCAATAGCCTATTGGATGTTTTTTCCTTTCTTTTCTCTGCACTTAAAGCTAAGAGCTTAATGTGTTTTGAATTTTCAAATTTGCAGGTTCCTCCAGGTTGTTGGACCGCTGTCTGTCTGCGTTATTTCCATCATCGCAATGAACGTCGGCAAGCTCTACGTATTCAATCCTGAACAGCCAGAGACCCCCTACATCACACCAGTTGGCTACATCCCCAAGGGTCTCCCTCAAGTCACCATATCTTGGTGGTTCCCGCTGTACGATGCGTCAGCTCAGGTAATAAGACAGTTTACTCGGAATAGCATCCTCAGGCTAGTATTTTTAAATACATAATTTTTTAGGTATTCAAATGCATAGCTTGATTTCGCTGTTTCTGCAGCTCCTGCTCTCGTTCCTTGTGTGCATGCTGGACATCGTGGAGTCAACTTCCATCGCCCGCCAGCTGGCAGTGAAGAACAAATATAAGCTCGATGGCACCCAGGAGCTGCGTGGCTTGGGTCTCGCCAACTTGGGAGGTGCTATGTTCAATTGCTACACCACCACAGGAGCGTTATCTCGCTCCGCTGTGAACAACAGCATCGGCGCTATGACGCAGCTGTCTGGATTCGTCACTGGATTCACCATCATGATTACCCTTCTTTGGCTGACTCCAGGTAAGATATTTCAGTTGAATTGCTGTCCCAAGCTCATTTCCAACTTTCTTTCGTGATTCCCCGCCCGGCGCAGTCTTTCAGAATATGTCAGCGAACGTTCAGGTAGGGAAATATACTCACATTTCTGCGTTTACATGTCATCGCAGGCATTATGAACAATTTCAGAAA
This sequence comes from Marvania coccoides, assembly GCA_963854735.1. NCBI lineage: Eukaryota > Viridiplantae > Chlorophyta > Trebouxiophyceae > Chlorellales > Chlorellaceae > Marvania > Marvania coccoides. The sequence continues at coordinate 1,080,918 of OY978103.1, read as the reverse complement.
CCATAATGAGTATAATATATTGCATTACATCATGAAATATATGTGCAGGGCGCCATCGTCATTGTCGGCGTAGTCTCCCTGTTCGACTTCAACGAATTCTTCTACACCTGGCGCGTCAACAAGTTTGACTGCCTGTGCTACGTGGTTTCCCTCCTCATCACCTCTCTCTGCGGCGCTGAGATTGGCATTGCCAGCGCTGTCGGGGCGTCCCTCCTTCTCTTCATCATCCGCTCCGCCTTCCCCAAGATCCGCGCCCTGGGCCAACTGCCTGGCGACTCCAAAGAGTTCAACTCCCTCCATCTCTTCCCCGATGCCATCCCTGTGTCCCTCAAAGACGGCATCATCGCCATCCGCCCTGAAGCACCGCTGTTTTTCGCCAATGCAATGTACGTGCGGGACGACATCGAGGACAGGATTGCCAGCGCTCGCTACGAAGGTTTCAACCCCCGCGTCGTGATCCTCGACCTTGCCACCGCCACTGATTTCGATGCCACCGCCTGCCACTTCATTGACGACTACAGCGAGGAGCTGGAGCGCGATGGCATCACGCTCATCCTTGCGGAACCCACCGAAGCGGCCCTCACTGCGCTCCAAAGGGCCAAGATGCTTGAGAAAATTGGGCTGAAGAACATTCACGTGAACCTGTCGGACGCCCTGGCTCGTGCCTACGACATCGTCGCTCCGCCTGAGAGTGAGGCAGGAGCTTGAAATTGTGCATATGCGTTGGTTTACTCCCATTTTGAAGGGCAGCCATATAGTTTTTTCACTATCCCAGCCGCCCAGACGGCTTGTTTTCACCTCCGCAATTCTTTTATCGTTTCTCGGCAACAAGGGCATTGGTTTGAGTTATAGCTTATACCGCCCTGATAGTCCACCCTGCTAACTTGTTGAGTCCTTGGCGGTTTGCCATTTGCCTTTGTCAAACCGTCGTCTCTGCAGCGAGGCTTTCTTTTTTCCTCTCTTTTTCTTTCTTGCGTGGATAGTAATTTCTGTTTTCTTGATATATGATAATACTTGGTCGAATGCTTGATAAGCAGACCTGTTCGTCGTGATTTAAATTATTTAAAAAAATACCGGCTTTCTGTTTGAAAAGATTGCGCATGAAGATGCTGCTGCCATATATTTATTACTCGGAAAGTCGCATATAATTAAGCGAGCAACATCAAGTCGATGTAAACTAACCAAAAGTTCTGCAAGGGCCAGCGTTGTTGGGGGTGCAGCATGAGCAGAGGCGGCGACATCGCTAGCTCTGACAACTCTGTGGCTGAGCAGAGCAGACTGCTCACCACGTCTGTACAATTTTTGAATAATAACGTCTTGCACAACCTTTTAAATCAAGGGAGAAGCCAGCATGCCGATGGCCAAGACACACCATGCAGCACAGGTATTTTTTCCCTTTACAAAAGCGCCGCTTTTTTGCCTCCCCATTTTAATCGTTTATGAATTCATAAGGTTACAAGGTTTCAAGGTTTAATAGCATGGTGCTAATATCTGCCGTTTTCCAGGCATCTTTCAATGCTCCCTACGTTTTTTCCTTTCGATAATTTTGGACGAAAGCTCGATCGCCTCGATATCTTTGTATAAATTAATATGTTTGTTTATATTATATTTTTTTGTCGTGTGATTGTCAATTTCCAGCAGCTTTGAGGCCTGGAAACAGCAAGGCTGGAAAACTGCTCCTGGAGCTTGAAGCAACCTCGTAGCCACAACGTTTGCCGCTGCCATGATGGTAATGACTGCTTCTCTTGCTAATAGTTGCATATCTGCCGCCTGCAGCTTTTGTCACTGCGCATTTTCGCTTCCCTCCATTTTGCAGCTTCTGAATCAGGTTCTGAAATCGGGGCAAGCGCCCCCGAAGCTGCTCGAACATGTCGAAAAGGCGCTTGATTTACAGAAATCGGAGTCGTTGGCGCTCGATGCCGCGGGCGCGCAGCTCGCCGGCACCTGCTTGGCCCAGGTAAAACACTCAATTTCCCTCCTTTTTCATCCATGCGCCTCTTTCGCTCACTTTCGCCCCCTCCTTTTTCACCATTTTCAGTGCGTCAAGGAGAAGAAAATCTCTGGAGAAGCGCTGGCTGCTGCTGGTTCCCTCGCCAAGCTCATCACCCTGGCTGGCAGGAAAAAGTGAGAATGTTTTTACTAATTGCGCCCCAATATACGCCGAATCGCCCTCGTTATTGTCCTTGGAAAATGATGCATTCTTCAATTGCAGGCTGGACGTCGCAAAGGCCCTGGCGACCGGCTCTTATGCTGCAGCGCTGTGCTCGGCCGTGACCTCTGCAGCCTCTGCCCTGCAGCAGTCTTCCCTGTCCCTGGACGCCTCCGCGGCCCCTCTAATTGAGCTTATCTACGCTCTGGGGGACGCCGCTGACCTCACCTTCAAGGAGGACGCTCCTGCGCCCAGCGGAGAAGGCTCAATTAAATATAAACCCAAGCGCATCAAAGGCCGCAATTGCATCGGCCCCATCGCTGTGCCTACCCTCGTGGACGTCCTCCTCCTCTTCAAGTGCGTTTTAAATACATCCCCCATTTTCCTCCTTAAGCATCTTGAAATTTGAACCCCCCCCCCCCCCCCCCCCTTCATTTCTTTTTCAGCGAATTCCCCCACGACGAACAGCCTCCGCAGCTCCTCCCGCTGCTCAAGGCTGCGGCTGAGAAGCTGGCCGACTTCTTATACGGCTGCCCCGACAACTGCCTGGCTCTGGCCGAGCACCCGGCCATTGAAGGCGGCTCCGCTTTCAACGCGCTGCTGTCCCGCTGCGGTGACTTCACGCTGCAACTGGACATGGCGGAGAGTGTGTATCACTGCTTGAAGGCCGCAGAGGAGTCGCCGGCCCCAAAGGACGCTGGCGCGCTGTTCATGCTGATGCCGAGGTGTGCGATGACCTCCGCTTTGCGTGCTGCGCTGGAGGGCGACGATGAGCCGCTGACGGAGCGGCTGCTCAAGGCGGTGGTCAAGTACAACGACCTGCTGGGCGCTGACGCCAGGTACCAAGAATCCTTTCCACCGTCAATTTTTTAAACTTCAATTTTTTAAAGTAATAACACAATTCTTACACCCACAATTTCTCCTTTTTTTCTCCTTTTTACTCTTTTGTCACAGCGTGATTTCACTGAATGCCAAAGACGTCACCATCTGTGGCCGCACCGGCCTGGTGGCCCACGGCAATTGGGTCAACTTTGGGCGCTTGAGCCTCACGCTGACGCTGCTCCTGGGGCAGCCCGACGGCATCGACAACCCCGATAATTCAGGCACAAAATCCTCCCAGCCCCCAGCCGGCATCACCTGCCCAGACGTACTGGAATTGCCTTACGAGACCTTGGCAGGTGCTGCCGTCTCGTTTCCTACCGCCGGGGTCACTACGCTGGCGCTGTCCCTGAGCGCGCTGCCGGGGGTGCTGGAGGACGAGGGCATTGGCGCGGAGCTGTCGGACGGGGAGGACCCTCTGATAGTTCTTTCTTTCGAGACAGCACGCTTGGCGGGGGCGGCGCGGCGGGCGCCAAAGGTGGCGGAAGCCATGGCTGCAGCGGGAATTCGCGTTCCCGCGGCCTCCGAGGCGGACATCTCGCAGCCTGAACGCCGCCGCAAGGTCTCCATGTAAGTTTTATAAACTGAAAACAATAATAATAATAAAAAATAGATTTGTATTTGGTCGCAAGCCGGTTAATCACTTATAACCTGACTTTTCAAGCTGTTTTTACTCGAATAATATTATTCAATCTTAATAATTTATATAAAAAACTATTTTCTTCCTGCAGCGCTGTGGCCCTCCCTATGGGGGGCGCTAAGCCGCCGCCCGCTGCCGACACTTCTCACCGCGGCATGGCCCCCGTCTTCGCTCAGGTGCAGCGCCACAACCGGGACCTGGCAAAGAATCACACCAAGGCGCCCGCGCCCGCCCCGGCTGCGCCTGCGCTGCCCCCCGAAGAGGAAGAAACTGACGATGATCTGCCGCCGAGCGCTGCCCCCATTGAAGTGCTTCCAGCTGTCGACCAGGAGAAGGAGGACGCCCAGAAGGAAGCTGCACCCAAGACTGCCGCCCGGGCCACCGACAAGGAGACCAAGGTTCCTGCGGCTGGAAAGGGCGGCGGCAAAAAGGCGGCGGCGGCGACTAAAAAGAAAGATGCCGGCGGTGCCACCAAGAAGAAAGGGCCGGCTGCGTCCCCCGAGCCCCCTGCAGACGCCCGACGTTTTCTGCGCAGCGCCAACCCTGCTGCTGCTGCGACGGTGGCTGCGATGCTCGGCGCTCCCAAAGATGTGGATCCTATCGAGGATCCCTTCACGCAGCCGATGCCGGGGCAGGCCCCTCCTGCTACCGACGATGAGCTGCCTGATTGGATGCAGGAATGGGCTGGGGCGGGGCTTCCTCAGCCCACTCAGCTCGGCAAGGTAAGCAGAATTTTCGATTGTGTTCAACTAGAAATTACCAGCTTTCTGTGTCTTTCCGGGGTTTCTTGTGTCTTTCCATATTTTATGGCGTGTCTTTAAAAAACATAATGACGCTTTCTTCCTATTCAAAATTATTTGTTCCTTGCAGGCTGCGCGCAGTCCGCAGGGGAGCGGCTACAGCAGCAGCTCCTCTGAAGACGATGACTACCTGCTGATGAAGAAAGATCCCAAGCCTGCTGCTCTGCCATCAAAGAAAGTCGCCGCCGTCGACGCTGCAGCTGCAACGGAGGAAAACGAGCGCGAAGCTTCTCCTTCCCCTCCACCCCAGTCCAAGCCGGCGCGCGGTGCGGGCACGACCCTGGCGGCCGTGAAACCCCGCGCTGCTGCCGCTCAGAAGAAGAAAAAGCAGTCCACCAAAAAGGCGGCACCTGCGGCGGCTGTGCCCACCAAGAAGGCCGCGCCAGCCAAGAAGGCGGTTGCCAAGGGCAAGGGCAAGGCTGCTGCTGCTGCTGCTGCTGCTGCGTTTGTGGCTGTAGCTGTGTCGGAGGAGGAAGCCGAGCTTCCGCCGCCTAGGCGTGGCTCTGGCCGCGCCGCCGCTGAACGCGCTGCCGGCAAAACCAAGGCCCGGCTGAAGAGCGAGACGCTCTCGGAGCCTGCGGCGGTGGAGGAGGCCCCTGTTTTTGACAGCGCTGTAGCTGCTGCTTACCCTGAGGAGGGCCTTATGGCCATGGATGGTGGAACGGACGACTACTTTGAGGGAGGCAGCGGCGGCGGAGGAGAATTCGACAACGGCGGCGATGGGGAGTACGACCGGAGCCCCGGCTGGCTCCTCACCCAGGCGCGGTTCCTAATATATTCGCGCTTTCTAACTATTCGTTATTTTGCTGAATTAACTTTTAAACAGTTTTAAATGCAGATTTCACTTTTTTTCGATACCATCCCGTGTATTTCGTATTTAATTATGCAGGCTCCGGAGCCCCAGTCCGAGATCCAGGCGGAAGAGATAACCCCCGAGCCCGAGGCGCCCCGTGCCGCCTCCGCTGCCGCTCAGCTGAAGACCACCGCTGGCGCAAGCGGAGCTCCGGCTGGTGGTGGTCCGAAGGCGGCGCTGACTCGCCCCCGCGCTGGACACGGTGGAGCTGACGGTAGTGGCGAAGAGGGAGAGAAGCAGCGCACGCCTGCATCCGTCAAAAAGCGCAAAGGCCGGCTGGCAGGGATGGTGGGCAGCGTTGCTGCCATCGGCGGAAATAAGGGAGCTGGAAAGCGCAAGAACGCGGCTACCGCTGCGGCGGCGGCTGATTTTGCCGCTCTTGACGAGGAAGAGCTGCTGGAGGAGGAAGAGGGCAACGAGGATGACGTGCCGCTGCTGCCGCTAAAGCAGCAGAAGACCGCTGCTGCTACGCTGCAGTCCGTCACTCCTGCGGCTGGCACCGCCAAACAGCTGAAGAAGCCCGCGACGGACTCCGCTGACCCAAAGCAGGCCGCAGGAAAGGCGACAGCTGTCAAGGCTGCTGCCGCTGGCGCCAAGCCTGCCCGTGCCAAGCGCGGCGGCGGCTCCACCGCCGCGGCTGAAGCTGCAGAGAAGCTGGTGCCCCTCCAGCTGGAGGCCAGCAGCAGCGACGAGGAGCAGCAGCAGCAGGCTGCTAAGGGCCCCGCTGCCGCAAGCGCCAAGCGCCAGAGGCAGGCCGCCGCGGCGGCGTCCGAGAAGGCTGCTGCGCCCCCCCCCCCCCAAGCCGGTTCCCAAGGCGCCGCCTGCCAAAGCTCCAGCTGTCAAGCCTGCAGCTTTGCCTGTTTCTCCCGTCGCTGTGCCCCTCCCCAAGGGGTGGGAGGCCTATGAAGGCCCCCCCGAGGAAGATTTCCGCATCTACCTCCACTCTGACTCTGAGGACGACGACGACGACGACGCCGGGGGCAACCCCCTGGGGGGCGGCGGCGGGGCAGCGCGCACAGCGGGCCTGATGGCGCTGCTGGAGCAGAGCGCTGGGCCCTCTGCTGGCAGGTGCGAAATGCCGATACTTAGTGAATACATATTATTCTTTCATTTCCGTGCATTTCGTTCGGTGATTTAACTACCAAAAACCACGATTTCCCTCTCCTGTTTCTCACAACTGCTCCTTCGTTCTTTCCCATTCTTCCTTTCTGCCTTCCAGTGACTACGACGACGAGGACGAGGACGACGAGGGCGACGGCGGGGTGGCCCAGATCCAGCAGCTCATCATGCAGACCATGGCCACCAAGCAGCGCAAGGCGCAGCGCCGCCGCACCGTTGAACTAAAGAAGCTGGAGGAGGGCGCCAAGGGGCACCTGGAGGCTGTGCGCGCCGAGATCGAAGCCGGGGTCGCCTCCGCCGAGACCCATGCCGCGCAGGCCCTGGCGGAGGTAGAAACCAAGGTGGAAAGAAATGTTGATGCCGTGCGCGCTTTGCGTGCTGAGTACGAATCGCGGCTGGGCGAGCTGGAGGAGGAGGCCCGCGCGCTGGCTGCTGAGGCGGAAGCAAAGGGCCAGGAGGTGGCGCGCGGCGTGGGGCAGGCGAGGGCTGCGGGCAAGCGCAAGCTGCACGAGGCCTTTGGCGGGGTGAAGAAGCGGCTGGAGGAGGGGCGGCACAAGATGCTGAAGGCCACGAAGCGCGCGAACCGCATCCCCAACCTGGCTTCCATCCTGATTCCCCTGCTGGCTGCGGGGTGAACAGGTATCGTCAGGTTGTCAATGGGAGCAGTAGCGTTTGAACATAAACTGTGTAGGAGGGAATGAGAATACTGGAAAAAAACTAAAAACAGAAAGAAATATACGAACTTTATTCTCGCAACTGAAAAAAAATGAAAATACAAAAATGTTGGCACCGCCATGTTTTGCTCTGCCCTTCTTCGTTTTCCCATTCAGCAGGCAGGCAGGCAGGCAGACAGGCAGTCACAGCCACCAATTAATTTCAATAGCGAAAAATGTAATGAGCGAGGAATGGAAAAGAAAAATATGAAATGCGCGAATCATAAAACAAATCTCGAGGCGTTTTTATTCATTCGTAGCAACAGCATTATTTTGTTGACAGAAGCTCAGAAACGCTGCTTCTGTGAGCACCACGCCGTAGGAAGATGCCAACTGCGCCGAGCTGCCGCCACCGCCAGACCCATCTGCTAACGATGTCGCAGCCCAGTCGCTGGCAGCTTCTGCCTGCGCCGGAAACTTCAAGTACCGAGGGAGGGTGTGCGTCTCCCCAGCTGCATTTGTAATGCATGCATATGGCGGCAGAGTCGCACTATACTTCTGAGAACTGCCTGATAGCAGCATATGCGACCGGTCGCTGGCAAAGTTGTGGAGGAAAGCGGCAGCGGGGATGACACGGAAGAGGCGAGGTGGAAAGAATGAGTGGGAGAAAGGGCGGAAGACGTGGGAGGCGTAGATATCTATGGGACAGGGCAGCGGCAGCGTGGTGTCTAAATCGTAGACTAGAGAGGCGTTTGTCGGTGGCGGCGGAAGATTTGAACTTTTAATGGCATAAGATGAAAAAATTGAGGAGTATGGAAGCGCGATAGCTACAACGTGGTAGTCCCAAATGACGAGTCCTCCTCCAGCTGCCTGAGAGGCACGTTGTCGCCAGATGGGTATCTGGCCGTAATCGATTTTTGAAATGAAGGCGGTGGTTAGGGGCAGTGTGGAGATAGAGAGGGAAAATACGATGAGGGTGGGGGTGCAAGCTCACCTGGGCGGTTTCGTTGGAGATGAACACCACGTATATGCCGTCCAAGCTGCATTCCCCAACAGCTGAGCGAGCAAACTCTTGAATCAATTGAAAAACATTCTCCTCACAGTAGCAAGGGGTGTGAACTCTGCTTGAGGGCGTTGTTGCTGCTATGCTCATTGCAAGTATATATCACCATTTTCATTGAATAGAACAAAACCTTCAAAATATGTCGTGAACTCGTTGGAAAGAAGAAAAAATAATAAAGATATGCCCTCGTTTCAAAACATTCAATATAAATCTCACTGCGTTAAATATTATTCAATATTTAAAGTAAGTACCCCCGCCGTCCGCCTTGAATAACTCTCAATTTTCGATTTATAATTGCACAATAATCAGTTTGTTTCATCATTTATCAAGCTTAACTCGATTATAAAAGCAGCATCAGTCAAAAGCAGCACGGGCCATGGGAAAACAAAACAAGCGGGAAGCAGCCATAAAAATTAATCCAAAGACATTGGCCGGCAAGCGGAGCGTGCAGGCGTGCGCAGAAGAGCTTCAATTGTTCTTTGCTTGTATGGGGGTGAGTCCAGACCGCTTGATGCCGCGTAAATGGCCTCCTGAGTGTTCATTTTCTGGCCTACCGAAGGGCCGCCCAGCCCGCTTCCTCATTCAACGCCGTGGTTTTGTTGCTCACTCTCAAACCTTCGATTTTACGCCCTTTCAATGCGCAGAGAAGTGGCACCGATTTCGATGAAAAATGCGCAAAGGAGAAGAAGGCCTTGACGGCGTGCGCAACAGCAGCGGTAAGAGAACAAAGCAAGCAGCAGCCATGTTTTTTTGGTGATAAATAAGCTCATTTTCCAGTTCTACCTTGGCCCACGCTATTTGCAATCTCAATATATGTAATGCACTGCGCTTAAGCCCTTCCCAGCCATCTGTTGGTATTTCCTTGAGGCGCACCTGAACAGCTCACAAATTTCTCTCCCAATCCCCCTTTCGCAGGCGCGGAGACCCAAGGTCATCAACACAATAAACTTTCACTTGCAACGGATCTCCAGATTGATGAAGTAGACGAAAAATTTCAACACTTTTTGTAAATACACGTCTTCCAAAACGGAGCGTGCGCCCCATTCGGTATGGTTTCAAATCAGGGTGGTGTCAATGAGGGTGTGTGTGGGATGACCCAGACCACCGCTGCGGTGGACCTGAGGCATCTTTTCATGAGGTAAGTTTGGCACGGTGCGGCGAGCGCAATATTGATTAATCGAGCATGGGGGGGCAGCGCGCAACTCAGGCAGCCAAGCAATGCTGTGCAGGGCGGTGGGCAGGCTGCAGGCACTGCTGGAAAATTGATCCGGAGAGGCAGCACAGCCTGAAGGTATGGCTGAAGGGCATAAAAAGAAAAGTGAAGGCGTTTTCTTGATGGCCCCTCACGGAACGTGTGATGAGATCCAATATCTTTAAGATTTATATTTGGCAAGTTATATTTGTGGCCGCACACCAAAATGGGAGGCGGGGGCATAGAGCAACAGCTCCTGCAGCATTTGATGAGCTCGGTTCAACAGCAGCAGAGGCCCGGCAACTGGACACCGCAGCAGGATGATGTAGTCAACAATCTCGCAAAGTGCCTAGAGAGCATATCGCAATGGCATCAGGTACGCTGGCGCGACAAAACCGTGATTTTGGGGAGCATAATCGTACCTGGGCACCCTTTTTTTCACATGCCATCCCTGTTCCACTGCCTCTATCCGATCATTTATGGGCCCTTGGCATGTACGCTGCCTTCCCGGCTGCGTATCGTGCTCCTGAGGCGGAAGAGACCGAGGACCATTGCCAGCTTCCTCGCTTTTCGGACTTCGCCTTGATTTTAAACATGTTGCCCTCCCGTGCGTGCAGCTCTACCAAATCAGCAGCGAGGGCTTGCGGGAAGCCGTCCTCCAGGCGCAGACCCTATTTCCCGGCCTTGCGGACACCCTCGGTGCACTACGCAGCTCATCTGGCCCGCCATTACACGAGCCCGCCATTTTCGGACAGGTCACGACCACCCATACTGTGCCCAGTCAGAGCCAGGTAAGCTCTTTTTCCGCTGTTTTTTGCGCTGCGCCCGCTGTTTACGTCCTCCCGCACCCGAAAATACCGTCTGATCCCCCCCAACCCAAGGCAATCTTGCTGCAGATTGCCAACGATCTGCAGGCAATTTTCGACCAACGCCCGTCCCTCCAGCAGCCGCAGCGCGCGCCGCAGCACGCGCCGCAGCAGCCTGTGGACGCCATATCCGAGCAGGACCTGCTGCGCATGGTGCTGACGCTCGCACAGCAGCAGGGCGGCGGCGGCGCCCTTATCGCGGCAGCCACCCCCTCACCCCCTGTGCCTGCCGCGGCGGTGCAGGCGGCCATGCATGCCGCTGGAATTCCCTCGCGCCCCCACTTTCCCCACCCGCAGCAACAGCCGCCGCCGCAGCCCTCTCGCATGCAGGTTCCGCCCCTTCACCGCATCCACTCCTCCGGAAACCTCGCTGGTGGGGGTGGAATGGGGGGCATGGCGGAGCAACAACAGTACGGCGGGTACTACGGTGCCGCCAAGCGATTGCGCAACGATGACAGCAAAGTTTGTCACAACTGCGGGGCAACCGACACGCCGTTCTGGAGGAAAGACAGGGGGACGGGCCAGCCCCTGTGCAACGCGTGCGGACTCTACGCGGCCAAGAACGACCACCACCGGCCCGTGCGGCTGTGGAAAGAGGGGCAATTGATGCCTGGAAGCTCCGATGGCGGGAGTGGCGGCATCGGGCAGCAGCGCAGCGGCAACGCTTCGCCTGCCAACGCGCCAGGGCCGGCCTTCTGGCAACATCAGCAGCAACAGCAAAGGTTACCTCCTTCAGCGGGAATGTCCCCCAAGGCAGCGTCAAACGGAGGAAGAGGCGGCGGCGGCAGCGGCGTGTTTGCGCCGATGCCGCCTCGGTCTGGCGGCGGAGATGCGAGCCCCGAGCAGCAGCAACAGCTGCTTCCCAGGCTGCAAGAGCAGCCGCAGCCTCCTCTTCCCCCGCAGGCGAGCCCCTCTGCAGAGCCAGCCGCTGCTGATGTCCCCAGTGCAGAAGGGGGCTTCCAGCACCCGTACGACAGCATGCGGCTGGTGCTGGAGGCCACAGGGTGCGCCCCAGAGACGCAGCAACAGCTGATGATGGCAGACGGCGGCGGCGGTGGCGGCGACAGCGCTGAAGTTCGCACGGCTACTACTACGAGCAACAACGCAGATAGTGGTGGGGCTACGAGATCCGCCTCTCCCCCCGGCCACACGCATCCAACCGGCGGCATCAATCACATCGCAGCCGTGAGTGTAGCAGCAGAGCACCTCGAGGCCCTGGAAGCAGCCGCGCAGTGACGCCCAAAGACGCCCCAAAATAAACGGCGCGGTTATACGTTACAACACATAATCAAGATCCGCATACCTTTTTCCTCGGTTTTTTTTTATTTTGTTTTGCGTGTCCATGAAATGGGCTCTAGGATTGGCCGACACGGCCATGAAAGGGCCATGAAAAATTGACAGCAATCGTCAGTTTTAACTGTATATTTAAACATTAAACAGTTCAGCGTGTGTTCCTTCCTCGTCTTATTCCTTCTTCCTTTTCTTTCTCGTATTTCTTTTTTAACTCTTGTCTTTTTTTTGGATCCACTTTTCCCCCCTCTTTTTCACGCTTTCTCCGTAGTTTTTTTTAGGGACTTTTCCTTTTTGGTATTTTTGGAATTTTGTACGTTTAAAAAACTATTCTTACGTTCATCTTAATTTTCTCTGTTTGCTCCTACTTCAAGTTTTGTGGCGCGGTTTCGACATACGCCCAAAAAGGCGCCACCCTAATGTAGCAGAGTATACTGGCCACCGACTTTCTTGTTCTCTTCTTATTATAGTTTTAGTACATAATAATAATAATAATAATGTGAGGGTTTATCCTACTTAACGTTTCAAACCCATTCCACATTCGCATATACTAAATGGTTAGTCTGAATGTTGAGTCCATTATCATTTACAACGTGCTGTCATCTTTGCCTCATCCTTCACCTTTAATGCTGACCCCTTCCTGTGGCGCCCCCCAAAAATTGCAAAACAAACAAAACCCTTTTTCCCATACTATGCTTGACTTGTTTATTCGGCAACCTCGAATGCCACCCAATACTATTTTTTCCCCCTTTCATATTTCATACAACCTGTGCACCAGGTTTGGTTTGTTTATACGTATATGGAATAATTATTAGTTTATAAGTATATAGAATATTCTATATACTTATAAGTTATAAGTATATAGAATAATTTTTTTTTCTCTCGCTCCACCTCTCATCCTCTCATTCCCCCCTTTCCACCCCTGTAAATATATCAGCCGGCGTTTCCAGCCACGCTCCGCCCAGCCCGCTCAAGCGCAGCGCGGTAGGCCGGCGCAGTGGGTGGCTGCACAGGGTTCAGCGGTTGATATCCCTCTTCGGGGAGATCATATGAAGCATCCGCATCCCACCCTCCCAGGTCCCCACACGCAACAAAGGGGACTAATTTCCGCATTTCCGGCGTGTTTTGTGCCGCAGCGTACCCCGCCTCCACGCTCTGCAAAATTTCCCGGAGCGCCGACGGTTTGAATCCTTCGGGGGGTGCAAACCCGCGGCAGACGACGAAGGACTCCACGCTAGAGTTGCGGGAGCTCTTCGGCTTGGCAACGGCCACGTCTGTGAAGAAGGCGGCCAGCTGGGAGTAGAGCAGCGACACGTCTTTGCCTCGGAAGATTTTAGCGACAAAAGTGCCGCCAGGGCGCAGAGTAGCGGTGACGATGGCCAGTGCCGCCAGGAGGAGCTGCGATTGGACGTACTCGTCGAAATCGTGCAGCCCCGTGACTGCAATTCATTTGATAGCAAAAGGAAAACTTAGGTTGAGAAAAGCAAATTTATAAAAAAAGAGTAAAAGGGTCGGAAAGAGCGAGATCGTCTATACAAACTGATGGAACACACAACTGACCGTCTGGGGCGCCATCACAGATCACCAGATCCGCCCTGCCGCCGTCAAAGTAGGCAATGACTTCAGCGGCGGTGCGCTCAGACGTGATGTCGCCCTGCAGCTGCTTCACGCCCTCAATGGGGGCCATGGGCTGCAGATCGATGGCCACAATGCGGGGCTGGTCGGGATCTGCCGGCGCTGCTGCTGCTGCACCTGCTGTTGCTGTGGTTGCCGTGGCATTGTTAGGGTCATCTGCGACCGGGCGTTGAGCAGAAGAAGAAAGGCACAGCCGCCTAGAAAGGACCTGGCTCCAGCTGCCTGGGGCAGCGCACAGGTCTACTGCATTGCGTACGCCTGCAGGGGGGAGTCGGAATAATAAATAAAAGGGAATAGCGACGGCGGCGGCCGTGGGAAAAAAATATGCCTTGCCTTCAAAGATGTTGAAGGCCTCGTCCAGCTGGAGAAGCTTGTACGCGCTGCGTGCTCGCCACCCCTCCTCCTTGGCTTTGCGATAGTAGATGTCGCGTTTGTCTTTTGAAGCCTTGCCTGCAAACAATTTCAATTCCAAAAATGACAACTGCGTGGCATGTTCAAGCGTGTATCAATGCAATCATCGTCATCTAGTCTTACCCATTTTACAAAAATATATAAAAGTAAAAAAATGAGGGCTCGTCGGCACGAAACATTCGGACAGCTGATTGAAGCCATTTTTCAATTGGTTTATTTTTTATTTTTGAAGGCAATGTATCCATCATCCTCAGAACTGATACAGGCTGCCTTAGCCAACGACTCGTTTTTTTTTTAATTCATTTTTTTTCATTTTGAATTTTCGAAATACGAAACTCCACGCAACTATGGAGCTCGAGTTCGAGTGGACCCCGTCAGAAGCAAGGCATCGTCGCAGACACCCCCCGGGGCGGCGCCTGTTGACTCTCTCTACCGAGGCAGCAGCAGCACATTCCATTTCCGCATCGCCCAGCACCGCCATTACCCCCGCGGTACCCCCCGCCCTCCCTCCTCCATCAGCCGAAGGTTTAGCCGCCTCTCGAGACCCTCCGGGGCCCGCTCGATCTTCCCCAGTGCCGCTCCTCACCGTCGGTGCAGTGTTTGTGCCGATTGCCGCCGGCAGCAGAGCGACAGCGCCAGAGATGCTGGAGGCTGTGCGGCAGCTGGGGCTGGGGCCAATGCTGTCAGCGGCCATGGGCGCCAGCGGCGACCCGGAACACTACATAGACGTTGTGAGTAGTTTCAAGATTCACGTTACCAGTAATATATTTATTGAAGGCGGTGCTGAGATTTAACCAGCAAACGCAATTTCTACTGCATGCGACGGGGCTAATCGACTTTCATCGACACCCGTATGCTTAAACTGTCTGCAGGCGTCGCTTACTGACCCTCTGATGGCCTCCAACCTGCTGCAAGGGGTCGCCGATCGCAAGCGGAAAGTCTTGTTTGTAGAAAAGGGCGCCGCGGAGCAGCTGGCGACGGGGAAAAGCGAACTGGAGGTGCTGTCTCCGCGCGTTAAAGACACATACGGGTTTTGGTATGCCATGCGCAGCCCCTGGCATGCCTGGAAGCGTTTTTCGATGCTCACTAAGCAAAAGGCGGATGCATTAGCGGTGGGCGGCCCGCGGCATTACAAACTGCGCGGCGCAAAGAAGAAGAGCGGGGTGGGTGGGGGTGCAGGGGAGAGAGATGAAGGGTCAAGGGCCTCTATTAGTAGCAGTAATGTGGGAAACCCAGCATTGGTGCACGTCCCAGTGAGAATGGCGCTGAATCTGCTGCGAGGCCTCCCCGGGCGCTTCCTCTTGCTGGCAGAAGAGCAAGAACCCGCTAAACGCAGCTTTTTGAGCGGTTTCCGGCAGCGTTGGGGCAATTTATTGAGCCCAATGAACGTCGATGCAGCGAAAAAGAGGAATAAAAAGAATGAGGGCGGAACCGGCATTTACGAAGGCGCTGACAAGTTGAGGGATCTGCAGGTGCACTACCTGCCAGGCACCAGCGCGTACCTGCACGGCAGCGGCAGAGGAACTTTCCACCTCATGCCAGTGTTCCTTTCCAAGTTTGAGCTGCAGCGGTGCTTCAAGCTGACCACGGCGGCCATAGCCAAGGGCGCGCTGCTGTACCGCGCGCTGGAGCGCAAGGCGTGGATCCAGCAGGCGCGGGCTGCGACCGCGTTTGTGGCTGCTGGCGGCGGCGGCGCCTCCGGCATAGTTTCGCAGGGAGGAGGCGAAGACGATGACGACGCCAGCGGCGGGTTTGGAGACATCCCGGAGGTACAGCAGGCGGTTGGGGAGCTGGGGGGCAGAATGAATGGCGGCCTGAGGGAGCCGGCAGCCGGTGCAGTGAGAGCTGCGGCCACACTGGCCACCGGCATGATCACGCTGTTGGCGCCGGTCGTAGAGATCATCGGCGCGGCGGTGGACGTCATCCTGTACATGCTGCCTAAAGGTCGGTTTGATTTTTTCAAAGGAAAGCTCAAGTATCTCAAATTTACGACAACAACTATACGCCGCTTTTCCGCTATTTTTGTATCGCAGGCGATGTCCTTCTGGGCGTTCCCAGCCAGCCCCTCAACATCCAATCCGCGCCCCTCTCCTCCGTCCTTACCGTCGCTGCAGATTTTAACGCGTCTCAAGCAGCGGCAGCGCCCGGTGGCCATCAGGCGCACGCAGACTCCATCGCGCTGCGCGCCCTCATGCTCTCCTTCGTCGCGCAAATGGCGGGAGACGAAGCAGTGGAGCGCCTCGTCGCCTTGGTCGGCAAAATGCTCACCGGCAGCCACCTTACGCCAGGTGACACCCTCCAGAGGGCGCTGGGACATTCCACCCTGGCTGCGGCGCTGTCTGCATACCTCGACAGCACCGAGGACCCCATGCCCGGTGCCCCAGCCGTCGCTGTGGCCCGCTGCCTGCTGCCTGCGCTCGAACACAATGCCTTCCGCCAAGCGTTTCCCACCGACGACAGCGCAGCCAAAGAAGCTGTGGGGAAGCTGCTGAGCCCCGCCGACGGGCGGTTGGTGCTGACGGCGCGGCTGGGGCAGCTGTGGGTGTCTTCGGCGACCAATTTTAAGGAAGGCGTGGGGTGTTATATGTGGCAAGGGGGGGAGGCGGCAGGCATGGAAGCTGTGGATGGCATGGCGGTGATGGTGGTGGGGGACACGGGGGATAAATTGAGGAGGAACACGGGGGCGTGGCCGGTGTTGGGGCATAGCGGCCGGGGGGTTTCTGTGGGAGTTGAAGACGCCCGAAAATATTTAAGTAGCAGCGGTGCTAGTACAGGTATCGCTGCTGCTGCTGCTGGCGAAGAGAAACCATCGGGACCATGAAGAGTGACGTAATGTGGATTCACAGGAGAAAAGGGCCGTTGTGACTGCATTTCGAGAGCGGTGATAGGCTAGGGCGGCGGTGAAAAAGATTGTGTAAATATCGTCGAAGAAATTTCTTGAATGGCATATATCTAGGCCCGCGGGGGGGAAGGCGCATGCGATAGCCCAAGCCAGGCAAAGGGATTCCAGTGCATGGAGGTGTGTTGAGGGGAAGGGGCTCCATAGAGCGGAGCTGCCTTGGAGAATAATGAACTCCCGACCGATTCATTACAAAACAAGAAAGAAGTGAGTATACCTAGATTATGTGTTTTATTAGTACAGTGCACATTTTATTAGTAAATATAAAAGACAGATGAAGAACTTCTTTCCTCGGCCTCAGTTTTCACCCCCGCTCATTTACAGTAACGAGTCGCCGCCCTCAGTCAACACGCGCGCCAGCCCCTTGGCGCTCGCTTGGTTCGTCGCAAACACCATCATCTCCGCAATCTGTACGTGCGGTGGCCGGGTGGCGGCATAAACGACGTTGTCCGCAATGTCTGCTGCTGTCAAAGGGTTAAAGCCTGCGTACACTGCGTCAGCTTTGTCGACGTCTCCCTTGAAGCGCACAACGGAAAACTCCGTCTTCACAGCCCCCCTACACACCGAAAATAAAAAACAAATTTGAGCAGGCATTATCTCAGTAAGGCTTTAACTATAAAAAGCCCGTCTCGGAGAGCTTTGAATTGAAAAAAGCAGCTGTTATTGCACTCACGGGCTGATTGACGTGACTCTGATGTTGGTCCCTATGAAATCGTGCCTCGCCGCCACCGTCAGCGCGTCTACCGCGTGCTTTGTAGCACAGTAAACGCTGC
The DNA here is from genome assembly GCA_963854735.1 of Marvania coccoides. NCBI lineage: Eukaryota > Viridiplantae > Chlorophyta > Trebouxiophyceae > Chlorellales > Chlorellaceae > Marvania > Marvania coccoides. The sequence goes on along the minus strand of OY978103.1, from coordinate 1,063,696 downwards.
CACCACTATAGGCTTCGTGGGCGGCAACACTGCTCATGTTAATGATGTGGCCCGCGTTCCGCTCGCGCATGGCGCTGCCGAATACCCGGGTGAAGGCGATGACGGCCATCACGTTGCAGTCCATCATGTCCCTGGCCTCGGTCAGATTCACTTCATCAGCGGGATCCACTCCGAGGACAAACCCAGCGTTGTTCACGAGAATGTCGATTTGAGAGAAGGCGGGAGGGAGGGTGGAGGGCAGGGCTGTGATGGCTGCTGTGACTCGCACGTCCATGGCCACTGTGTGCACTTGAATGCCAGGGTACTGCGCTTCAAGCTCGGCTTTCACCACCGCCAGGCGCTCGGCGCGGCGGGCGACGAGCACCAGCTTGCAGCCGGCGTCTGCGAAGCGCCAGGCGCAGGCCTCTCCGATACCAGCACTGGCACCTGCGGTTTATTTAAAAATAATAGAGGGTACCGTCGGAGGAAAGTATTTTGAGAGAGAAAAGGGCAGAAAACAAGTGCATTGCGGCGCGGAGCCAGAATGTGGTATAAAGAGAGCGTAGTAAAAAAAAAAGTAAATTTGAATGTCTCCTCCCTCACCTGTGATAAGAACGCTCTGTTTAGCGATGCTGTAGGGCTTGTAAGGATTGCGAGACATTGTGTTTTTTTTTTATTGACAATTGGAAGCCGAGGTTCTGAGAAAAGCCGCATTCAAAGTGGAAGGAAAAATTGCGCAATTTTTGCTCGAATTTGCACCCAGCAGCAATTCGAATCCTGCTTCCCGCCATGGGGCTCACCCCCACCTCTGCCAATGAACTTCTCGTTCAGTTGCAGCACCACACGCTCAACTACAATTACATGTTTGTTACCCGCAAAGTCCTGTCCAGGTCACTAGCCCTCCCGAGTGCAGTGACTTATAATTTTACCTCAATTTTAAACAGGCAGGAAACGTCGATCATAAAGTCAGCAATAAGGGAAGTCAGATTGAGCTTGCCATGGCCATGGCCAGTCAGCTTTGTAGAAAGAGCCATGACAAGGCACGACCACGATGTCTTAAATTTTTATATTTATAAAGTACATATAGAAAGAGAAGACTTGGGGAGATAGTGGTGCGTGCGGACTCCACGGAAGAGAGGAGACCTTGACATTTAACTCAAGAATGGTCTGGGTGTCTAGAGGAGGTGAGAGGCTGCGCTCACAACTATGTATCATTCTCATAAAACAAAATCTGTCACGTCTGCGACTAAACACGCCTCCGTTTCACTTTGAAAATTCCAACAGAGAACACATGTCTATTGGAAAAAAATGCGTTCAAAGCTCAAACATGCGTGTTTCTCTTTCAATCTTACAGGTCAGATGGTGACGGGGTCGCGGTCGTGGTGTAACCTCTTCTGGAGCTTTGTTGAGATTCTCACCGTCTTCTTCAAAACTATTTTCGACCCCAAAGCCGCCGACGACTACGCCAAGCGAAAGGGCAGGGGCAAGGGCGGATTTGGAGGTGGTGGTGGTGGCGGCGGTCCCAGCGGCGGAGGCGGCGGTGGCCCTCAGCGGCGCATTGCCGGGCTTTCGGATTTTCGAGACGCAGGTGGCAACTGCGCTGCAGGGGCCTGAGGACGGTAGCTCGTCTGCAGCACACCACTGCAGATGAGCACGTTCTTCCTCTTTCCAGTCTCTTTCTTTCTTTCTTTCTTTCTTTCTTTTCGTTGTTTAATTCTCTTTCATATTTTCTTCTACCGGCCGTCCCTAGTTTTCTTCAACAGGGCGTGCCATACCTAACGTTTCGATGGGGTGGGTAGCATAGCACGGACCTTCGAATTATGACGCCCTTTTGCGCAACGGCTTATAACAGTCTGCAAAGGGCCGAACCCTTTCGAAGCGTTGAAAAACAAATTTACAAGAAATATCTCGTTGCTAGCTAGCCCCGTCCCTCTTTTATTGTTTGGCTGTTGTTCTCTCTCAGCCAAAGTGACGATGCTGAAATAAATGGCCATTTTGTTTACAAACAACTGAGTAACGCCTTTTCATTCAAGAAAAACACAGTGTAAATTAAAATAAACGGCAAATTTTCAAAGAGAGTTGTTCATTTCTAGAAAGTGGTCACCACCTCTACGCTGCTTGCGCCCGGCGCGCCTCCAGCAGCCGCACCACGGATGCGCCGCCCATGTAGAGCCCAATCAGCGGCACCGCCAGCAGCGTCTGAGTGAAGGGATCCGTTGAAGGCGTGAGCACCGCTGCCGCCACTGTCGCCCCCACCACCACGAACCGCCATTGGCTGAACATGGCCTCGCTGGACACGATGCCCAGCTGCCCCAGCATCACCTGGATGACAGGGACTTGAAAAGAAAGTCCGGTAGAAAGCATCAATACCAGGACAAATTCAAAGTACTGATCAATGCTCCACAGACTTTCCACCGCGCCCTCGGCGTACGACACGAAGAAGTTGAGCGCCGCGGGGGTGAGGATCTCGTACGAGAAGAACAGCCCCGCGTAGAACAGGATGGAAGAGCCGAAAATGACTGGCGCCAAAAAGTTCCGCTCGCTCTTAGTCAGTCCGGGCACCACGTAGGCAATAATTTCGTACAGCACGGTGGGCACCGCCAGCAGCAGTCCCGAGTAGCCGCCCACCTTGATGGTGGTGAAGAAAAACTCCCCCGGGGAGAGCTGCAGGAAGCGAACGCCCTTTTCCGCCACCGGCGCCTCCAGAAACACCACCAGGTCTTTGCTGAAGCAGAAGCAGGTGGCCACGGCGATGCCGGCGGCCAGTGCGCCCACCAACACGCGCTCCCGCAGCTCCTCCAGGTGGTCCCAGATCGGCATTTCGAAGCCGGTAGGAAGATCTTCGGGGTCGGGGTTCATCCAGTTTTCCACCGCCGCCCGGGCTTCCCCGGGGAGCGGAGGCGCCAGGGAGAGGGGACGCGGGGCTTCTGCATCGACCGGCGTGGCTTCGGAGTCCTCCGGCTGCGCGCGGGGGCGGTGCATGGCGGGGCCGCGGCGGAGAGGGGACGACACCAGGCGAAGGGAGGGCGAGCAGCGGGAGGAGCAGCTGGCGGCCAGCGGGGTGAGACGCCGGTCCGCCAGCGCGACGGTGAGGGCGGTCATGGCGTTGGGTGCGTGTGCGAGCGCCAACAGCGAAAGTTATCCACACTTTTTTGTGGAGATGGATGTGGGAGGGAAAGGGGTGGCGTCGGGAGGCTGCAGCGTCCTCAGAATAAGTACACAGAATTAATAGGTGTTAACATTAGCAGGGATCGGGCATAATTCCTCTTCACACGCGAGAAACTGGCGGTTTTCCCCGCGGATTTTTTTCTTCGTGCAAAGCCTCTTAAATCTCTTGGCCCACCGTGCCTCCTCCCACAATATTTACATTCGCTACGCACGAACGCGCTATCTCGGTATTTAAGAGACCCTTGAACCCATACTTTCTCGGTCATTCATCGTTCTGCTTCCTTGCTAATCATCAAGGAGCCCAACACATTTTTTTTCTCGGCGTGCTTACGAACCTGTCTGCCTGAGAGCCTTTGCCCGGCACCATGACGGCAGTAGCACCCCAACAGACACAGGAGGGAGACTGGAGGTCAGAACTGGCTCTTCCCGCAAAGGATCTTCGCTACAAGACGGAGGTGAGAAACCCACGTGTTCTGAAGCATGGCTGCCATTGAATGCAACCTGGTACCCGACCCACCCGCCTGCATAAAACGCGGGCGCCCCTCCGAAACAGCGTCCCTGAATGAAAAAATAAATGTGTCCGTGTTTGCAGGATGTGACCAACACCAAGGGTAACAGCTTTGAGGACTATTTCCTGAAGAGGTGAGCTTGGCGATGGCGTTCACTCTTCTTTCGGGGGGTGATCCTATCTTTTGGCTTCCCTCGATCAAAATCCCTCCATCTCACCCGACTTTTTTGGCACCCCCAGGGAGCTGCTGATGGGCATCTACGAGAAAGGCTTCGAGGCCCCCAGTCCCATCCAAGAAGAGAGCATCCCCATCGCGCTCACCGGCCGCGACATCCTGGCCCGCGCCAAGAACGGCACCGGCAAGACCGCTGCCTTTTGCATCCCCGTGCTCGAGAAGGTGGACACCAGCAAGAACCAGATTCAGGCGCTGATTCTGGTGCCCACCCGCGAGCTGGCGCTACAGACGTCACAGGTGTGCAAGGAGCTGGGCAAGCACATGGGCATTGAAGTGATGGTGTCCACCGGAGGAACCTCGCTCAGGGACGACATCGTGCGGCTGGGAGCCACCGTGCACATCGTGGTGGCTACCCCGGGCCGCGTGCTGGATCTGGTGAGCCTTTGAATTGGAGCGATTTTTATATTTGCAAGTTTTTCCGGTGGATTTTTTTTATCAATAAATATTAGCAGCCTCTTTTTAGGAGCAAATAACGCTAAGCGCCGCAATGCTGTGATTAGAGAACTGTTTCTGCGTGTGCACAGTTCGTGGTTATTTCAACGAGATTTGATGGTTAACAGTTTGCGTCATTTTTTCATAACTGTGCAGTCCCAGAAGGGCGTGTGCAAGCTGGGCAACGCCGGCATCGTGGTGATGGACGAGGCTGACAAGCTGCTGTCCCCCGAGTTCCAGCCCGTCATCGAGCAGCTGCTGGGCTTTGTGCCGGCGCAGCGCCAGATCTGCCTCTATTCCGCGACCTTCCCCGTGACGGTGAAGCAGTTCAAGGACAAGTTCCTGAAGAAGCCCTACATCATCAACCTGATGGAGGAGCTGACGCTCAAGGGCATCACGCAGTACTACGCTTTCGTGGAGGAGCGCCAAAAGGTAGGTGGCGGTGAACGGATTATTATTTTTGAACTCTATATTTGATGCCCATATTTGTGTGGTATTTTTTTCTTGTTGTTATGTGGATTTTCTTTAATTTGTGAATTACTCAATAGATGCAATTTATTTTTAATTTCGAGTAAGATTATTATTTGATTACTAATGCATTATTCCGTTTTCTCTTCCTTACTGCTGCAGGTGCACTGCCTGAACACTTTGTTCTCTAAGCTGTCCATCAACCAGTCCATCATCTTCTGCAACTCCGTGCACCGCGTGGAGCTGCTGGCCAAGAAGATCACCGAGCTGGGGTACTCGTGCTTCTACATCCACGCCAAGATGCTGCAGAGCCACCGCAACCGCGTCTTCCACGACTTCCGCAACGGAAACTGCAGGAACCTGGTGAGTTGGCTGACAAGAAAGACCGAATTTTCGAGCAATAAAAGATCAGCGTTTATTTATTTAAATAAACTAAAATTTTTACCCTCAAATTAACCCTCTAACCCCCCTTCTTTTATTACTCCATCCCGTCAGGTCTCTTCCGACCTGTTCACCCGTGGCATTGACATCCAGGCCGTCAACGTCGTCATCAACTTCGACTTCCCCAAGAACTCAGAGACCTACCTCCACCGCGTGGGGCGGTCGGGGCGCTTCGGCCACCTGGGCCTGGCCATCAACCTCATCACCTACGACGACCGCTTCAACCTCTACCGCATCGAGCAGGAACTGGGCACCGAGATCAAACCCATCCCTGCAGTCATCGAAAAGACGCTGTACTGCGCATGAGCGCAGTATGGGGGCGGCGGGGCGAACTCCTCGTACCGTAACTATCCGCCACCCCCTGGCGTTCACACAGCAGTAACGGCACAATTCACACCAGCGGTTATGTTTGGGTGTTCCCCCTTCTACCCTCTCTTCCCAAAGTTTGATGAAATAAAACGCAAGTGTACACCTTTGACAACAGACTGAATGATGCGCATTTCTTTTTTTTTTTTTTTTGGCGCGCGACCCCCGATGAAATCCCCCCCAGCGATGGTTTTATTTTCTTTTTTATAAGAGTCGCTTTCTTCTTCTCTTTCTTCTTCGCGTTTACCTCTGGGGGCGGGCTGAACGCTGCCGACAGTCTGTGTGAGGGCCAAAATAACCGCTGGCGTCCCTTCTTTCTTTCCCGTCCTCATCGCTCTTCCTTTGTTTCTCCTTCCTTTCTTTTATATGTCTCTAACGCGTTCTAATCTTTGCCGCTCCGCTGGAAACCCCTCTCCCCCCGTCGTCACGTCAATCTTCTTTTTTATTTTTCGCTAATTTGAGGAAGAGAGGCGTGTTTTCCAGCCAGCGGCAGCAGCAACCAAGGAAGTCCTTTGAACGAGTGGAAATAAAGAAATGAGGGCGCATTTGTACCGTTGTTGCAGCCACTCTGTACACCACCGATTCAGTTTTCGCTTTTCTTTGTTTGTTTACACCCTTTTTTTTTTGTGCTCCCCTTTTTACCCCCTACTTTTTCGCCGCTCTGCTGATTGCTGGTTTTTAAAAGCATCGGCAGGCAGCTCCCTGACTATTTGACTGTGCGATACCTGTACCGTTTCTTAGAGAGAGGTTAGAACTTGAGAGTGAGCGCTATACTACTTACTTAACCCGTCCCTTAACCCCCTATACCCTTCAATCCTTTATAAATTTGAGCCCGGTGGCCAATTTGTTTTCCTGGCCATCAGGCACTTGTGTTCCTTCCTTGCCAAAGGGCCGCACCCTCGTTCCTGGCTTGGACTAACGCTTAGAGTACACCACGGGCCGTCTTTTTCTCTTCGAACTTGGTGCTCGAAATAAACAACTTTTTTTTTGTTTCTTTTTTGACACTTCTTCGTCTCTTGAGCCCTGTGTGCTATGCTTCTTTCATTCATTCTGCCACAACGTCATTTTCTGTGCTCCCTCTCGCGGCCCTGCATTCAAAGATCGGCATTCTTATCAGCCAATTAGCCAAATTTCCAATGACTTTTTCTCAACGGCTTTCTCTGTCGAATCTTTCTTTGCTGGAGTATCTTGCTTAACAGATGCAGACTGACTGGTGTTATAATTTGCAATATTTTACCCTGTCTGGTTTGCTGTCCCTCCCCCCCTTTGCATTGCATAAAAATTTCGTGGGGCGGGAAGGGCTCTTCAGTTTTCCAAATTGCAGCGGTGAAATTCCTCCCCCGCCTCTTTCGCTGCCTCGGGGGAAGGCACTGTGAACCCTTTTTCGAATGGAGTTGTGCTCCATGCTAGCTCAATTTCTTCCATTCTTTCTGTTATTCCAGTAAAGGGCGCGAGCAAGCCCACCTGAACGCGTTTTTTTCCCTTCACGTTTATCCCTTGGTGGCTCTGCTCACGCTTCCTTTCCCTGTGCCTAGCTTGCTTTAGCCATTCCACCACATCCCCTGGAAGGCGCAGTTTCTTGTGGTGGACCCCCCCCACCCCCTCCCCCCTTCCCCGGCTGTTTGTGGCGGCAACAAGAAAGAAGCTCTGCTTTTCTTCCTTGCCGTCGCCAATGCAAGCAGTTTTCAACAACTTTCCGACTTGGCGGAGCGCACGGCACACGCCATGCCCCTTCGCCTGCACCATACTCGTTGAACTTTTCGTTATATTTCCCGAAGAGCTTCATTCGGTATGGCGTAGGTAGCGCTTGAGACCTGTTTCATTCTCTATTGTACACGGTTCTCAATGTTTGATAGCTGTGTGTAAACCATCTCAAGTGAAATAGCAGCCTAGAAGCAGAAAGAGAGAGAATGCTCCGCCCTCGTCTTCTACGAGTGCAGCGCGTGGGAGAAAGACTGATCTGACCCAAGGATGGCAGAAGCGGAGCTCTGCTTGGCCATCAGTCGGTTCAACCACTGCGTTGAAAGGACGGCTCCAGCTCCAGCACTGCAGGCTGCCCCAGCGGGCGAAGTGGCCAGAAGTTTTCATCTTTTAAAAGAGGTCCAAGCACATGATTTTTTATTTATTTATATTTTACAGCCTCGAATACTTCTTTTTCCTCCTTGTCTCCTGCCAAAGCTCTTCGGTTTTGTGTGAACATAAAATATCTCCAACATCTGCTGAATAGAATTTTTCACGCGACATGGTCCTCCTCAGCGTAGCCTCTTCGCTCTCAAGCTCCACACAAGCTATCGCCTATAAATCCCGAGGCATGGCGAGCCAGCTTTTGACACCCCAAGCGCACATATCAATCGATTCTTCGCGTGTTGCCCCCGTGCCCGCGCGCAGAGCCTCATCCCTGCGCACTCCTCGCTCCGTTGCCGTGTGCGCAAGCGCACCAGCCAAGATAGAGCTCAACAAGGCCCCTCCTTCACCCATCCAGCTCACCGATGGGTAAGCGCCCAACCCCCCCCTCCCCACCAATTCCGCCACTACTCCTTGCGAATTTTCGCGCTGAGCCACTCCATTTCGACAATGCAGGGCGCTGGCGCACCTGCGGAAGCTGCGGGCGGAGCGCGGCGAGGCCACAGCGGTGCTGCGGGTTGGTGTGAAGAGCGGAGGGTGCTCCGGCATGTCGTACACCATGGATTTTGAGGAGTCCGAGGTGAAGCGACCCGACGACACCGTGCTGAGCTTTGCGGACGGCGAGATTGAGGTCAGGATCGACCCCAAATCGCTGCTGTACCTGTTTGGGCTCCAGTTGGACTACAGCAGTGAGCTGATCGGGGGAGGGTGAGTGTTGTTATGAATTATTTAGTGTTTTGAACGCGGTTTTGTTTGGCTGCAGCTGGAGGAAGGGGGGACCGGTTGCTAATTGCAATCGCACTCACTGCTTCTGACTTTGACACTACTGTCCATTGTTGCGAATTTTTATTTTGGGTTTTATTTATTTATAGGAGTGCTCATGTGGTGTGTCTAGAGGTGCTAAATGAAAGCGAATAACGACCCTGAATTGACATGCGCAGGTACCGATTCTTCAACCCCAACGCCAGCGCCTCCTGCGGCTGCGGCACCTCGTTCAGCGTCTAAAGAACCAGCAAAAAATCACACACCGCAATGAACTAATTTTGCAATGAATCACCGGTGGACTCTTCATTTCCTTTTCGGGGGGCCTGAAAGCCCCTCCCATAGAAGAGTCTTTCTTGTTTAGTTCCAGCACCTCTCACGGTGATCTTCACGCTCTGTTCTCTGTTCTCTGAAGAGGAGAGAGGGAAATCTTCTTGTGTACTACTCGCTGTTGTGCCATACTCTAATTATAATAATAATATTATAATGAACCACTTTTCTTTCTTAATGCCCTCGAAAGAAAAACTGTGTAAAAGAAAACAAAACAAAACACGTCTCCTCGTCAAAATTAAAGCAATAAAATAAGAACCTTAAATTTGAAATTTACGGAGCAGCAAGCAGCAGCTCTTTTAAAACTTCACTGGGGAAGGCTGTTTGGCCACTGGCTCCCTATTTTCGTCCACCTCAACCACTAATAACTTTCCCTCTTTGGCAGTTGTCGGGCCTTTGCCGTACAGCCCCGGCAGGTAGCACTTGTACGCGGGCATAAACCGCTCCACGAACGCCTGCACCTGCTCGTCGGTCATCGCGGGGCGCCCCGCAGCACGCATAGCACGCTCTGCTTGCAGTCGCCACCGATACGCAAACTCTGGCTCGGCCACGCGCACCACCAGCCAGGAGTCCACCGCGGAGTCCCACTCCCCCTTGTACGCCTGCAAAAGTGCGTCCACGGGCGCTAAATTGGGGTCCACAGCGGCTGCAGCAGCGGCGCCCACGGCTGAAAAGCCCAGCATCCATCCTTCGAATAAAACGATTCCCACGGGGGGAGAAACTGACGGCCAGGTGGTTGGGTCCCCACGGTCGCCTTTTCCCTGGTAGGCAGACTTGTTGTAGCGCGGGAGTGCGACGGGGGCGGTGGCGGTGGCGTCGGCAGCACGCAGATCCCGCAGCGTGGCGGCTCCCAGCTCCAGGTCGTGCGATCCGGCGTTGCCGCGCATCTCCAGCAGCGGGTTTCCCGCGTGGGAGGCCGCCACGGCCTGCTGCCCGTCGTAGGTGAGGTAGAAATCATCGATGGAGATGGATGCAGCGGTGGTTCCGCCAGCAGTGAAAAGAGCCTCGAGCTGCTCGCAGAGAGTAGATTTTCCGCAGCCCTGGGGCGCGGAAATGCCTACTACCAGAGGTCCAGCGGCGCCGGAGGCCTGGTGCTGCACCAATTGGCCCTGGCACCAAAAAAACACCGGCAGGTAGTACTGGTAGATGCGGCGGCGCTGGAACTCCTCCAGCGCATCGAACGCGGTGGGGAAGGCCAGGTTCGTGGATATCTCTTCGCCCTTTGCACGCCAGGTGGCCAGGTTGGCGGCAACGTCGGCAGGGGCGAGGCCGCAGGGCGCCAGAAGCGGCGAGGCGCAGATGTAGTCTGAGAGAAGAGTTTGAAATGCGAACAGAGGGTGAAATGCGAGGTTGAGAAGTGAAAATAGCGGGAATTCTGGCGTTTCTTACCTAGGAGAGTGCCATCTGCAGCATTGGCGGTGGGATGGTAGCCGTTTGCCACCGCCACAGGCTTCGCCTGGGCGTTTTTCCGGTGGAAAAAATTGAGAAAGACTGAGATCATCGTGGATCGCCTGTTGGGGTCGCAGATTGTGAGCGGGGAGTGGAAAATGGCGTAGGAGCTTTTCTGGTGATCTTTGCGGGAAAGCGACTCAAGTGGGGGTCAGAGGCCGTCGCTCGCCCCAGCATCAAATATTTTAATATTTATACAAATTTTTGGTCGCTACTCCAGCCGATTTTGATCGACCTTGGTGGGAGAACTTTGAAATTGATTAGAAAATATGTTTTCGCGGGAAACTTTCGGAAATGTTGCGTGCCGAGACTCATAAACGGCGAAGGAAATGCCTCAGAACATTTGTGATTTGCATATGCCAAAAACACGCAACGTGTCGGAGCAGCGCATTCAGCTCACCCCATTTTTAGTTCAATCAATCAATTTTTAACCCACTCACTTCGAGTTACTTTTTAACCCACTTCGAGTTTCTTTTCAACCCACTTGGATTATCCTCAACAACCGGTCCAATGGCGACCGCAGAGCCGGCTGTAACCACTCCCAAGAAGCGAGTGCGCTTCCTCGACGTTGAGGAGCCCAACAAAAGATTGAGGCCCGGCGAAGGCAGCAAGCCCCTTTTTGAGGACCCCATGGAAGCCTTGGAGCTGCAGACAGCGGCAGTGCGCATCGACGGGTCCTGCACCCGCGAGCCCGACGCCAGCCGCGCCAGCCTTGCCTCGCTGTTCGCCTCTGGCAGCGAAGAAGCGGAGGAAGAGTAAGAGAGACGGAGGGAGCGTAGCCATGATTCATTTATAGTTTCTCAACTTTCTTCCCGCTACCTTTATGCTAATGCGCCTGGATGGGCGCCATTTTTTTTTCAGCCCTAGAAGCTAATTTGCTCCTTTCCATTCCATTTCTAATGCATTTTTTGCCGCCTCCTCTTCTATCTTATCATTACAGCTACGGCGTGACGACCGACTGGGACGTGAGACAGGCGGCAGAGGTGGAGTACGCCAACGAGACGGAGCACCTCTTCAATGACTCAGGGGTCCCCATTGAGCCGTTCCATTTGAACACCGAGCGTGAGGAAGGCTATTTTGACCCAGAGAGCGGCAGCTACGTGCATTTGAGGAAGAAAGACGACGTGCAAGACGCGTGGGCAGACGCCGTGCTCGCTGGTAAGCTTTTTTTTTTCGCGTCACAACCAGAAAGGAAAATTTCACCCTATGATACATGTTTTTCTTCTTCTTCTTGTCACGCAGAGCGCGTGGATGAGGACTGGGCGCGTCAGGTGATGTACCGAAGGGACGGCCCGGCACCTCCCAGCAGCGAGCCCTCAGCGTCCGCAGCTGCTGAGCTGAACCATCAAAGCATGGCGCATCTCATGCAGGCCATCGTCGGCCTTTTGCAGCCTGGCGAGAGCGTTCTGGAGGGACTGCGGCGGCTGGGACGACTGCGGCTTCCTGCCGGTGACAGTAGCGGAGAGCGTAGCGCTGTCAGCAGCGTTCGTCGCTCCACCATCGCCCCCGCCGCCAAGGCTGACTTTGATCGCCTGACTGAGTGCAGCGCCCGAGCGATGGAGGCAGGGGAGTTTCTGATCCATAGCATGACTCGGGAAGAAATCGTTGCGGCGGCAGCGAGGAAGGTCCAACCTCAGCTGCGCATGGGAGAGGAAAGAAAGAACGGCAATGATGGGGCGCTGGAATGGAAAAAAAATGGCGCAGCAAGGGCAGCGGCAGAATGCGTGGAAATTGATATGTTTGCGGCAGAGGGCGAGGAAGAAATGGCAGTAAACGCTGCTGGGACTGGAGGAGCAGCAACCACAGCAGCAACAGCAACAGCAGCAGCAGCAGTGGAAAAACGCCGGCCGGTTTCTTTCTGCGCAGCTGCAGACCCTAACAACGATGCTGGCAGCGGCGGGGACTCTCCTGGCAGCCCCGCAAGCACTGCCACGCCACGAGAAGGCGGCGGTGGCCCTTCTCGAGCCGGCTCTTATGAAGAGACTGCAGCTGCAGCGACGGCAGCAGATGCTGGCATGCAAGGTTTCGTTCTGGACCGTTTCACAGGGTACCTATACAACCCTGAGTTGGGCGCATACTACGACCCCCAGTCTGCGCTGTTTGGCGATGCCTCCAGCGGGCGATGGTTCAAATTTAACGCTGCTGCCGGGGCCTACGTGCCTGCTCCATAGTCCCCCTATTTATTTTTCCATTGCTTGATTCCCTCGTTTTAGCAACTGGAATGGCTAAAGACTAAACGTGCATATATCCTTATCACACTCTTTGTTGTACATCATAAATTTTGCTTTTGTATCCCCCCCGCTCTCCCCAAATAACAGCGCGGTATATTTGTAACTAGGGACCTATGTTTAACATACACATTTTTTCATATGCCCACCAAGCACCGAGGATATTAAGTCTCAATCTTATTTTTCAACAAAAATAAAAATTAAAGAGACACCAGGGGGAGGACGCCCTATAGTAGTTCCACGTTTCTACTCGAAGGTTTCCCATTACACATGGAGGGAATTATTGTATGAACAATACATTTATTTCCTGGTTGTAGATTACAAATAACAAAATAATAGCACATCACATCATTCATTCAGTGGTTTGCAGCCAAGTGGGCTTTCAGCACCGCAGCAGGGTCGGCGTCGATCTCCGCCATCTCAGCCCACTCCGGCACGTCAAACCGCATCGCCTCTGGCGACAACCCCTCAAACCCTGCCTTCACAGCCTCCAACACCAGCTTCGCCACCAGCGCATTTCCTGCTGGGGTCAAATGCAAGCCATCGTTCAGCAGGGCAGTCTCCCAGCCCGGCTGCTCCTGAAATGCCCGCCACAAATCCACCACCGGGAGGCCTAGCTCGGCGCCCAGAGCCACCGCGGCGTCGGCGTAACGCCCGGTGAAGTGGTTGGTGCGCTCTGAGGCGGGCAGAGTGACGCCGAAAGAGTCGAAAACGTATTTAAGGCGGCCTGGCTCGTGGATCGGTGGAGGCGTGAGAAGGAGGATGGCAGGGACGGCGCGGGAGCGCAGGTGCGCGACGATGGTGCGCATGTTGGTAATGTACTCCTTTACAGGGACGTGCTGCTTGGCGCTGCAAACAATGGAGAAGGAGGGGAAAAAAGCCAACCGCTTTCTTTAGTTGGTACAACTGGGGTGCCCAAGAGCGAGCCTCAGAGAAGGGAAAGAGGGGAGGCTTACGAGGTGCGGTCTGGCCTTGCTGCATCGTTGGCGCCGAAGAACACTGTGGCCAGCTTCACCTGGCCGGTGGCCTCGGGCGGCAGGATGTGATCCAGCAAGAGGACGGCCCACCGGGAGTTATAGCCGGAGTAGCCGCGGTTGATGACATCCACCCTGCGCACGTAGGCGTCCGCCACTGCGGCTCCCCACCCGCCCTCAGCGAATCCACGTTGAGTTATGGAGTCACCAAAAAGCAGAAATTGGGGCCGCAGATTGGTCATCGCGAGAGATGCTGGTGGCGGAATGGGCTGGTTCAGTGCCGTGAATCTGAATTCTCCTAATAATCTGGATATGACTGCCAAGAATAATGCAACGGCAAAAAAGGCTTTGAATTTGCCTTTCCACTCCTTCAGAAAACCACGGCTGCTGGCAAAGTTCCAGCGGCCTGGTTCGAGCATAGTAAAATTTGGCCCATTAAAATAAAAAAGGACGAGGGCGTTGTGACCTTTCTCTCTGATCATACATTTTTTCAACTAAAAATATAAACAAAAACTCTTTGAAAAATGGCTACTCCCGAAGGGGAGGCCGAGAAACGGCAAAACGCGGTCGATGAATACAAGCGGAAACTTCTTTCGCACAAGGAGCTCGACAGCAAAGTTCGATCTCTTCGGGAGGAGGTCAAGACGGCAAAGGGGGAGTATGACAAGACGGAGGACGACCTCAAGGCGTTGCAAAGCGTGGGACAAATCATCGGCGAGGTGTTGAGGCAGCTAGACAGCGAGCGATGTGAGTTTATCGATTCTTGATCACACCATTTTTGGAGTGCTGTTCCTCATCTTTTCCCACTCCCTGCCTCCTCCACAGTCATCGTCAAGTCCAGCAGCGGCCCCCGGTACGTGGTGGGATGCCGTTCACAGGTGGACAAGACCAAGCTGACCCCCAACACCCGCGTCTCCCTGGACGTCACAACCCTCACCATCATGCGCATTCTGCCCCGAGAAGTGAGTTGTTTGAAAGGGCACAGTGCCAGGAAGAGAGGGAGCCGCGACGCCAATCTTGCTGTTGCCTTGGTATAAGAACAGGCTTTCTAAAACCTCGTTTTCGCCGCATTGCTTCCCCTTTGGCCTAATCCTTGGATTCTTTCTTCCCGCCATCCTTTAGATCGACCCAGTGGTGTTCAACATGACCACTGAGGACCCAGGAAAGGTGGACTACTCGAGCATCGGCGGCCTGTCGGAGCAGATCCGATCGCTGCGGGAGGCGGTGGAGCTGCCGCTGGTCAACCCAGAGCTCTTCGCCAGGGTCGGCATCTCGCCGCCCACCGGCGTGCTGCTTTATGGACCCCCAGGCAAGTCAGGCAGCTGTAATATTGTGTCGGTTAATTTCGATTATTTTGCACAGCGTTTTAACGCTCGGTTAAAGCTCTGAAACGCATTTTGGGGGGGCCTAGTGTACCCCGCCTATTCTTTTTCTAAAATCTCCCTATTGTGCCAACGTTTTCAGGCACCGGCAAGACGCTCCTGGCCAAGGCCATCGCCTCCAATATCGACGCCAACTTTCTTAAAGTGGTGGCTTCAGGGGTGGTGGACAAGTACATTGGAGAATCAGCCAGGGTGGTAAGATTTACGTTTGCGTTTGCGTTCACGTCATTATTACAGCACGCCACGTATACATGAATTCAGCGAATTTTCGGTACCCTCTGATGCATTTTTTCGTGCTGGTTCGCTTCTCCAGGTGCGCGAGATGTTCAACTACGCCCGTGAGCACCAGCCCTGCATCATTTTCATGGACGAAATAGACGCCATCGGCGCCCGCCGCCACAACGAGAGCACCTCGGCGGATCGCGAGGTTCAGCGCACGCTGATGGAGCTGCTGTCCCAGCTGGACGGGTTCGACAAGCTGGGCAAGGTGAAGCTAGTGGCGGCCACCAACCGGCCAGACACGCTGGACCCGGCGCTGATGCGGCCGGGGCGGCTGGACAGAAAGATTGAAATCCCGCTGCCCAACGAGCAGGCGCGCATGGTGAGTTTGGCAGCAGCGGTAGTAGTAGGGAGCCCATTTATATAGAACTAGTCTGTTTGTTCTTTCTTCCAATAAATTTAGAAATGCATCTAGGTTTTGTTTTTGTGATGAGAAGAAGAGCGGATTCTGAAGGAACAGTTTCTTGAATGAAGAATGAATGGACTCTGGTCTAACTAGTGGAGCGTTAGTTAGCAGTCTACATTGCGTGAATTCATTCTAATATTTATTCGCCCTTTTGTTTATTGTTGTGTGCGTAGGAGATCTTGAAGATCCACGCCACCGGCCTGGCCAAGCACGGCGACATCGACTATGAAGCTGTGGTGAAGCTGGGAGAGGGCTTCAACGGTGCGGACCTGCGCAACATCTGCACGGAAGCAGGGATGTTCGCCATCCGGGACGAGCGGGACTACGTGATTCAGGAAGACTTTATGAAGGCGGTACGCAAGCTGGCGGAATCTAAGAAGCTTGAGAACCAGGGGCTGTCGTACAGCAGCGAGTTTGGGGACGGAGGAAAGAAGTAGATAGAGGTGCGAGGTATTATTTGTGGCCAACTACTAGGAAGGAAGGACTTCTGAGAGTTTTGTCGAGCTCCCCCCCCCATTTGCAATTTTTATCGCCCCCCGTGGAATAGTGTAAAACTTGCTGCGCTGACTGAGTATCGGCGAGATAAGATGTGTCTCAAAGTGAAAGAAATTATATTGAATAGGCTTTGCCTTTACCAATAGCACTGTACTACCGAAACGCGTCAAGCCGTCGATGCGCGAGCCCGATTTCCTTGCAGCCTCTGCGCTACGAGTCCTCCCCACCACCATGAACTCCCCCAGGCACCCCTCTCCGCAACTTTCTTTTCACATTCGTGCTTTCTTTGGCACAAGAAGAAAGTCCATACATTTTGAGAGACATTTGTTTCTTGGGAATTCTGCCCTCCTGCTCGCCGCGTATTAAAAATTTCGTCTACTTCCTTCACCGCTCGTTGATTGAAAAGCCGAAAGAACAGGCGCAAAGCGGAGGAGACGGCGGCCCTGGCCAGGCCTGGCCCCCATTGATCTTTAAATCTCACCACTGTATATTATCGAGCGCTGTTCACACAGAAGCATTTTTTTTTTGAAACTCGGCATCTGTACAAATTATTTTTGCGAGCGCAAATGGCGCTCCCCTTCTTGACGAATGAAATAAATGAAGATGTCTTCCCTGTTTTGGGCCTCCTCGACCTCCCTGAGGACGCCTTGGTGCGCATTGCATCCTGTTTGACGTGCCCTCGTGACGCTGCGGCGTTGGCGTCCTCTTGCAGCCGAACCAGGCGGGCGTGCTCTCTGGCCTCATTCCGCCTTCGCCTGGCCTCCCACCACTATTCCAGCAGCGACGATACTACCACATCTGCTGACGCGGCTGCTGCCTCCCCCTCTGAAGCGCAGCGCCGCCTTCTGAGCGTGCTGGAAGCCATTTGCACGGCCTTTCCATCTACCGTTGAGCTGGATCTTTCTTCCTCTCCCCTGGGAGACGAAGGAGCGGCGCTGGCCATCGAACGGCTGCCCAAATTGGCGTCGCTGCTGCTGTCTGGCTGCAAAAAAATCACTGCCAGCACGGTACGTACCTCCTGGTTCATTTGTTTAATGAACATTGTCGGAGCAATGTTTCACATATTTTCCCACCTTTTTCAAATCTTTTTGCACTGCAGGTGCACGCTGCCGCTCAAACTTCGAATATCACGCCATCCCTGCGCTGTCTGGATATGCAGCGGTGCTTTAACCTCAATTCTGAGGCTCTCACCGAGCTTTTGATTGCCGCCTCATTGCCAGCATCCAAACTCGAGTTTATCGCGCTCAGCCACATCGACCTGGGGGGCTGGCAGCCCATAAACCTCCCAGAACCTCGTTCCACCTTGTCCCTACCCCGCAGTTGCGGCGGCATGCTTCGCCTGCTGGCTTTGCACAATGGCGTTAAAATTACTCCGGATAACCTCACAGCCATCGCTGCCGCCTGTCCAGACCTGGAGGCGCTGTGCCTGGGCGGCAGCTTGCTGCAGCTGTCGGCGTGGGAAGAGTCTGCGGCGGCTGGGGCGGCAGCGGCGGCGGTGAATGCCGATGCTGCTCCCTTCGTTTCTGAGCTGATTTCGCTCATTGGGCGGGCGTACGACGACGGTTTCCGCGCGCTGCTGCCCCGGGAGTGTCTGTCGGCGGTGACTGTGGAGCTTCTGGGCGTAGCATGCCGGCTGAAGCGCTTGCAGTGCCTGGAGGTTACATTTTTAGCACCAGGGCTTGCCGGACTAATGGATGCTGTGCTCAACCTCCTCCCAACCACCTCTGGAGGTAGCGCAGTACCCCCCCTACCCAACAACCATCCATACCGCCTCTCAGCTGCGCAGCTACGGCAGTTGAGCGTCCTGGACCTCTGCCGTCACGTCAGCGTGAAAAAAGCGCTGCAGTGGCGCTCTGCAGCGCGCGCTACCGGGGGTGAACGTCTAGAGATTGTGTCTGCGGCGCTCTCCGCCGCTGCCAAGTGCTCTTCTGCCTCCCGAGTGACTCCCCTGCATGCAGCATCTGAGGACGCGGACACCTATCGAATCAGCGAGCTCCTGAGCTTGGGAGCCGACGTGAACGCGCGCGATCGCAGCGGCGCGACGCCTCTCTTCCGCGCCTGCGAGGTGGGCCACGCGGCGGCGGCGGCGGCGCTGTTGGCTGCCGGCGCCGACGTGAGTATTCGAAACGCTGCGGGGGAGGCGCCGCTGTACATTGCGGCGCTGCGGGGGCACGCGCGGGCGATGGAGGCGCTGCTGCGGCACTGCAAAACCGCCGGGATCAAGTGGGAAGACCCAATACTGTACGACAGCGGATGGACGTGAGTTTATAAAATTCTGCCTTTTTTCATTGCTTTAACCAGCTTTTTGTGAACCACACTGCTCACCTCATTTGTCTTCCTTCTTTTCCCCCCTTTTGTTTTTCCCGCAGCCCACTCCACGCTGCTTGCGTGGGTGGTCACGCCCACATCGTGTGCCACCTCCTCTCCGCCGCAGGACAAAACGCGCCCGCCCTGGTACGCGCCTGCAACCGCTACGGTCAGACCAGCGTGCACGTGGCAGCCCGAAAAGGCTCTCCAGCGTTGTTGCGACGCCTGGTTGATGCTGGCGGCGTCGCCTCTGTGGTGGCTGCTGACTGCGATGGCCGCACCGCGGCAGACGTGGCGCACAGCATGGGCAACGCCAGCGCTTGGAAATTTCTGACTGGGGGGCCTTATGGAAGGAGTTTCCAGCAGAATCATCGGGCAATAGCGTCGCCGGCAGAAAAGGCACGGCATGCGCATGGAGCCCAGCCGGCGCAGCAGCGGTGGGTTGGGCGCCGGCTGCAGCAGCGGAAGAGCACCAATGCTGATGCCAATGCGTAGTTTCTCTTTTGCAGCAGCGAGGGGAAGGCGGAGGAGCTTTTTGGGAATAAAATAAATATAAATAAATGTGGCTCTCTTTTTGACGCGCGTGCTTTCATTTCACAATCCATTCACATTGATTCTTAATTTTGTTCGTTTATAAAATTCAAACCACAATCTTTCTGAGGTCGCTCTTTCTCTTTTTATTTGTATATATGTGTATATATATATATATATATATATATGTTCGTTGTTATTTTTTGGCCACCGTTCCCTTCAAAAATTTCTCTTCATTTTGTAGCATATTTTGAATGCACCCAATCAGGGGTAGTCTGGACACAGACGGTTCGTTTTCTCTCTGGGCTCTGCTCAAGCCTCTGCAGTCTTTGCTTGACAGGCGTCCTCCTGTAGCTCTGCTCCCACGTCTAAAACTAGCATACTGCTCGTTACGAAAAAAATATGCATTTCCATTACATAGCATTACTCCTGTTATTTATCCAGTTAAAATGCTCCACTATGGTCTTCTCCCTCCTCCCGCACCACTGCTAAATCAAACAATGCGCTCCAGCTCCTTTGCGTACGCCATGCAGTGCTCGATGGCCTCAAACGCCGCCGGAGCCGCCACCGTCGCGTTGCCGCCCTCTCCTATGGCCTTGGCGGAGAAGAAAACTCGGTCGCCCTCAACTTTCCAGCCCATGGCGGCTGCATGGGCCACCACCTCGGCCTCCCCGCTCAGCCGCAGCATCCGGGCAGCTTCCACCACCGACAGCGACTCGTAGGACGCCGCGCTGCAGCTGGACACTTCATCCCGGACGGTCTCCGCCAGGCGGTCCAGCAGCGGCAGGTAGTAGGGGGACACGAGGGAGGAGCGCGCTGCCAGCACCTGTAGGTCGACAAAGAAAGCGCACCAGGTATTAAAACAACGAAAAACTCCGAGTTTTGGGAGACATACAATTAGTAATTTTTGCAGCGGGTTCAAAGGAAAAAAATGAGGCAATCACATTGTGAAAATAGCCAATCTTAAGCTAAATGCAGTGTACGTTCAATTTAGGTACGTAACGGAGAAGATAGTGGTGTAGAGGCGCTTAAAGTTGTGGTTTTTACCTTGTTGTAAGCGCCCTCCATGAGCCACGCCTCCAGCTGGGCCACCTGAGCCACCTCAGGCGTCGCCAGCACCTCCTGGGGCAGCAGCTCCACCGCGGTGTGGAACTCCGCGATGCGGTTGTGCACCAGCAGCACCAGCAGGTGGAGCCCGGACAGCAGCGTCTCTTGAGAAGAGGGCGCCAGGGCGGAGCGGGCATCCTCGTAGTAGGGCCGCAGCTGCGCGAAATTGCGGTCGAACGCTGTCTCGTCGCCCTGCCGGACCGCTGCCAGCACCGCCAGCTCCAGAACGTCGCCTGCAGAAGGTGTCAAAGTGGGGGGAGAGTGAAGGGCGGGAGAAAAAAGGAAAGGCGACAAGAGCGTGGTCGGGTGCTGGGAGGCTTACGTGCGAGCGTGAGCTGTTCCTGGAAGTTGGGGCTGGGCTGGAAGAGGGGAGGCAGGGATGGGAGCTTAACGAGCTCGAGCTGAATGAAGAGAGAAGGAAGAGCGGTGGGTTGGCAGGTGATGCGGGGAAAAAATGACATGGCGTGCGAGCGCGTTGGGCTGTATCAAATGGTTTCATGATTATGAATAAGAGCGCGATGCGCAGCGGAACGATTGGGTGTTGAAAGCTTACTTTGAGGGCACTCAACAACCTTGAGCTCGCAGCCGCATCGTCCTTGCCCACCGCAGCCTGTGTGGCAGAGAAAAATACAGATGAGATGGGCCCAGAGAACGTGTGAACATCGCGGAGTTTCAGCCTCTTCTTCAAACTGATCTCACCTTAAATTGCTCAAAGAGCTTTTGTGCTTGTTCCAGGTTCGCAGCCATCGTCTCTTGATGTGATCTATTGATTAAGCCTCTTAAACATATGCGCAATGGCTTGAGAGGCCGAGTCTTGCTGCTTTTCGCCGAGTCGTGAAGAAAAAATGGACTAACTAGCGGGTATTATTTATTCGCTACAAGAGCTTCAAACATTTGATTGTAAAATAGCAACCGCTATGATACTGGCCTGGCCAGGGCTGCACGGCCAGGAAGGTCCGAGGTGCAGGCTCCGAACATAGAATTTATTAATCAAAATTAATAATCAACAGACGGCTGCCAGATGGGTGGTCTCCCCATACTCCAAGCGTACTCGGTGACGCGGCGTGCAAATGACCCCGACTATGGCTGCGACACCTTCATCATCACGATGGAGATGCCAGGTGAGAACGTGATCAATCTCTCCATCGCTCTTACCACGCTTCTCCCCGATCTCCCTCTTCCCACCTCCTCTCTATCGGCCCATCTCCTCATTTTTTTCCTTTTAAAATCATCTATACCCTTTCCTCTATACCCTTCACAGGCGTCACCACTTCATCTGAAGTCATGTTTCGTCTTGACCCTGAACAAGGGACCTGCCACATCTCTTCTCCCGGCCGCTACGGCGAGACCAGCATCCCTCTGGGATGCATCGTCACCCACCCTCCCCTACTACTCAAGCTCAAGAAGAAATTCCACCACCTGAAGGTCGTTTTGGGCATCGCTGGCACGGCCCGCCCGCCGGCCACGGCTGAGCCCGCCCCCTCGCCAGCGCAGCAGTTCCAGGCGGTACGAGAGACTGATATAGAGGCAGCAGCAGCCCCTGCGGCTGCGCAGGCCACCTCCAGCTTCGCTTTTGGGGGTCTTTCTCGGGTGCAGCCAAAGGCTTCCTCTGCCGCCGCTGTGCCAGAGCTCAACGACGGCTCCCCGCCGCCGCTGGAGCGATACTGGGAGGAGCCGCTGCGAGGGAAGCCGGCAAAGGCAGAGCCTTCAACTGCGGCGACGGCTGCCGCGGCGAATCTGAAGGAGGGGGCGGCGGCGAAGCAGCGCGCCGCTAAGAAGGCTGCTGCCAGGCAGCGCGCCGCTGAGGAGAAGCTCGTCGCTGAGAAGCGCGTAGCAGATGGGGTGGCTGCTGCTGAAAGGGCGGCGGTGAAGAAGGCGGCTACTGCAAAGGCTGCAGTGGACAGGGCAGCCGCTGAGAGGGCGGCCAAGGAGGCTGCTGATAAGTGCGCGGCTGAAGACGCAGCGGCTAAGGCGGCTAGTGAGGCTGCTGCAGAAAAGTGCGCAGCTGAGAGGGCCGCTGGCGAGGAGGCAGCCGCGGAACAGCGCGCAGCCAAGAAGCGCTTTGCTGTTGAGAGGGCGGCGGCTGAAAAGGTGGCAGCCGAGAAGGCCGCTGCCGACGAGGAGAAGAAGAAGACGTCAGCGGCCAACGGCAGCGCTGGGCGGACGGGCGGGAAGGGCAAGGGCGGCAAGCGCAGCGGCGGAGTCGCCTCTCTGCAGCCTGCTGCACAGCCGCGGCAGCGGCAGCGCAGCTCCCCCTTTGCAGGCACGTTTCTTTTAACCCCCCCCCCCCCGCCCTCTTAACACTCCCCCCCCTGTCTAATCCAACTTGCATATTTAAACAAACAATTTTTAATGCTGATCAATGTATTTGATATTTTTGTTGCTGCAGCGGTGAAGCGCCTCGCCACCGGCACCGCCGTCGAGGTGCTCCTCGTGCTGGCGGGCCTGCAGGCGCTGTTCATGATGGTCCAGTTTGGCAACGTGCGGACAGCCCCGCAGTGGGTTTTTTCGGTGCCGCTTCCAGAAGTGGGCATGTTCCTAGTGCTCTACACCTGGGCCAGGGGGTTTCCCTTCCTCATCATATGGACGGCAATCTGCTGTAAGTTCCTTCTATTCGTTTGTTAATTATTCATCAAATTTACACCGGGTTTTTTTGGGGGGTCCCATCGTCTGTTTCCTCAATATTTACGATTTTCTTTCTTTCTTTGTCCTACAGCCCGGGCCTCCCAGCTGGCGATCCGCAAGGCCCACGACGTGCACGGCCGCCGCCTGCTGGGCGTTTCAATGCCTGCCGACCTCCCTGAAAACACGGAAATCGTTTCTGATATTGTGAAGGTGTTGACGATTTATCTGTGGCTGTGGATCGGTGGGCTGTATCCATGGTACCTGGCTCTTATCGGTGAGCAAAAAATGAAGGGAATGAAAAGCGGCATACACATATTTAGACTTGACCCTATTGGAAGGAAACCATAGCATGAACCGACACTCACATGCCTTGCATTTTTTCTTCCATTTCCAAATGTTCTGCTATTCCCACGTAATTTACAATCCTTGCTCCTTAAGAAGCACAGATTCGGATAGTCTTCTCAGCTGACTGCCTAATCTACGGCGTAATGAATTCTTTCTTCGCCTTCTTTTTGTCCAGGTACGTGGGTATGCCGGCCCATTAAAGATGAAGACGGCGGCGGCGACCATCGTATGTGGTTTGGCGCGTCGACCTGGACTCTGCTTATTTTTGAGGTAGGGCTGGAAAGCATGGTCAACTGGGTGGTCTACCAACTGGGTGCCCCCTCTGTCAGACCGTCTGATGTGCTGCAGTTCCTCTTTGACGTGCTGATAGCGGAGCCCACGCTCACCTCCTCGCTGATCTGGCTGGTCTCCTCCCGTGAGTTACTTGCCCAGCCTATTATTCATTTGTAGGATTGCGTCTCAGCGTTGTTGTTTTCCTTTCTGATAAAGGCAGCAACAGCGCACTCTCTCTTTGAAACAGATCTCGCTAAAAACATATACACATCACCGCTCTTCTTATCCCTCAAAATTTCCACCTCCCGAAAAGCCTTATTTAAATTTATTTTTTTACGCTGCTCCTGGTTCATGTGCAGTTACCGTCGGCTTTCTGATGCTGCGGTGGAACGGTTTCATGGCGGTGCGCAGCGAGGACGGGAAGTGCATGGTGGTGCCCCCTGCCTACGTCAGGCGCTTCTTGTGTGCACTCACCTTGGGCCACGGTGCGTGGGTGCCTCTCATGCTACTGGCCTGCACCCACTGGGCGCAGTTTCCCATCCTAGCCTGGTTGGGTCTGTACGTCTCCCCCAACAACAGCCGCGCCTCGTTATGGGGGTTCACTTTTCCGCTGGGGCTCAACCTACGCGAGCTGCTGTTCTCGCTGTGCGGCCCTGCAATTACCACCGCTCTGTGGGCCGTAGCGGCACGCACGCTGCTCCCGTTGGCCGCGTACTGCCTTCGCCCGCTCACGCTTCAACCCTCGCTGCGCACTGCGGTCATTGCGACGCTGGTGCTCGCGCCAGGGCACCTGCAAGCCGCGCTGGGCGCGGTCGGAAGAATTGCCACCGTGGGGGCCGCGCGCTGCACGCTGCTACTGCTGTGGGCGGCCAACGGCGGTGTGGTGGCTGCGGTTCTGGTAGCCATCGCCTCGCTGCTGCAGCTGATTTACGTAAAGCCATACTCTGCCGTCGATGAAATGTCATCGGCAGAGGCTTTCGATTACACCACCGACGTCACTGTGCTCGTGATGTGGCCCTACGCGGGCCTGGCTCTGTGTATTCTGTGGAACTGCCGCGCGCTGGCGTTTGCCGTCCCTGCAGAAGGCTGGGTTGTGTTGGCAGCGCTGGCATTGCTCGTTCTCATCCCCAGGAAGGGGCGCAAGACGCTGATGTGGGTGCTGTCGGCCGTCTGCGCGTTGCCCATCATGGATCCCGGGCCTCCTTGCGACCTGCGCGGGCTGTTTGGCGACAATTTGCATTGGGCATTGGGCAGCGTGACATCGCTCATCAAGTCCGCCTTTTCCGCGGTGTTTTCCGCGGTGTGGTGGGTAAAAACCCTGGGGATGGGTGGCGGGAGTGGTGCCAGCACGCGAGGCAGCGGCAGAGGGGCTTCCAGCGGGGCAGAATCTTCACCGTTTGACGACGGCAGCATCCCGCCGATGATGGAGGCCCTGCCGGTTCCCCCGGGCGCTGCTCCGCTGGTGGCTGAGATTCTGAGGGCGACGGACTACTACGAGGTGCTGGGAGTGCCGGAGAGCGCCGCCGATGAGGCGCTGCGTCGAGCCAAGCGCCAGCGTTCGCTGCAGACCCACCCGGACAAAGTCGGGGAGGCGCCCGGCGCGGCGGGCGCGTGCCACCGCGTGCTGGAGGTGAGAAATTACACAATTTCCTCACATTTATGTTATTTATTCTCACTTTGTATTGTTTACAATGCTGAGTGCCGAGTTCTTCGAATTTCGTAATTTTTTAAAACTTTCTGACCTTCAATCACCCCCCCCCCCCCCCTCCCCCCTCCCCTTCTATCTGCCAGGCTGCTGAGGTTCTGCTGGATGCCGACCAGCGTCGCGACTACAACGAGTCTATCGCTGCCGCCCGGCTGCACGCCAGCGGAACCTTCCAGCGGATGTGGGACGAAATCTACGAGACGACAGGCATCGATATGGAGAGCCTGGACCCCTCGAAGAGTGAGTTTATATATACATAAACCTCTAATATCTATTAAATTCCGGATATTTTGACATTCTCTTATCCAACAGTTTCCAATAATTTTAACACCCTTCTGACCCTTGAATCTCCTGTTCTATTATTACCCCACCGGTAGGCATCGTCATCCGCTGCTACGGCTGCGGCGGCGTGCACCAGCTCCCCGTCGTGGCTGACCGCTCGGCCGCCTCTGCCCGACGCTGCGACAGCTGCAAGACCCGGCACGCGGCGGTGGAGGGCGAGGTGTGGGTGGAAAGGGCGTTTGCGTGGAACGGCATCCTGCCTTCCTCCGTGCTGCACACGTACTACTGCGCTGTAGGACGGGTGTACGACGCCACCATCATGGGGGACTGCATGGGCATCATGCAGGCATACGCTCAGTCCGGTGGGCCCTACAACCCCCACGTGAACCCCCTCAGCGCCAGCAGCAGGCGGGCGTCGCGCCAGGCCGCCGGCGGCAGCAGGGCATCGGAGCGGAAGGCAGGCAAGGGCGGCAAGGGGAAGCGCAGGAAGTGAGGAGTAGGTGAGGGAAGTGTTGGGCGGAAAGGGCGAAGTGGAGATGGAATAAATCGAATTCGAGAAAATTTTGCCTGGTCGTTTATGGTGACCGCAGCAAAAATTGTATTTTAGAAGAAAGACGATGATGATATATATTTTATGAGAACGAACGAAAGTAGTATTTTCAAGGCTCATGACAATCAATTTTCAAATCCAAATTTTCCTCTGGCTTTTAATAACAATGCGTTGCAAGTAAACTGAAGGACTGGGGAGAATGGTTTCATTCTCACCGCTGGAGCAAACAAATATAACATCGTGCGGACGAAGCCACCTTTCAGCACAACCGCCGGTGATGGACTAACTGATTGCCATAATGATGGTAGCAAAACATGAATATCTGCTTTTCGTATGCTCTGCTTTCCTTATGCGTTATATTACTGCTGGTAATACTGCTCATTTTTATTTCCACAAAAACAATTAATCGTTTTATTTTTTTTAATAAATAAATTTGGTTGAAAATATGTCAGTCGGTCTTCTCAAGCAGCCGCTCCACTGCGCCATGCTGCAACTCTCTCGCCACGTCCAGCGCTGTCTTGCCTTCGTTATCAGTGATCAGACGGTTTGCCCCGTTCTCCAGCAGCAGCCCCACTATCATTTTGTTGCCTCGTGCAGCGGCAATGTGAAGAGCAGTTGCTCCCGCATCGTCTCCGCTATTAATGAGGTGTCGGTTGGCAACCAGAACGATCTTAACCGCCGCCAGCCGCATGCGGGGCGTCAAGCAGCGCTTTGATATTACCCAGTGCAGCGAAGAAGCGGAGTAAATGGGGTCGCGCTCTCGGAAAATATGGAAAAATGAGAGTGCCATCCACGGCAGCAGCACGTAAATACTGTAAAATACGAACGAACACATCACAATTGTCGTGAAGATGGCCACATTTTGTGTTGTTAGGAGCCAGGAGGCAGCTACAACTGCCACCGCCACTGAAACCAACCCCCAAGAGAAGCAAACGACAGCGAGCGTAAAATATTCATGGAATTGGCCCATGCCAGCAGGAATTGACAGCAGCAAGCTGAAGGAAAGCAATGCAAGGCTAAGAACCGAGGCAATGCCGTAGGCGTGCTTCCAGTTGAGACAGTAATCCTCATTGCCCCCCTTAACACAGGCGCCGAACTGTGCCCAACTTTCTGGTGCAAAAAGCAGCTCTGGGGGGCTGAGAACGACTGAAAGAACGGCGCCGCCGATGAATGCTGCAAATTAATAGATTCAAACTCGTTAGAAGGCCCTATTTGAGCTCGTTTAAAGGGAAAAAACCATCGCCGATGGTCACTCCAAGGGAAGCCTCGTGCGAGCCTTTACTTACCAGCTACTATTGATAATCCTTGGGCTAGCATACCCATTACTCGCATCTCGCTGCTCTGGTCGCTTTGCTGTTGCGAGGCCTTTAGTAGGCTAATAATCAGCGATTGCTGCCTCACAAGATCCTCCTGCAGCTGCTGCTGTATTCCCTTGCTGGGCTCCTTGAATTCATCCATTTCAAATTAGTGTGGCATTAATAGCTTCTTCCCTGTAGAAATTAACCTCAAATCGCTTTTTTTAATCCATAATATTTTGGTCAACCTTGAAGGGTCACCTTCTTCCCTGTTCATGGTGACAGGTTGTTGAAAGCTGAAACAACATTCATCAATTCACGGAATGGAGATAAGTTTTCAAGTGAAAGACACGAAAACAGTACATTAGGGAGCGGGACACAGCCCAGCGCCATTAGGTTGACCGCCGTTGAGGCCGTTGGCGCAGAAAACCAGAGCGTTTTTACCAGCTGCAGGGACATCCTTGACGTTGAATGGCGAGACAATATACTCAGACGACTCTGGCGCCAGCAGTCCCGAGAAACCTGTCGCCGTCAGCGCGTTGCCGGTGAATAAAGTGTTGAACGTGCCCATGCAACTCTGGAGGGTAAAAGCTCGCACCCACTGGGCGCGTTCGATGTCATCCTTGCTTTTGTACAACCTCTTCCTCAGGAAAATACCGGCATTTCTGGTTGCGTTGAAAGAGCAACGCCCAGTCACAGGGTCAACAGTCGCTGTTCGCATGGCATCCTGGAGAGTTAAATAGAAAAAACGCATTCATAAAAAAGAAAGGAATTCGGTACACCAACTGGTAATCTATTGGTTCCACTAGTTGGTGGTAACATGTTGATATAGTATATCAATTGATACCAACCAATTGGAAAGACAAAAAAAATAAAAAGATTCTCACATATTTATCGGCCCAGGTCCGAGTGACTCCGCCAGCATTGTTGCCTGTGCAAAGCGCGCCTCCTTCCACATACGCAGTGGGAGCAACCAGGGTAGTTTTGACGCCTTTGGCTGCGGAAACCACCTCGTCAGAGGGGCAATTTAAGTCGGCGCCGCGGTCAGCAATGATGATAGGCGTGACTGCTGCTGCAGAGGGAAAGTCATCAAGACTGTACTGCAAAAAAGAAAGCAACAGAAGAAGAATGTGGATTAGCAAAGTTAAATGCATTTGATCAATTAAAAAACAACTTCTATAGGCCACGAGAGTTCCAGCACTCTCGTGGACAGCATGCAGAATAATAGCGCTTGAACCTATTTTGAAGCTGCATGGCATTTTACTCTTGCCGAACATTGCGTGGGGCATCCAGTAAGATCCCCAAATTGCATGGAGTTCAGCACGTCAACCACCCTATCGCTGACGAGCAGCCCGATGCTGGTAAACGCCCATTCGAGGAAGTCGCGCACGTTGCGCCATGTTGGCTGCAGCGGCCCGACGTTGGCGTTAAAGTAGGGGCTGAAAACCGCACTGTGCGCAGAGGAGCGGAGCACCTTCTCGATGGCCCTCCGGCTGAAGATGTTCAAGGTGTACACTCGGTTGATGGCAGCGAATTCCCCGGACAGGCCGATGGCTGCAAGGAGTGCCTGACCGTTTGAAAACTCTTCCAAGCCAGCAAAGTTAAAATTTGAGTAGTTTTGCCTGCAAAAAAATGGTGAATTTATCGGCGACAAACAGGGGCCTCGTGATTTATTGCTCGCGACTTACTTTGCGTCAGCTGTGAAGTCGCCGATAGTTTGGGGGAAACCAATTCTCAGGTACTTTGTCAGCGCGTCGCTCCCCAGCCAAAAGAACGTAAGCTTGAAGGAAACGTCAAAACTGGATTCCGCAAGGGAGTTTGCGCTCGATAAACGGCCAATGAGATCGCCGGAGACGCATTTCGGGGCGCGGGCTTTAAAGGCGGCGACGTACTCTGCAGGGTTTTTAATGCACCGCTCCTGGTTGACGAGATCTCTGCAGAGAGTGGCAAACAGGACGTTAGAGCATTGTTACTTCCATTTTCAACTGGCTTCAAACAGAAGGCGGGCCTGACTTGAAAATTCCCAGATCCGACGTGCCGCCGCTCGATCTCCCAGGGGTACTCGTCAGGCTTACTTGAGAATTTCGGCGAGGTTCGACGGAACGTTGCCAAATTTGAAAAAAGGGCGAGCCGAGGCAACCATGGGCGCACTGACCAGGAGCACCAGCAGGAATGCGAAATGCATTGTAGCGCTATTGCTATTTTAGCTGAAGGGGCCCCGCGAAAAGGCTCAAGACCGTTGCGCACCTCCTGATACGAACGAAATTGCCCAAGTGCTGTTTTATAATCTCTCTTCGTAATCTCTACGCATTCTTCTCTATGCAAAATACCTCTTAAGAAATGACACAACAGCAGTGAAGATAGGATGAGATTTTTGGGACGCGGGTGGTCCTTTTCGAAAATGTATTGCACGCTCTTTTTATGCATCGTCACACATTCTCACCCAGTAAACAATCTAAAAATAAAATAAAATCATTTAATAAAGATGTAAAAATAGCTGTAGGCCCGCCCCCCTAGGGTCGCAAAATCAAACAAACAACAAATACGAATGTTGTGATTGAAATGACTTTTCAAAAAAAAAAAAACTTTGTATATATAAATATCTATCATGTCTTTTGCACGGTTTACACGCATCTAGGGAGATCATCTGATTTTTAACTGACGCGCCATGCACAGCAGCAGCTGTGATCATAATGCACCCTCCTAAATTTCTATGCATTATTACTTATTTTTTCAAGACGTGGCAAATAGTTGCATGTTTTTTTCGTATGCCCCTTACATTTGCATGGGTTTCCGATATTTCTATGAGCTCCATTTCGCCCGCAGCAGCAGCTTTTTACGTGTGGTCGCTCACGCTTGGAATCGTGCGAGAAGGATGACAGGCACTTGCTGCAGATAAAACTAAAAATTGCTATGTGATCAAAATCAAACAAAATGACGATACGGTCAATGAGCAGCAGCCAGAATGCTGCATACCTGTTACAGAATATTATCATGGAATTTTTCAAGCAAAAAGAGGAGAGAGGCTATTGCAAAAAACCCGACGAATTAGATGATTAAATTTCATAATAATATGCTGGTAGCTATTTACTGTTACACGCTTGCTTTCATGTACGTCTCTCAACTACATAAAAACCCAAATCCCTCAAAACTATGCCGCTCGTCGTCATAATCACACAATCTGGTTGGCCATCTCCTCGATCTTTTTTAACACCTCCCCAGGCGCGCGATCCAGCCCCAGAGCCACCTCCCGCGCCTTCTCGGCCGGCAGCCTCCCGTACTGCGCGCACAGATCCCCGTCCACCACGTCCTTAACCGGCACGTACGCCGAGCGGTACGCCAGGTGGTCCCGCCCCAGCAGCGGCGGCGCCTCCTGCCGCATGTGCATCTCCAGGTGCTGGAAGAAATCCACGTCCTCGCGGGAGGTGAGGGGGCACAGCGCACCGATCGCGCCGCCGATGGTGCTGTACAGTAGCACCTCCCGCCCGCCCGCCTGCATCGTCGCCCGCTGCAGCGACGTGATGACCTCACCCACGTGAAAATTCGCGACGGCTTGCAGCCGGTTGGGCGCGCCGCCCAGGCGGCCGCTCTCCGCGGCGTATTTCCCGGCAGTGGGGTCCTCTTCAACCGCGGCAGACACGTCGGGGGGCAGCCGGAGCACAAAGACGTTGCCGAAGCGGTCTCCCCCTGCCACGGTGTCGTAATCCAACGGCGCCGCCGCGGTGACGTGGCGCGGGATGGTGTCGTCCGCGAACACGTAGAACTTGTTCTCCGCTTTCTTGTATTTGACGTAGTGCAGGCTCTCCTGCGAGTCCCCCACGTAGATGCGCGACCCCAGGCAGTGCAGGGTGGCAGCCTCGCAGGGCAGCCCCCTGTACTCGCACTTCCGCAGCAGCTTCTTCTTTCCCAGCTCGTACAGCCGCAGCGAGGGGCCCATGCCCACCAGCAGCCGCCCCCGGTACGCCGCCAGCGCTCTGGGAATGCCTTCCACCTCCGTGGAATGCACCAGCTCCAGCGTTTTGCCGTCGGGAGTGAGACGGTATACCCGCAGCGCGCCGCCCTCGCACTCCCGCGGGTTAAACTTCAGTCCCTTGGCGGTCCCCACGCACAAAAGTGCCCCGCCTTCGGCCGCTCCTTCAAACGGCACCAGCGCCAAGCTCAGGGCCGCTTCTCCCGCGTCGAGCTCGATGCAGTGCGTGGTGGCCATCGTTGAAGGATCCACCACCCGCAAGCACGAAGCCCACTGCCCAGGAGCGCCGCGAGGGGGACCCAGCTGCTCCTCTTTCGCCGCCGTTGCTTCGTCAGCTTCCGGGCCCACCAACGCCGCGGTTTCTCCCGGCTCCCCTGCGTCGGTTTCCATGGCTCCCGCGCCGCCCTGCTGCGCTGCAAAGCGCTCCGCCAGCGGCACCGCTTGCGCGTCCGATTCTGCCACGATCAGGACGGAGTAGTCGGGGTGGACCAACAGCTTGCGCGGGGTGTAGCGCAGGCGCAGCTGCTGGGCGTTGAAAAAGTCGCCCAGGCGGTCGATGGTGAGGATGCGGAGGGCAGACTTTGAGACCGCGACAAAACCCTCGGGGCACTGCTCAGACGCAAACGCTGCAGCAACATTGGGAGGAAGGAAAGGGTATGTGTTAATAAAAAAGGGAGAAAAAACGGCTGAATTTGATATAAAATGCAGTGAAAATGGGTAGAAGAAGAAAACACAACAAAACACTTCAATTTTTGAAAGGGCAACAATGGACAGTTTTGGTACTTACGTGCCGCGTAGTCGAGCTGGTCACAGGAAACCGGCACCTGGTTGAACCGCCCCTGGTCGGAGTAGCCCAGCCAGGGCCGGGCCGACAGCGCCAGCATGGCGGGCTCGCCGCGCACTTTCACGCGCGTCAGCCGCGCTTCTCGCGCGCCCAGCAGCCGCATGCGCGGGTCTGTGAGCTGCCCCGTCACCGCGTCCACCTCGGTACGCACCAGCAGCCCGTTGGTGCACCCCACCTGCAGGAACAGAGCGCCGGAGCCGGCGCCCTCGGCGGCGCCGCCCCCGCCCACTGCAGGGCTTTCCAGCAGCAGCACGCTGGCGGGGGTGCCTTGCAGGATCTGAGTGCCCAGGTTGCGCAGCCCCTCCCCAGGGTCCAAGCTCAGAATGCGAGCAGCAGAGTCGAAAGACCCCACTGCCAGAAATTTCGACCGCAGGCGGCCCTCTGGCACGGCGCCGATGTCCAGCGCCGCCACATCGCCACCCAGCTCTCTCTTCTCGGTCTCCACCAGCATGCCTTGTGCCCCCAGCTCAAAATAGATGAGTTCTCCGCCAGTGAGGGCAACCACAACTTGGCGCTCGTTGCTGGCGGCACGGGCCACCAGGCGCCGCCCTGGGGCGCGCCACTCATTGACGCGGCCGTCGGCGCGCACGTGGCGCATCCCTGCCGGCGTCACCTGCATTGGCATTTGATTTATGTTGCGAAAAAAATCAGTTTCATTAACCCATAAAATATCGTTTGACGAAAAATCCCTCATTTTCCAATTTTGACCACAAAGCAGAGCAAAGAATTGAAGATTGCGGGTTTCGCACCTGCAGGATGGACCCGTCTGCCAGCGCCTGCACCTTGAGCGTTGGCGCTGTGGATGTGAGCCCGGTGTCGTCAGCTTGCTCCACCGTCTCTCCCACGCGCAGCACCAGGGTGGCGTTGGCAAAGGACACCACGATGTAAGAGTCAAACTCGTCGCCTGCTCAAATTGAAGAGGGATGAAAAAGAAAGGAAGAAAAACTTGAAAAGAAGAAGGGAATACACCCGAAGAAAAAACGAGGAGAGAGAAGAGTGGAGCTGCTGAAGGCTCTCAGAGAGAAAAATGGGCAGTATTCACTCTATGAAGGTGGAAACTAATACAATCCATCTCCTTCTATCTTTTATAAAAATACAAAACGTAATAATAAGCAAACAAAATTTTATCGAAAAACAACAAAATTTCTATTTTTTCCCTCTCACCTGGCGCTTTTTTCAACGTCCAAACCCCCGTGGGCATGCCCGGCAGCGCCGACGCCGCCATCTCCGTCACTGCCAGCCCCGGGCGCAGCAGCCGCAGCGTGGAGCGGGGACCTCGCCCGCAGGCGGCAAAGATCTGCGGCACTTCCTCGCCCAGCAGATTAGCTACCTTCATGTCCAAAATGGGGGCCAAGCTGTCCACCCGGTCGATCATTTCCAAGTTGACCGTGGGGGAGCGGGGGTCGAAAAACACAGGCACGAAACCAGCCTCTTCGTCTTCTTCTTCTTCTTCCGCGCCGCCGTCGCCGCCGACGGCCTGAAGGGTGGCGCTGCTGGCCTCCACAGCGTCGTCGTCGCCCAGCCCCACGAACTGGTACAGCGCATGGTCGCCGTGCTCAGCGGCTGCGAAGAGGAAACCTCGGCGCAGCACACACAGCGCGCTCGCCGTCGGAATCTACGAAGAAGAAAGTAAGACAAAATTAGTTGAATTTGAAGACGAAATACAACATCACAGCCTGATGTAATCGTTTATAAGTAGCTAGCAAATGCCTTGCAATAAGGTTATCCGTCTCTCCAAAAAGAAACAAAGATAATAATAAAATAAAAATCCACCCCCACCCCCATTTCTTTAAAAAAAAAAATTCAAAGAATATCGGCAACATTTCCCCCCATCAATTCCTCCCTCCTCACCGTGTCAAAGTACTTCATCTTCAGCTCGCTGACGGTCTCCCCTTCGTACTCCAGCGTCACCTTGTACACGTCGCCGTACTCGGATTGCACAAACATGAAGAAGCGGTTCTTCTGCTTCAGCACCGCCGACGCCGTGATCAACACCGAACGGTCGCCTGGCAGGTCTGACCGCCGCGGAATCACCACCCGCAGCTCCTCCTCGGGGTCCACCGCGGGGTTGCGGTACAGCAGGAAGTTTTCAGCGCACACAACCACACCCCCCGGCCCGCCGTCCGCCACCCCCGGCACCGCTATCAGCATGCTGGCCCCCGCGTCCACAGGCACCGCGTGCTTGCGTGTCACCGTGTTCAGCCCCAGGTCCAACTCGTACACCACCAGCTGCTTCTCAGCTTCCGCTGCAGCCTCCCCGGAGGGGTCGGCGTCGGCGTCGGCATAATCCAGCTCAATGGCAGCGAACTGAGGGTTGTCGAACCCCATATCGAGGCCTACCACGTCGTACACGATGTGGTGACTCTTGTGGGCCTCCAGGGGGGAGGAAATCGTGAGCCGGGCCTCGTTGTCGCGGTTGAGAACGTAGACAAATTTTTGCCTCTCAAGCGCAGCCACCATGCACGCCCTGCCCTTGGGGTCCACGGCCAGAAACTGTCCCGGAACAATGCGGCGACACCCTGACTTGCCGAAGGTCTCTTGGTGCACCTTGATAAACGCTGCTTTGTCCTTGGAGTACTGGAGAATGATGAGGCGCCCGGAGTCAGAACCTGCTATCACGTAATCCTGCTGCCCGCCCGGGAAGCGGAAGGCCTGCAGGGAGCGGATGACGCCGAAGACCTCGGTGGAGTGCAACACCAGCACCCGGCCCTGGTCGTCCGGGCGCAGCAGCTCCAGCACCTTGCCGCGGGAGACGACAATCTCCTGCACCTTGGGCGCGGAGAAGTTGCCGTAGATGGCGGCCTGCGGGGCGAAGGGAATGAACGGCGAGTGAGGTACCAGGTACACGGTCGTTGAGTGGATTGCCGAAGAGCAGCACAGCGTAAAAAAGAATAAACATTTTGTTTAATTTATTAAAAAAAGCCGCCATGCTCACATTGATCGCCGATGCTCGCTGCAGTGTGAGGTTGTAGAGATACATTTCCTCGGATTTTTTTTAATAAGCGGTCGTGATCACTGCACCAGTTTTCTCCATCAATTAAATATCTTTTTGATCATGTTGTGACACCCTCTCCCTCTGTTGCAACTACAAACTCCGGCGTTCAAAATTGATTTATTACAAATTTAATTGCATTTTAACAGGGGCTCTTGTCTAAAATGCTCGCGGGGGGTAGAAAGCGTTTCGGTCGCGAGTGGGCTCCTGCGAGCTCGAGTCTCCAGGCTCGCGATCCTTTCACCGTCGCCGAAAGGCATGTCCTCCTTTCCATTTCTCTGCAAACAATTTCGCATTTCCAGGCCTGCCAGGAATGGTGGCTGGCCATGAATTAAAAGAAAAATCTTTCCCCGTCACCAAGGAAATGCCTCCGCCCGTCGCCAAGGATGTTGGCATCTGCTGAATAGTGAACGCATCTCCTCACACAACCCTGCAAATTTCTGCCAAATGCTGTATGCTCGTCCGCTCTGCTTCTTGCCTTCTGACGAACAAGAGCCGTCTCTGCCACCGCTGAGCCCCCAACCACAGGGAGGTCGTGCAGCGGCGGGGCAGTCCTGAGAATTCACAGTCACAGGGCCTGCTGCGTCGAGCTTTGCAGAAAAAGAAACGACGGGGTTGGCTTACAACAAATTTGTTGGAGTTTTGAGTTAGGCCGCCATGCTCGCATTTGACCGCCTGCTGAAATGATGGGCATCTTCAACACGAGTGAGCTTGTTATCAGAACGTTACCAATTGCACAAATAGATGGCTGTCTTCCATCCAAAGATTATCATTTTTTTGAATATACATGTTGGCAGATGCACCTCCGTCTGCGCGCCACGCAGCTGCTATATATAAATTAATTTCGCACCGTGCATAAAATTACAATTATATAGTATTTACCTCGTCAAATTTGATATGTTCGCTGGAAGAAGCTCATAGTGCTCTTCCCCTCTTTCTCGAGACCCAAACTGAAATTGCAATTCAATCTTCGCACGCACCCTTCACACCTATAGCACGGGATGGCTGCGCGACGAGGGCTGACGCTCCTGCCGTCCATCTTAAAATCAGCTGATCTTCCACTGCTGGCCTCCTTGGGCAGCAGGAGCGCCTTCACAACTTTGCGGTATGGTGTGAGTTCATCAATGTTTGCGCACTGTGCTTGGGGCAGTCCGATTCCGATTTTTTGTGTGGGTGATTATCAATCTTCACTCTCATGTCATTATACTATTTTTCACTCTCAGGCGCCAGTCCACGCCCGGCCCGCAATAGCAGCAAGATCAATATGGTCTTCCTTCAAGCCTGGTGGATTCTCGTCATCCAGCGCGCAGCAGCAGGACGGAAAACCGGCTGCAGACGGTGACCCCGCAGCCTCCACAGCAGCAGGAGAGCAGGAGGCGGCCGAGGGAGCAGCAGCGAGTGGCGAGGCGGCGCAGGAGCCCAGCGCAGAGGAGCTCAAGGCAGCGCTTCTGGAGACTCAAGCAGCACTAGAGGAGGAACACAAAAAGGTGTGCGGGGATGAACTCACAGTTGTTCATCAATAAAAAATTAAGGGAGAAATTAAGAAACAAACAAATTACCAGTATACATAATCATAAACTATCTCGACTATCGCCACTAGCAACCTCCATTTCAACGACGCCTTGCGTGTTCCCCCCCCCTGTTTTTGCAGGCTGTCGACATGAAGGAAAAGCTGGTTCGCACCTTGGCCGATATGGAGAATCTGCGGGAGCGCACAGCGCGCCAGACCTCAGAGGCGCGGCAGTTTGCGGTCCAGTCGCTGGTGAAGGACCTGGTGGACGTGGCAGACAACCTGGAGCGTGCAGCAGGCAGCGTTTCAATGGCTGACGTTGACGGCACTAATGAGGTAGACAAAGACCGCGCGCTGAGCCTGCTGCGCGGCCTGCGGGAAGGCGTGGTCATGACGGACGGCATGCTGATGAAGGTGCTGGGAAAAGAAGGAGTGCAGCGGGTAAGAAAAGCAAATTATTATTTTAAGACCGACCCCCAAAACACACTACACACTTTTATATTTTATGTAGTTTTGGGGGTTTTATTTGCAAGTTTCGTTGAGACATTGCTAAATGGTTGGTTTCCCCCTCTTTTTTTTTGATGCAGTATGACCCTCTAGGCGAGGCTTTTGACCCCAACCTTCACAGCGCTCTCTTCCAAGTGCCCGATGCCACAAAAGAGCCAGGCACGGTAGCTGTGGTGGTGAAGAAAGGGTACCTGCTGCACGACAGGGCGGTAAGGGCAGCGGAGGTGGGCGTGGTCTCGAAAGTGGAGCACTCTGAGTAAAGTGACTTTGTAAGGAAATAAAATTGTGGCGCTGGTGTGTTGGCAGAGAATGAAGGCGCGAGCATAGTTTGTTGCAGCATTATAATATTTGCGAAGAGTTGTGAAGGCTCTGTTCCAATGCCATAAAATCACAGAGGGAGTCTGCAAGGACACCCAGCACTGGCAGCACGTGTCGTGCATCCAGGGGAAAATGCAACCTTGTAATGTAGCCAGCTCAAATTGAATTGAAAACAACCGTAGGATTTACAGTGCTGCACTACGCAATGGGCACAGAGGCAGGGAACCTTGCCATTGTGCAGCTGCAACGCAGGAGAGGAGCTCGTCGCCAAATTTTGGCAGCCGCCGCTTTCCAAAAGTGGGCTCACAATTCTGACCAACTGCGCCCACCCTGGAGCGCGTCCTGGAGGCGGTGCAGCGCCGACACCCCAAGGACCTGCCGCAGCTGTTTTTGCGGCTACAAACGAGCGTGCAACAGCGGCTGCTGCGCATCATTCTGTACTTCCACCGCTGCATGCCAGGCATTGAGGAAGAGCTGCGCATTCGCATCTTGCAGACGTCCCTTGTGAATAATTATATGCACTGTAGCGCTTCCCCCCATCATTTTGTTTTCCAGAGGCCTGTATAGTTATATATAACTGGCATTATTTGAAGGTCACCGCGGCAAGGCATGCCTGCTGAGGTCTCTACCCATAAAAACAGCCAATTGTCTGCTTTTTCAATTCTACTTTGTAATAATGGAGTTGAATTGCACGAGTTTGCGGCGCGTAAGCGCTGGGCGGCTCGCAAGGGTTCGATCACACTCTTCAAATATTATTTGCAGCGCCATAAACTCCCAAAAGATCCATCTATCGTACCAGACATCATGGGATAACCCCACTATCCACTACTCCTGGTTTCCAAATGGCGCCTGGGAGGTGCAGCCCCTCACCCGCAGCGTTGTTTCCCACGGCCCACAATGGACCCATCTCGCGCTCTCCCCCCCCCATTCTGACCCCGTGGAGCTCGAATTTGTCATCGCCGACGGCAACGGCGCCTGGGACAAGGCTCCAGGCGACCAAAACTACAAAATTTCGGCGTCGGCATCAGATGGAAAGTATCGCCTTTCCCACGGCGCTCTGCACCCGGTCACCTTGCCTCGCGTGCTGCTCGTGTCGGACCTGGACGACACTATGATTGGGGACGACGAAGCGACCGCTGCGTTCACTGCGTGGTGGAGGACAGTGGGTGTCTGCGCTGGCGGAAGATTGGTTTTCAACACCGGGAGAGCGCTGGACCTGTTTGAAGAGCTGCTGCAGGAGAGAGCGCACTGCCTAGCGGAGCCGGACTACTTGATCTCCTCCGTGGGCACCAAGCTGTACACCAAGTGAGTGCATATTTATTTAATTTATGTGATTTTCAATGTGAAAATGCAGTAGTCTCATCTGAGCAATAATTTTACAATTTATGCTCAAGTTGCTTAAGTCCGAGTTAGCGACCCTCACGCACACATTAGTTTTGGCATTTCACAGCTGCAGCAATATTCAATCGCTAGTTCCTACCCTCCTAACTCAAATATTTTTTCCCCATTCCTCCGTTGATTAATTTATTTTTGCAGAAAGG
This sequence comes from Marvania coccoides, assembly GCA_963854735.1. Classification (NCBI taxonomy): domain Eukaryota; kingdom Viridiplantae; phylum Chlorophyta; class Trebouxiophyceae; order Chlorellales; family Chlorellaceae; genus Marvania; species Marvania coccoides. Next base: position 1,024,968 of record OY978103.1, on the reverse strand, counting down.
GCAACGCCTGGGTAGAAAACGATGCCTACGCCGCCCTACTAGGCAGCGGCTGGGACCTCCCAGCAGTGCGTGAGGCCGCGTACGCAGCGCTGGTCGCCGTGGGCAAAGACGTTATGCACTTTCGCCCGCCCTCAGAAATGAACGAGTTTAAAGTAACTTGCGGGGTGGCAGTGGGGGTGCTCCCAACCGTGTTGGCCAGAATCGAGGGGGAGCTGAAAACAGCGAGGGTGAGCTACCGGGCGATCGTCAGCGGGAAGGGAGATTGGCGGTACGTTGATTTAGTACCGAAGAAAGCAGGAAAATTAGCAGCGTTGGAGTACGTACGGGAAGAGTTGGGGTTTGCGCATGAAGAGACGGTGGCGGCTGGGGATAGCGGCAATGACCTCGACATGCTGCAGGCAAGTTGAATTTCTTCAGTACATGTCTTTTTCATCTTTTTCATCGTAGTTACGAGGGAAAAAAAAGGAGATAGTTAACGCCTTAAATTTTGCGTGTATTGCGTTGCAGGGCCAAAATCACGCGATCGTGGTGGGCAATGCGCAGCCAGACCTGATGGATTGGGTGCGAGAGCAGCAGCTGAGCGCCCCTGCCAGGGCGCCGATGGTGACGCAGGCAACGCGGGCGCACGGCATCCTGGAGGGGCTGCAGCGACTGGGCTTTGCAGAGAAATAAACTGAATTAATTAATTGCTTCAGGCGTTGAGGGCGAATCAGAGGGAATTGCGAATTTTATTATTTTTATTATTCGGAGCAGGGGTGGTGTTTAAGTGAAATACGAACTCAGGATTTGCTCTTTACAGGATATTACAGCTGCGGAATGTTTATTAGTGTTAGGCATGGCGGTGTTTACGCCTCCAGCGGCACGGCGATCCGAATTTCTGGTACAGCGGCGGGTGCTGAATTTTTTCATCTTTTCTCCACTACCGAGCTAGTACTGGGTTCTGGGCAATCCGATAAACTCCGTGAACTTTATTTGTTTTGTAAAGCTGGTTTCTCACTCATGAGGCGGCTAAATTTGAAACAATGGCCCTTTGCCAGGGTTTCTATAACACCAGCCTCCAAGAGCCAACTCGATTGATTTCATTACGCAAATAATTTTTAAAAATAGAAAAAATGAATCGACAGATTTTGCACAGCTCCAGCCCGCAGTTGCAGTTTGCGAGAGCTCCAATCAAAACAAGATCACTGGTTGTCGCTTTCAAGCAGCACCGATTTCCGGATGGAGCAGCACCAAAAGAACTGAGGACGACATGCAAAGCGCCGCTGGAGCGGAGCGCGGCAATCGGCGAGGCTTTTGGGAGGCAGGCGTTCCGAGCAACGACGGTCACTGCAGCCTCCAGCTCAGATACTTCCCTGGAGCCCGCGCCGGTGGAAGAGGGCAAGAGCGACTTGGGCTCCACCCTGCTGCTGGGCCTCATGTTTGCGGGGTGGTACGCCACCAACGTCGTCTTCAACATGTAAGGATCGCCGCTGCCGTTAATTTTAAAATTTCGCCCATTTCCCCCCCATCCCCTTCATTATTTCACCCCCATTTCATTTTATGTATCTGCAGCTACAACAAGCAGGTGCTCAGGGTGTTTCCCTACCCGCTGACCTGCACTGCTATTCAGTTTGGCGTCGGCAGTCTGATCGCCTGCTTCCTGTGGCTCACCCGCATCATCGAGCGCCCCAAAGTCGAGCTGGCCACCCTCAAAACCATAAGCCCGCTGGCTTTCATCCACACCCTGGGAAACATGTTCACAAATATCTCTCTAGGCGCCGTGGCCCCCTCGTTCACTCACACCATCAAAGCCTCAGAGCCGCTGTTCAGCGTGGGGCTGTCTGCGCTGTTACTGGGGGAGCGGCCCACGCTGGCGGTGGTGGCGTGTCTGCTGCCCATCATTGTGGGCGTGGGGCTCGCCTCCACCTCGGAAATTTCTTTCAATTGGGTAGGGTTCTTGGCGGCAATGGGGTCCAACCTCACCTTTCAGTCGCGCAACGTGCTGTCGAAGAAGTTCATGACCAAAGGTGAGACGTTTTAAAATTGTTTCTGCGTCCTAAAATTGATGGCAAGAACCAATTTAAGTCGTATTCAATTTAATGTATTTTCCCGTTCTTTTTCACCGAAGATAAATCGAAACTGGACAACGTCGGGCTGTTCTCCTACATGACCATCATGGCGTTCTTCATCCTCGCTCCCGTCGCCCTGGCCGTTGAAGGCCTGCAATTGACCCCGGCAGCTCTCTCCGCCCTCCCCGCTGGCATCGTCTTTAAAGGCCTCATGGCGGGCGCCACCTTCCACGCCTACCAGCAAATCTCGTACATGATCTTGCAGCGCGTGTCCCCCGTCACCCACTCGGTCGGAAACTGCGTGAAACGGGTGGTAGTGATCGTAACGTCGGTGATCGCATTTAACACGCCGGTGAGCGCGCAAAACGCGCTGGGCACCGCGCTGGCGCTGGGCGGGGTGTTTTTGTACTCGCAGGTGAAACGACTGAGCGGTCAGAAGGCGAAGGCGGCTTGAAGTTGTAGTTTTGGTGACCAGCGGAGAAATAGAATAAATCATTTTGGCAAAATGTGTGTACCGAGTTTGTATATGGTATAAATGCCAACGGAAGGACATTGGAAACATTATGAAAACCATTGAAAACATTCAGAAAAACATTGAAAAATAGCCATGACGAAATAGCGAAATTGAGAGCGAAATAGCCATGATGAAATTCGGAGCAGGTACGCCAGACGGTAGGAAAGGATGGAAGGAGAGGAAAAGCATTGATTTAGGAACCGGAAATGCTGAAATCGCCTGCTTTAGCTCTAATATTTTAGAATTATATTTATCTAAAGTAAAGATACCCTTGTATGTTTTCATATTGTAACTGAGCGTGTACGCGATGAGGAAGCCAATAAATCTCGCAGAGGGTCAAGGTCGTCCCAAAAAGTTTTCGCGAGCCAAGAGGCCAGGGCAAGCCCCTCCAGACCCGCGTGGTGGTTCACGGCACCGAGAATCAGCCAATGATGAACTGCCACACAACAACAACCTGTGAGTCAAAGGCTTGCTGAAAAGTTGATCACTTGTGCCTTTTTTTAATTTATTTAAAATGCCCATAATTTGCGCATGATTCAGCCCAACGATGCTACGCTCATTCATCCCCGTCTCGCCACAAAGTCATTTTCCAATCCAAAATCTACCGTATGGCGTGTTCAGCACCGCCCAGGACCCCGCGCCGCGTATCGGCGTGGCCATTGGGGACCAAATTCTAGACCTGCGAGCCGTTTCTCGCGCTGGACTGTTCACTGGCCCTCTTTTGGCCACCGCAGGCAATGCCTTTGAGCAGGTATGAAAAACTTCTTGCTTTTCACAAATATCCCATCTCTCACGCTCCTTTCTTCGCCTCCAGAGCACTTTAAATGCCTTCATGGCGCTGGGGAGACCCTCCTGGGTCGAAGCTCGGGCCACCTTGCAGCGACTTTTGTCCGCTGAAGAGGCATCGCTTCGGGGCAACCCAGCTCTGCGCGCAGAGGCCTTGGTGCCGCAGAGCGCGGCCCAAATGCACCTCCCTGCTTCCATCGGCGACTACACTGACTTCTACTGCTCAAAGGAGCACGCTGTGAACTGTGGCGTGATGTTTCGAGGGAAAGAAACCGCTTTGAATCAAAATTGGCTGCACCTGCCGGTGGCCTACCACGGCAGGTCATCCTCCATAGTGGTTTCTGACACTGGCGTGAGGAGGCCGAGGTGCCAGGTGCGGCGCTCGCCCGACCAGCCGCCTTCTTTTGAACCGAGTTCGGTTGTTGATTTTGAACTGGAAATGGTGAGAAACATTAGGAGTCTATTAGTATATTAACCACTGCCATATTATCACTGTACAATCTCACTACTGTTTTTGGAAAATTGCGATAAAAACATGTATATTTCACGCTAAAAGCTAATTTATGTTGGGTTTACAAAAACACAGGGATGTTTCATCGGGCCTGGGAACGAGCACGGGACCCCCATCTCCATCGACTCTGCTCAAGAACACATGTTTGGGTTCGTGCTGGTCAACGACTGGAGCGCCAGGGACACGCAGCGGTGGGAAATGGTCCCACTGGGGCCGTTTGCTTCGAAAAATTGGGCGACGACGATTTCGCCGTGGGTGGTCACGTTGGAGGCGCTGGAACAATTCCAGGTCAGTCTGTTAAGAGTAAAATTTCCATTATATTTAAATTTCAGCTCTAAATCCGCAAAAAGAAATTCCATTGTCTAACGGCACATGTTCACAGCAGTCATCTTTGATTCTTATTCCTTCTTTTCTGAACTCCACCCCCACAGACGCCAGCCCCGCCGCAAGACCCGGCTCCCCTCCCCTACCTCCAACCCAATACCGCTCCCCGGGTCAATTACGATATCAACCTGGAAGTTGCCATTTCCCCGCCATCCACTGGCCAGCCAAGCACAGTGACGCGCTCAAACATGCGCACGCTGTATTGGACAATGACACAGATGATTACGCACCACACCGCGGGCGGTTGCAACCTCAAACCCGGGGATTTGATCGCTACGGGGACGCTGAGCTCAGAGGGGGCGGGACGGCAGGGCTGCTTGCTGGAGTTGAGCTGGAACGGGGAGAGGGCGGTGCAGCTGGCGGACGGGGAAGAAAGAAAGTTCCTAGAGGATGGTGATGAGGTGACGTTGACTGGGTACTGCCAAGGGGATGGGTATTGCATTGGATTTGGCGAGTGCAGCGGAAAGTTGTTGCCTGCTCTGACGTGATGGTTTTACACAGGGGGGGAGTCGTAATGATATTTTTTGAATTACACGCTGCTTACTGAAAAAGGGAGAGAGAAAAAAAGAGAATAAAGGCGAAGCATACTCGGGAGCAATAAACGAGAAGGGAAAAATCATAGCAGAAGGTTAAAAACAGGTGGCAAACAGCGGTTTCAGCTGCACCATGGACTGCAGATTGTTAGAAAAAGAAAAAGTAACCGAAAACACCCGAAATTGTAACTACCTTGCGAAATAGTACGTTGCCCGCCCTACGATTTGTACGATTAAGAGTACCTCAAAATCAAGTAGAATGATGCTCTCAAAGCAAAGGCAATAAATGTGCGAGGCTAGGAGGGACTGTTGCCAAGCAAAGGCGTAAAACAGAAACAAAAGCGCATTCAAAGAAAAACGAGTAACGACGGTGTACTCCTTGACTACTTAATAAAATAAAGTACATTTTATCTCGGTCGTTCGACTGTGCATCTACAGTGAACACAGGCCGACTCCTCCTCCTCCTCCTCCTCACTTCTTTCTTCTCGAACAACCAAAGACACTGCATGTGTTCTTAGGATTTCTTTTTAGCTCACCACGCAGCTGTCCTCCTTTGGCCCGTTTTTTATCTTCCGCATCAGTGCCGCGTGCGCGCTCTCAAAGTGCGCCACCAGCGCCACCGCGCTGTCAAACTCCGCAACGCAATGAGGGCACCGCTCCACCTGATCTCCCGCTGCCCCTGGCGGCCGCACCTGCACCGCAGTGCCGCTGGTCCAGCCGTCCGCATGCGCCAACGCCGCATGGTCAATCAGCGCCTGCACCGTGAAGAACCGGGCCCCGCATTGCGGGCAGTTCTCCGCTGACGCCGGCGCTTCAGTTTTCGCCTTGTGGGCGTCTCTGTACTCCTGCAGCTGCGCGGATGCCTGCTTAGCCGCAGCTGCCATCCGTGCGGTGGCTTTCGCGGTGATGCTGGCGGCGGAGGAGCCAAAGGAGGCCCCTCCGGTGCCCCGCTGCGAATTTTTTGCTGCACCGCCACTGTTTGAGCCTCCAAACATGCTGCCAAAGGTGGAACGCATGCTGGCGGCCTTTGCGGCGGCTGCTGGGCGCCCAGGGCAGTCGTGGTCGGCCCCCAGGCGGTGCTTCAGGCACACAGTGGCCCCACAATCACGACAGGCGAGAGAGTTTATGGTCGTGAGCTTCTCTCGGCAGCCCTTCACGGGGCACTTGGGCTTCTTGTGCACTTTGGCGTAGTTGGCGGGGTCGCACTGCGAGCTGTTATGGCGCTCGAAGGCTGGAGGACAGAAGAGAAAAAGGGCGAGTGAGCAGCAGCGGTTGTTGGCGAGCAGGCTGGGGATATTAATAATACTTGATGGGGAGGGGCGAAAGGAGGTGGGCAGTGTTCATAGGTGTTTACTGGCTACTGAACACGCGTGAAATAGTAGGAAACGATGATAAATAAAGGGAGTTATGAGGTCAACTGCTCACCGAGGTTGGGATCCTCTCCAGCGCCCAGTCGAATGCCCTTTGCGCAAACTGGGCACACAATTAGGCTGCTGGCGTCTTCTGGGGGGTGGGGACACTGGTGGGCGCTCGCTGTTCGGTGGTCTCCGCAGAAAATCTGTGAACATCCGCTGCACTTGAAGGGCAGGAAGTCCAGCTGGTGGCACTCGGGGAAAGAGCAATGTGAGCCAACCGCCATCATGTCTGGCGCGTCGCTGCTTGGCTCAGCGCTTGGCCGAGCCAGATCCTCAGAAACAGCCATTATGCGAAGGTTTTTGTTGTTTCAGCGACTTGGCGCGGTAATTCTATAATTTGCAACGATATCTAGATGAAATTCAGAGAAAAATAACCAAAAAAATGTGCAGATTAAACAAAACTGTCGGTCTCCCGCTCTTTTTCGAACGAGCTGGAAGCAAGCACTGAGGTTGTTGGAGTTCAGGTTCTTATTGGATATTTAAAGCCAGTGGCTCATGGAAGTCGAAGTGGTGACTGAACACTGAACTCTCCCTCCAGGCAGCATATTTCGTAGCAGCAGCTGGTGCTTAGCCAACCGTTACAAGAACAGCCTCTTCAGCTGGCTGTCCCTCCCACTACTGCGTTTAAATGTGGCTCCCATGCTTCTTCTTGATGGCGATGCGGCCCAAGAGGATGTGCACGAGTGGGTGGCTGTTATAAATGGATGAACAGTGGCTGGAAGAGTTCATCCACTCTGAAGCGGTGATTCATTTTTTTAAGGGAATGCGGCAATTCCGTTACCAAATTCTGCATGCTGCCCACGCATGCTTACATGAATATGACATGGGACTGAGCAGCAGCACCTAGCTTGTCAAAAGAAGAAGGCTCCAGCGCTGGCATTGAAGAGTCGCTCTCCCAGGCGCTTATCAAAGGTGCATGGGCCTATAAAAACTGTGTGTGCGTTTCCACACTGTTCTGAGGCTTTTGAAAACATTCTCTCGTCCTCTGAAGGTGAGGAGCAAAAAACTGTGGGGTAGCTATGTTATTATGTTCAAACACACGAACAAGTCTCTTTCTCTCCTAATCGATTATTTCCAATTTTAATATTTGAGTGGGGTTTGGAGAAAAAAATTATATCTAGCTTAGCACTATTGATAGAAGGAGGCTTGCTGTTTTCAGAAAAAAACATTTAGAGATTTTGATAAAATGTCGACAGCGTTGTTTGCCAGCCATGTGCGTCGCCAGCTGGTGTCTCAGCATACACGCGTGATTGGATTCGCAACGGGTGAGCACCGCAGAGCTTATAAACCTCTAGTTTTCCCTCGCAATAAATATATTCACTGCCGCCTGAATGTTCGAATCCTTCACGCCCCTGCAGGATCCAAAATTAAGGAGATTGCATCGCAAACGGAGTGGGACACGCTACTCAAGGGCTGCGCCGATGCTGGTCGCCCCCTGATCGCTGAGTTCACTGCTACGGTGAGCGAGGGAAATTTGTGGTCGTGAAATATCAAGTGTCAAGTGTCAAATGTCAAGTGTCAAGTGTCTATTTCTCACTTCATCCCGCATTTGCTCCTGGGCTGCAGTGGTGCCCGCCCTGCCGAATGATTGCCCCCGTGCTGGAGGAGCTGGCTGGCAAGCATGCTGACGTTGATTTTGTGAAAGTGGACATCGACAACAGCTCCGTGTCCCCCGTGGTTTCTGCCCACAGCGTGTCCTCCGTGCCCACATTTGTGAGCTACCGCGACGACAAGCGGGTGACCTCCTTCAGCGGGGCTGACAAGGCCGCGTTGACGCGCATGGTGAAGGAGCTGAGCAAGAGCTGAATTGGTGTGCGCCAGAACCGTGCAGAGATGATACTAAACTATATATAGCTTAGTTGAAATTCCGCGTATTCCGCCTTTTTATACATATTAATGCACGCTGCTTTGATGGAGGCATCCTAGTAATTATCATACAACTACATACAGCTACCCCCTTTTGTTTCCTATTGCCCCTGGCGGCCGCCCATTGCCTGTCCGTCTACCAATGCTTTTGTCGCTTCTGCTTTTTCCCGAATGTTTTTGCTCCGCTTTTCCCTACTCCCTCTCCCTCTCTCTACCCGAAACGTGTGAATATTATGTTACACGTTCATTTTGTAAATCAAGTCTTAGAGTATTCAAATCTCCTGGACCTGGAGGCCTGCAGCAGAAGAAGAAGAACAGAAAGGGACGGTGAGCATTTTTTTCCTTCAAAATGTCACTCGTTACAGAAGAAAAAGTCCGGAACTATGAGCTCACCAGGGGGCAGCGACTGCTTAAGCTTGTCGGCCTTGTCTGAGTCGGTGACGCAGAGGGTGTAGAGGTAGCGGCTGCAGCGGACCTTGAATTTAGTGACGTCGCCAGACTTCTTGATCTTCACAGACCGGGCGTCCTTGCGGCGAGCCGTAAGGAGGAACTCCTTGATCTCCTCAATCTGCTTGGGCTGCACGACAGACAAAAAGGAAGAGAGAGAAAAATGGTGAGAAGGGCGTTTCAATTTGGAAATTGACGGCTTCCCAACCCCATGCTGGCGACACATCGACGGGCTGGAGGCCCACGGCTAAATAATATGGGCATGAACACTGAATGCCGCTGTGCAAACGAAAAAAATGCTGCGAAAAGCGGCGTGAAATTCGATTGAAGCCATCATGCACGCTCGAAAAAAAAATAAGGAGCGGCTCGCACGACTGAAAACACCATTCACAAGTACTAAATTTGCATCATTCGATCTTTTCACGTTCAAAAGCCTCGAAAATTTTGTAGCCTCCAGCCGAGATGCCGCCAACATTTTCTCATGAAAAACAAGCTGTATTGCAGCTGATGCCTCACCATCGCGAAGTTTTGATTTCAACCAAGCTCCCAGGAGTTATGAAAGAGGGCCACAATGATTGGAGAACGAGTTTTTTCAGTTCAAAGACTGAAACCGGGTCGAAGACGCGCGTTTTGGGGTCCAAATGGCCTGGTTTCGGTTAATTTGCGCCATTGTGCAATTCGTACCGCCGCCTGACACATCCTTGATCCAAAAACCCACACCCCAGAAAGCATGCAGCGCGCATGAGCTTTGTTGGTGGCGATGTTCTCATCTTGAGAGCTCTGCGCACCTCGCTGAGGCAGTTCGTGCGGCTGTCTCTCGCAGCACCCTGCACATTGCATCCAGTGCTCTCATTCAGAACCTTCGGGGCGGGCCCCATGCCCCCTCCAGGCCTCAACCCGACTCTCCGCTCCCTCCGCCATTCCCCCGCCGCTCGGCCTCTCGCAGCTGCCGCCAATGCAGCCTCCGATGCACCCTTCTCTTTTAGGGATGCGTTGCTTGGCGCCTCCACTCCTGCCGCAGCCCCCAAGCAGCCAATTGCCCGCTCGGTTATAGCAGCAGCAACGTCATGGCGGGGATGGGCCCATCGGGCCTCCACCGGCGCTGCTCCGACGCTGACTGTGCCGCTTGCGTCCCCTGCGCAGCGGCGGTCGCTGGCCACGGCGGCAGAGGCAGTGGCCAAGGGGCAGCAGGAGGCGGAGAGCGTGCAAGCAGGGCAGCTGGTGCAGTTTAAAGGCAGCGGAAACGCGTGGCTGCTGGGGTGGGTGCGAGGACCTTCCGCCAAGAGCGGAGACTACTGGGAAATCGAAGACGACAGGTAAGGCAGTTTGCATTTCGTTGTCTTATTACTTATTATTGTGTATATATGTTTTTTACGGCCATTTACCTTTTTATTTTTGTGCTGTGCAGCGGTGCTGTGCGCACTGTGCGCGGGGCTGAAATTGCATTTGCTGTCCCCGGTGGGCTGTCCGCCGCAGCGCTCGCCCCAGTCGCCGCTGAAGCCGCTGAGAGAGAGGCCACCGCCCAGCTTGAAAACCTCATAGAATTAGCCTGGGAGGTGTCGGAACCCGGCGCGTTGTACAGCGTGGACGCCATGGCGGAGCTGCTGTTCACCACAGCCTCTCCTGGGGCCATGATCGCTGCACACCGCCTCTTTTGCCGAGACCGCCTTTATTTCAAGCAGGTGGGCCGCCACCCTCCCATGTACTCCGTGCGCCCTGCGGCGGAGGTCAAGAGCATGCAGGTGGCGGGGGAGAAGGCAAAAAAGGCGGCGGGGCGAATGGCGGAGTTTGCGGCAGCGGCGACGGCGGCACGGGCGCTCTCGCGCACAGAAAAGCCCACCCAGCAGGCATGGACGGCCGGTCCGCACGGTGCCACGGTGCGCAGCATTGAAGCGTTTGCGCTGGGAAAACCGGCGCCTGCGGGGGTGGAATCGGGCGGCGGTAGCGGCGGGGCAAAGGGCGGGGCGGTAGCGGCGCTGCAAGCGGCAGGCGTGCCCCGCACGCCACAGGGCGCCGCGGAGCTGCTGCAGGGGATGGGATTCTGGCCGGCACACGTGCAGCTGGGGCTGTTGACCAGCGGCCTCACCCCCACATTCGAATCTCCATACGAGGCGGCAGCAGAACAGCTGCTGCACAGTCCGCCGCCTGATCTGGACGCTGCGCGGCGCACTGACTTGACGGGACTGCATGTTATCACAATAGATGACGAGTCTACCACTGAGATTGATGACGGGCTGTCTGCTGAGGTGCTGCCGGGCGAAGCGGGAGTGAAGGTGTGGGTGCACATAGCAGACCCTACTAGGTAAGGAGGGGAGGGACGAACGGAGTGGTTTAGATGCTGCATCATTTGATAAAAAAAAAAACAATGTTTGCCTGAATATTTGGTGGCAATATTTTTATCTTCTCCTGCTAGTTTTTTCGTCACAGACACTTCCTGTGGCCTTTCTAAACCAGTTTTCTCGCCCCAATATGTCTTATACCTGTGTTAATCAACGTTGCAGGTGGGTGTCCTTGGCCGACATTCTTGATTGCGAAGCCCGCCGCCGCACTCGAACTCTGTACCTACCCACCGGCATGGTGCCCATGTTTCCGCTGCAGCTCGCAACCGGGCCCTTCAGCCTGCGCGAGGGGCAGCCCTCCTGCGCCCTCACAGTCAGCTGCATTGTTGATTCAGACGGCCACGCAGAGCTTGACAGCGTGCACATCACGCCCTCCCTCATCGTTCCCACTCACCGCATGTCCTACGACTCCGCGGATGAAGCGCTGTCTGCCGCGCCAGCTGAAGGAAACGCTGTGCTGCGTGCGCTGGCGCAGGCGGCAGCGGCGCGGCGAGCGTTTAGGCTGGGGGCCGGCGCCGTGGAGATTTATATGCCGGAGATGAAGGTGGAGGTGCAGGGGCTGGAGAATGAGGTCCCCAGCGTGCGCGTGGTGGCGCAGAGCGGCGGGTTTGACGACTCGCCTTCTCGGCAAGTGGTGGCGGAAATGATGGTAGGTTTTTTTTCTTCTTCCCTTGAAGTATTTGAATCTCTTTGCTCTAAGAGAAGTGTTCGTGTTAGGATTCACCAAACTCTTACAGCTGTGAAGACCATATTTTTCTGTCTCAGTCTGAAGTTTGTTAACATTTTATTCTCTGTCCTCCGCCTTCTTCACAGGTCTTGGCAGGCGAGCTGTTTGCACGGCTGGGGGCTGACATGGGGGTGCCCCTACCTTTCAGGGGTCAAATGACACCCGTGATGCCCCCTCCCGAGGAGGTAGAGCGCGTGCCTGCGGGGCCTTGCCGCATGGCCCTCCTCCGCAGCACTATGACCCGCTCCATCACCTCAGCCGACACCCCCCAGCGCCACGCAGGCCTGGGGCTGGAAGCCTACGCGCAGGTCACCTCCCCCATCCGCCGCTACGGCGATCTGCTGGCGCACTGGCAGTTAAAAGCGGCGCTGAGAGGGGAGGCCCCACCGCTCTCCGCCCCCGAGCTGGCAGCCCTGCTGGAAGAGTTAAGTGCCCAGGGGCAGCGGGTGTCAAAGCTGGAGCGCGACGCGCAATCATACTGGGTGGCACGCTACTTCCAGGCCGCCACAGCGGCAGATCCGAGTGCTACGTGGGAGGCGTTGTTTCTGGGGTGGTTCAAGCAGGAGGCAGGGCTGGCGAGGGTGCTGCTGGAGGAGCTGGGGCTGGAGAGCCTGGTGAAAGTGACGCGGCCCGCTCGTCCGGGGACGAAATTGACCGTCAGGTGCAGCAGTGCTGATCCGATGCTGGGAATGTTTCGCCTAGATGACGTGTGGACATTAACCCGCGCCTAAGAATCAACGAACGCTAAATTTAGAAACATAGATACAGTGTATGCTCCTTCCTGTTTTCAGTTATCTATCTGTACGTATTTTACGATTTTTTTTCCCTCAGAATTTTTTTACTTCAAGTCGACCCCTAAATGATATAAAAATGGGCGTTTTAAAGCTTTAAACATAAAATAAACAGATTCACTCGTCTTTGCGTCCTCCGCCTGTTTTCCAAAGCCCGTAGGCCGAAGAGCAGGCCAGGAAGAGGGCGATTGTGGGCGAGAATGCCGGGTAAACAACGTCCTGCCCAAACTGGTCTGCAGCCTCGTTCAAGAAGCCAGACGCCGCGAGGTACACACCTTCCGCCAAAATAACGAAGAAGAGGAATGCTAGGAAGGAAATGACGCTGTTTTCAAACTGCTGCAGCTCTGAGAGCGGTCCATCGCCGTAAACCTGCAAATTAGAAGAAATGAATGAGTTCAACGTCTATAATGCAGCAAGTTGGTGTGTGAAGAAACTGACCTGGTCCCTCGCTGCAGAAATGACCTTGTAGGAGCCTGGCGGTGGCGGAGCTGCCTTGGTTTTGGGTCGTCGCTTCGCCATCTGCTTCTCGATGGCGAGCTCGTCGTCGTCGTTAGAGGCGGAGGGCCCAGAGCCTTCGCCTTCGGCCCTGGGTGGGCTGAAAGAGAGCCGCTGGGAGCGTTGGAGCCCCGCTGCGCTGAGCGGGCAAGCTTGTGTAGTTCCCTGAAAGAGTAGTAACAGGCAGACGATAATTTTTTGTGGCGAGTATTGTATTCACATGCTTTGAATGTAAGTTTTGGGCTTAAAGGCTCATTTTTTTGGGAACTCACCACCCTAAAATGTCTCGAATTTCCAATATTGTGGAGCGGCCGCAACGCGCTGAGCGACCCAGCAGCAAGGCACGCCATTTTTGCGTATTTCTGTTTTTTCAATTGGCTTCAAATCCCCAGTATTTGGCTGAAATCGTCGGGATAGCGCAGCAGCTCGAATTTTTGTTCGAACACAATTTTGGCAGCTGCTGCTGTCCGCAAATGAAAGCATCGCAAATGAAAGCAGTGAGAGGATCATTTTTTACACGCTACAAATGGCCTGCTCATCAAGACAAAACTCCCCTTTAATCACGATCACCGCGCCGCCAACCACCACCACTCTCCCTGCCTCGGCATTCACCACGACCCTCAGCTCTCCGCCCCTCTTCGAACACTGCCGCGCCGCCAGCTCCCTCTTCTGCAGCCTTTCCATCCACACCGGGCCCAGCACCGAGTTTGCGCTGCCGGTAACGGGGTCCTCGGCAATCCCTGCCCACGGCCCGAAAAATCGATAGTAGAAATCGTGGGTGTGATCTCTCTCCTCCGCCTGAACAGTCAAAATGACTCCCACGAGGTGACCGTCGCCGTGCGCTGCGTGCATCCCCGCCACGTCCGGTTGAAACGCCTCAAATGCCGCCTGCGTCCAGCGCTCCCGGGCCAAAACGACGACTAGGTACCGCAGGGTGGGCTCGTAGACGATGTTCACAATGCTGCTGATGGCAGTTTTGTCGCTTCCCAGTGCTGCGCCCACCAAAGAGGAGCCTTTCGCAAAGTCTGGGTGGACTGCCGCAGCGGGGGAGGGGGGCAGAAGCGGGAGATCCATCGACAGCTCGCCTGGAAAATCAGTTTTTCTCACTGAGAGCTCTCCGCTGAGCGTGTCAAAGAACAGCGCATCTGCAGGGTTGCCGGCGCCGAAAAGCACTGCAGCGGCGGCTGCCAGCGTGGCGTGTCCGCACAGCGGCACCTCGATGGTGGGGGTGAACCATCGGAGGTCGAAACGAGTGCAGGTAGAAAAATTCGCGGCGCTGTCATTATTGCCGCTGGTTTTGGCGACTAGGAAGGCGGTTTCGCTGAGGTTGTTTTCTGCGGCGATGAGCTGGAGGTGGCGGTCGGTAAGAAGGGGGCTTGCGGCTGCGGGGCACAGGCACACGGCAGCTGGGTTGCCTTCAAAGGGGCTGCTGGCGAAAGCGTCAATCTGAATGGGGGGTGATACTACTACCAATGAGGAAATATAGAGTTTGCGGTAGTCTGGTGGACATGAATTGATGGGACACTAGGAAATGCAGGAGGAGAGCAGAAGGAAGGGATGGTTTCCCTTTGGGTGGGAGCGGCAAAGCCACTTTAGCTTCAAAAGGAATGCTCTTTTTTTTACTAAACATTATGGCGCGTTTACGTGCAATTTCAGACGGGTATTACCTGGTAGAATGGAATGTTCAAGCTCATGATTGCTGGGGTTCTCTTGAAGCGAGAAATAATTTAAAAAAGTGATCGAATGAATAGAGATAAAATAATATAGCAGGAAAAGGACGCGCAGCGGCAATTCACGATGGCGGTGCTCAGTGTTGGCGCTATTTGAAATTTAGCTTTAAATAAGGGTTTAAAGAATCGTGTTTTCCAGCAGCAATATACTGCTTTTGTGGGGGGGCAGTGCAACCCATTTCTGAATTTCCCTCTGAAGATTTATATGCATATATTACAGCAGGATTCACAATCAAATAAAAAAAGCACCAGGCTCACGAAATCAACCATATAATGAAGGGCGAAGTTGCAGTTATATGTTGAGAACCACACTGCCGCTGCACGATCTCCCAGGGCACTCCCCCGAGAACTATGATCTAAAACGCATATAAAATCAACAGTTGCAACTCATACATTCCGCTGAAACCTGATGTGGTCATTTAATCACCAGCAATGCCCATGCATGGTGAAACTCCCGCCATCTCTTCACCAAATCGGTTTGCAGCCGAAGTCGCAGTTGGGGTTGCGACGGCACACGTTCACAAAGGCCGCAGAGAACTCGGCACGCCCCGGGCAGTGGCAGAACGGTTTGCAGCCGGCGCCGCAGAAGGGAAACTTGTTGTCGTCACAGACATGCGGCGGCGGAGGAGGGTGGACAGGCGGGGGATGGACTGGAGGCGGGTGAACAGGGGGCGGATGGACAGAAGGCGGGCAGTGTCCGAACCAGCAACCTCCGCCAAAGGTCGAAGCCGTGGCCTCGGTGGTGGTTTGACCACAGGAGCTGCAAAATAAGGAGGGGGGGGAAATCGGGGGAAACGCGCTTAGCGGCGATGGAGAATAAATTCAACCTTGTTGGTTGAGGAACCATACTAATTGTGTGAAAAGAAATAAAATGTATCCCTGGTATTTTACCATTGCATTCGAATTCGGGCAGAGGAAGAAAGGCGAGGGCTGATTTGATCCTTGGAGGGACGCTTAACAGCCGAATACCCGTTTTACCCATTCCGAGGCAAATAGGTCAGGAAAGGAGAGGGGGAAATGCAGTTACCTGGCGAAAAGGGCGGCGAGCAGAACGCCGAGCAGGAGCTGCACAATCTTCTTCATGGTGGCCAATTTAGCTGTCG
The DNA here is from genome assembly GCA_963854735.1 of Marvania coccoides. Taxonomy (NCBI): domain Eukaryota; kingdom Viridiplantae; phylum Chlorophyta; class Trebouxiophyceae; order Chlorellales; family Chlorellaceae; genus Marvania; species Marvania coccoides. The sequence goes on along the minus strand of OY978103.1, from coordinate 1,009,279 downwards.
CAAAGTATTTCAGTGGTTTCTAGGGTTACAAAGATGATAACGAGAGCGAAATGAAGCATTATGATCGCATGCAAAAACGAAAGAAGGCAAGAAGTACCGCCCATTACTGGGCATACAATAAGCATACAGTAAGCATCATTGCACATGCCCTTCGTTGGTAGTAATGCGGGCATCCTACCCATCTTTATTCCCTGACGCGCCATCTTCTTCTTCGTCTTCCCCTTATTCTCCTTTGAATCTTTTTCAGTTTCTGCAGCAAGCTCCGAAGCAGGTTGCTTCTTTCATTAAAGCCAGCCATGACGCTGGCGAGTACGAGAAGCTGCGTGGTTGGATATAAGCTTTTCTTTTCTTTTCCTTTGTTATTCTTTTCTCTTTTTCTTTTAGCGGTTGGTTTTTCTTTGGTCTTTCTTTATTCTCATTTTCATTCATCAATTTATTATTATTATTTCTGCTTGCACTTCGGTGCCAGTCTGCTATGTTGCCTTAGCTGCTTCTTTGTGCGGACTTTAAACCTGTAATGTATGTATGTATGTATGTATAGTACTATTTTACAAATTTACGCCAAATGACGCATGTGGTACTGTGTACGCGAAAACGACGAAAAGAAACAGAAGCCGTCGATCTCCGGTTCACAACTAAGAAATTGCAAACCTGTAAACCAATGAAATTTTCTACACGATTTCGGCCAACTTGTTTATTATGGTCGCAGCTAAAAAAGTCAAGGCAATGTTGTACACGAAGTGAGTTCTCCAGGAGTGTGTGTAGAACGCTGCTTCACCGTGAGAAGCCAGAAATTTGTGCCGAGAAAACTCTTCAACGGACACATGGAAAAGCAGAGGACAGATGGCCCCAAGGGTTCCCTGCAGGTGAAAAAAAAAAGCAAAAAAAAAAAAAGCAACTGCTGAGTCCCAGAATGAAAGAAGAAGAACTAAAAAGAGAGAAAAGTAGGGAAAAATATTTTAATCAATAGTCCTTTTATTTATATTTCAACTTACGATGGACAGTATCTGCAGCTGTATGCACTCCCTCCACGGCTCCTTTATCAACGGCGTAGTCATCTTTGCGTACTGCTGCCCCTCGAAAAAATTGAAAATCCACAATTTGTCGAGAAATGCCAGTTTCTCAGTCCAGGCACCGAAGCATTGCCCCGCAATTTCAGGGTAAAGATCTGCTTCTTTTATGCAGCGCTGAGAGCCAAGCCATGCCATGAGCGCCGTGTTATTAGCAACCATCCAGATGTGGTTAGAAATGGGAACCTGAAGGGGGGGGGGGGCGGAAATGAAACTAAATAAATCAACGCTGGGATATTTTTAATGCGGAAAACAAGGGGTGTTATCACCCACCTGGTTGCCTACTGAAAGCATCGCAATGTAGAAAATAGCTTTGGACAGCGAGTTGAACAAGAATGCGCTGCAGGACGATAACGCAGACGGGAAAATGTCTTGCTGCGCTGGTCCGAGCATCGTTATGATCCCTAAAGTTCGAATGAGGCGCAATGTCACCAACAGCTTAATGCGATGTTTCAGGTAGAAGCTCTCCCTTCCGACCTGAAGGGCTATTGTGAAGAGGAGCGTCGCTTCGAACATTAGAATCCAAATGAAGGCCACGAGACCGCCGCCCTCCCAGCGCTTGTAGATGACCAACGACCACAAAAAGAAACCTGACGTTGAAGATGGGGAAGAAAAAGAAAGAATTGAAAACTGACGTTTGAAAACTGAAAGACGCTGGCTGGCTTCCGGACAACTCACCGATGAAAAAGCAGAAGTCGTTGGTGAGCAGCGAGCGATTGAACTGCGCCCTCCATGCCTGGGAGTGAAGGGAGGTGGTGGGCGCCGAGTTATTTTGAGAGTGTGGCTAGAGAAGGCGTACTGACGAAACGAGCGTGATGGTAAATGCAATGCATCAATGGGTTATGCTTACTTTTTCCAACTGAAGATTATCGAATCGGAGTAGCATTCCTGCCTGCCTCACTCCCTGTTCAATTGTTGAGCGTAGGGACACATATCGCTGGGAGGCTGCACCGACGGCGAGCATCGCGACTTGCTGTCTGATTCACCCCCTCAAATAACGTCGTACTTTTGATAAGCAGAATAGGGGGCGCCTGTCTCTCGCAAATTCGCTGAGGTTAGGTTTTGAAAGCTTATCAGACGTTGACGCCCCTGACGCCTTCCACATACGCAGATGTCGAAAGATTCCAGGTTACAAACAAACAAACAAACAAACCCCAGCAGGGTGTCTTACACTTATTTATTAGACTAAATTATTTAATGGAATATGCATTTTGCCCAAAGTTCGGCACAAACTCAATAGATTTAGGGAAATAGTGAAACACTTTCAAAGTTTGCGCGAAATTTTCTGCACATGATCTCCGCCAGTCACCTGTGTTCACTCTCAATAATTTTAATTTTCAATTCAAGGTGTCGTGTTGTTTCCCTGTGTCGCGCTTCATCCATTCCATAAAATCACACGCACACCATTTATCTTTTCAGAGAAGAGCGAGCACATGCAGGGGCAACTGACCTCCACAGAAATGTCGCTTAGATTAGCTCCCTTGCTACGCAGCGTGCGGCTGCTCTCCTCATCTTCCGCCCTCACAGCCTTGCCGGCCGCTCTCCCCCGCCGCCATCGCCAATCTGTGGTGGCCCAGAGCCGCCGCGGGCTCTCAGAGCTCCTCAGCATCAACAACAGCAAAAAGTAGGGCTTTTTTATAAACCCTCCAAAGTCAGCTCTCCTCTCCATAACGTTGGTTTTTCTTGCTCAACGGTTTCTTTAAATTGATTGCAGGACAATTGCAGGGGGCAAGCGTGCGCCGCTGAAACCCGGCAAGGTGACCCCCCCAGGCGAGGTCCCCGCCCACATCCCTCGCCCTCCCTACGCAGACACTGGCCTGATGCCGCCCTGGGACAACACGCCTCAGCTGCACAACGCCGCTGGCATCGAGAAAATGCGAGCTGCAGGGAAGCTGGCGGCGCGGGTGCTGGCGCACGCGGGGTCGCTGGCAAAGCCCGGGGTCACTACGGAAGAAATAGACCGCGCTGTGCATGCTATGATCATCGAAGCCGGGGCCTACCCCTCGCCGCTCAACTACGGCCACTTTCCCAAATCGGTGTGCACTTCGGTGAACGAGTGCATCTGCCACGGCATTCCCGACTCCAGGGAGCTGCAGGAGGGCGATATTGTCAACATTGACGTCACTGTGTTTCTTGATGTGCGTTCTTTTTAAAAAAACACCATTGCTATGTTCCATCGAATTAGCCGTTACAACTATTACTGTATAAGTAAAGAACGTCCACGTTTAATGAATATGGCTGCATTTTGGCAGCCTTCTTTGTTTTCTCTCAGATGCTTATTTCTCTTTCTCTCCAAACCTTCCAAACATTGGTTTGATCGCCATATGGGACTTTTAACATTTTCCCCACCACCTGCAGGGCTACCACGGCGACACCTCCAACATGTTCCACGTTGGCAAGGTCTCCGACTCCGCCGCCCGCCTCTGCCAAGCCACTTCCGAGGCCCTGGCCGCCGGCATTCAAGTCTGCGGCCCCGGCGTCCGATACTCCGCCATCGGGGAAGCCATTCAGAAGGTGGCAGACTCCTACAAGTACTCCCTCAACAAGAGTTTTGTGGGTCACGGCGTGGGCACGGTCTTTCACTCGTATCCCCACGTGTTGCACCACAGAAACAACGAACCGGGGATGATGGCGGTGGGGCAGACTTTCACGATAGAGCCGATGCTGTGCGAGGGCAGCCCCCGGGAGAAGTTTTGGAAGGACGGGTGGACGGCGGTGACGGCGGACGGCGGGCTGAGCGCGCAGAAGGAGCACACGCTGCTTATCACAGAGGCAGGGGTGGAAATTTTGACGGTGACTGAGTAGGTTGAAGGCACCCGTTGATACAGGATTTTCGTTTCTATATTTTTGGATTTCTGTAAAAAACAACATGGTTGCAACGTATTATTGGTTGAAGACGGGTACAATGATATTTTCTACACGACGATTTCGGCCAACTTGTTTATTATGGTCGCAGCTAAAACAGTCAAGGCAATGTTGTACACGAAGTGAGTTCTCCAGGAGTGTGTGTAGAACGCTGCTTCACCGTGAGCAGCCAGAAATTTATGCCGAGAAAACTCTTCAACGGACACATGGAAAAGCAGAGGACAGATGGCCCCAAGGGTTCCCTGCAGGTGAAAAAAAAAGCAAAAAAAAAAAAAGCAACTGCTGAGTCCCAGAATGAAAGAAGAACTAAAAAGAGAGAAAAGTAGGGGGGGGAAATAATAATACTCAAGAGTCCTTTTATTTTTATTTCAACTTACGATGGACAGTATCTGCAGCTGTATGCACTCCCTCCACGGCTCTTTTTTCGTCACATTCACCGCTTCGTAGTGCCGCACCTCAATAAACTTGAAAATCCACAATTTGTCTAGAAATGCCAGTTTCTCAATCCAGGCACCAAAGCATCGCTCTGCAGTTTCAGAGTAAAGGTCAGCTTCTTTCATGCAGCGTTGAGCGCCAAGCCATGTCATGAGCACCGTGTTATTAGCAACCATCCAGATGTGGTTAGAAATGGGAACCTGTCGGGAAGACAAGAAAAAATAAGTAAAAAAAAAAATGTTCTACGCTGGTAAGAGGAAACCGAGGGGTTTGATCACCAACCTGGTAGCCCAATGACAGCATCGCAACATAGGCAATTGATTTGGAGAGCGTAGCGAACGTAAAGGCGCTGCAGGAAGATAACGGAGACTGAAAAATTTCGTGCTGCGCTGGTCCGACTATCGTCAACATTCCTGCCGATCGAATGAGGCGCATTATAACCAGCAGCTTGATGCGATGTTTGAGATAGAAGTTCTCTCTTGCGACTTGAAGGGCTATTGTGAAGAGGAGCATCGCCTCGAAAGTTAGAATCCAAAAAATGGCCACGAGACCACCGCCCTGCCAGCGCCTATAGATGGCCAATGACCACAGAAAGAGACCTGATGCGTTGAGGGTGGGGAAGTATTAAAATAAAAGGCATAGAAGAAGAAAAAACTGCTGTTCAAAAAAATTGAAGACGCTGGCTGGCTTCCGAGTAGCTCACCGAGGGAAAACCAGAAGTCGTTGGTAAGCAGCGAGCGATTGAACTGCGCACTCCATGCCTGGGAGTAAAAGAAGGTGGTGAGCACCAAGTTATCTTTTAGTTCTTTTTGTGTGGCGGCGGGAGAAGGGGGATAGACAAGGACGAAACGAGCAGGCAAGATGTGGTAAATGCAATGCATTGATGGGTAATGCTTACCTTTTCCCTCTGGAGATTGTTGAACCGGAGCAGCATTCCTGCCTGCCTCCCTCTTTTCTTAGAAGACTCTTCGGTACTGCCAGGGGCCAGGGTACTGCCAGGGTACCTACTGCCAGGGTACCTACTGACAGGGTTAGATTCAAATTGTCGAGGTACGGGATGGATGCCGCTGGAAGGCTGCACCGTGATTTGCTGTCTGATTGAAAGAAAACCCCTCCGGTGTCCGACTCAAAAGTCGCGCTATAGTCCACCAGTAGGCAATGTCTGATTGTAAATATCGTACAACAAGCAGAAAAAGGGGCGCATGTCTTCAAAGGTGAGACTTGTTTTTGAAAAACTTCTCCGACGTTGATGCCGCTGACGCCTCTTCTCTGCCCAATTATACGTCAATTTATTAACACCATTGGAATTGGGCAAATACTTAAAGACCACCAATTTGCGCGAAAATTTTAGCAAACTTTGGAAGACCCCGCAGGGGTCTCCGCCAGCAGCTGCAGGCCGCCAGTCATCTATGTTCACACTCAATAATTTTAATTTTCAATTCAAGGTGCCGTGCTGCTTCCCTGTGCCGCGCTTCAACTCGAAATCCATTCCGCAAAAAAAATATCTGTGCACGTGAATTCATTATCAGGTAAGCTGTCATTATTCACGATATTTCGAAATATCACAAACCATCTCTGAAAAGATAAATATATTTTCAGAGAAAAGCAGAGCACATGCAGGGGCAGCTGGCTCCACAGAAATGTCGTTTAGAATAACTCCCTTTCTGCGCAGCGCGCGGCTGCTCTCCTCATCCCCCGCCCTCACAGCCTTGCCGGCCGCTCTCCCCCGCCGCCATCGCCAATCTATCGTGGCCCAAGGTCGCCACGGCCTCTCAGAGCTCCTCAGCATCAGCAGCAGCAAAACGCATGCCTTCTTTTTCCGGGGGGGGGTTGTTTCGTATGTTTTTGGATTATGAGAGAGAGACGAATGTGGCACTATCATAATTAAGGTAAAATTAAGTGGAAGTAGGGGGGTAATAATTGCCAGGGTGTGGATTTGATTGGTACTATAAAATATGAGTACGAACTATATGGATAAAAGATAACGAGAGAGCGGCTACCTTCTCAGAAATGAGGCTGACGACGGGCTGCCGAGCAAGAGGGATAGATTGATTGGGCTTCAAAGTGATTTACTATTAATCTCTGCACGCGAAGCCTTCCTCTGAATTGTCACTAGGCATTATTCTTCAATCCTGCGATTTTCGGTTGGCTGTGCTGAACACAAAGACCGAGCCTCGGCAGGATGGGTCTGGGAATTTACAACACAAAGCAATAAATTCTGCAGCATTATTAAATTAATTTGCAAGCATTTAAATAAATGAAAGACCACGAAACAGATGAAGTACAAAAATAATCTACACAACAACAAAAATCAGTACAATGCAATTTGTTTCCAAGAAGAATTCATTTCTTATTGAAAGCAAACCCGACCGGTGTCCGACTCAAAAGTGCCGCTGGAGGCCACGCGGCAGGCATCGTTCCTTATTAAGCACGGGGTAATTTCAGGATTTTATCGCGCCATTGCAAGGCCAGACCTGCAGAAATCCACAAAAATGCGACCCCCACAGCAGCATCTTGCCACACAAACCCTGTTCGCCCCTGCCAGAATCTCCGAAGAGTGGCAGCTTGGCGGGAGTGTCGGGCGTCCTCTGCCCTGCGCTTCAGCCTCTCTGACCGCTGCTTGACCTCCTGTGCCTCCGTCTTCTCCCGCTCCCAGTTACGCAGTCGCTCAGTCGCCATCCTTTCTCGCTTAAGCCTCTCCGCCTGCAAGTAAACAATAGGGAATTGCCCAGTAAAAATGCCATAGCCATTGTTTGGTATATTTTACGGGGCCAACGCAGTTTACCCCTCACCTCTTGGGCTGCATGACCGCCATAATTCTCCTCCATTCTTCGTATCCACTCGTCAAACTGACGCTCCCACTCATTGGCGGTGGGGCTGCGGCTGTGCGGCCGTGCCCTGCCCCATGCTGGAGCGTCATGGGCAGCGGCGTCAAAATCAAATCGGGTGCGCCGAAGAGAGTCGTACTGCGCTCTTTTGGCGGGGTCGCGCAGGGTCTCGTACGCTTGCAGCACCTTTTGAAACTGGGCCCCGGAGTCTGGGCCAGCGTCCTTGCCTTGCCTGCCCCGACTGCAGTATGGGGGAGAGGAATAAACTTGAAATAATGTTCATATGCGGTGAAGGAAAAGCAGATTGCCGATGAGGGGCAGCTGGGAGTTCTTCACACGTACGCGTCAGGATGGTGGTCAAAAGCCTTCGCGCGGAACGCCTTTTTAATGTCGTGGAGGCTGGCCTTCTCGTCGACTCCCAGCAGCTGGTAGTAGTCCATTCTGCCGAGGAATTAATCAAGTTCGTCTGCAGCTAGACACTGGCTACATGGATGTTACGTCAAGTATTGAGTCGGTCGCTCTACATCCATAAGAATGCTTGCCAAAAAAATCTCATAAACAAAATCTGTTCAAAAAAATAAAATGGGACCACACTGCAAGGACGTCGCGCTCCCGCTGTAGTTGGATCAATCGTATACATACGCCAATTTATATGTAATTTATTGAGCACGCTTTTGAGCAGGGGAACCGTCCAGGTCAGCAAAGACAAAGCTCGTTCTCCCCGTTTTTGGAATTTCGAAATGCTATTATAAAATTCACAAGCTAAATATCAAGTCGCCGCAATGCAAGCTGCCAACACTGAACAGGCCCCGGTGAAAGAGGCAACACGATGCCCCCAAAATGTCCTGGATGCAATTTATGGCACCAAAAAGCCCGAACAGAAGGCTGAAGCCTACGAGAACTCGCTGAAAAGGTACGCTCCCCCACCATCGGATGCGTGCTCGTGTTATTTGAGCTCAGGTTAATGCTATATTATTGCTGACGGCGGCAACCCGCAATGCCTCATTTTTCTCCTCCGACACCTCCGCGCCCCCCTCTCTCTCCTTATTAAGGTGGTGGAACGAGTACGCGGACCGGAAGAACCACGAAGAGGACGAAGAGGAACATGTGGCCAACTCGCTGCTGTATGAGCGGAATCACCTGCCCAGGATGGCTCCTGCGCCAGAGTGGAAGAAATGATGATAGGGATAAATTTTTGATGATAATGATGAAACCGAATTAAAAATTAAATTACAAAAAGTTGCTGTCCGAATGATTTCTTCCTTTCTCTTTTCCCCCCTCCCGGCCTGCTTTTTTTGCCTTGCCAGTCGCCTGACGATACTGTACACTAGTAAACTAGTTCTTTAGGGGGCCGCTCATCATTCAAGGGGGTCAATACGGCTCCATTTGTATATAATATATTTCAACGACGTTTTCAGCAGAGCCCTTTGTTTCCCACTAACCCTTCTTTTCTTGCATTAAATAGTCAAGCAGACAAAATGACTCTGTAATTAAATTCCACGCGTTCTTTTTTTTCTTTAAAACATTCATTCTAAGTGTAGTAAGCCAGCCGGCGCCCCAGCCCCACGCCTTCCCCCCGCACCCCGTGCGTGCCATACTTGCTATCCCACTCCTTCAGCTCTTGAATGACCAGCGAATCTGGATCCACGGTGGGACCCACCTCCTTCACCGCCGCATCGAAATCAGCAGCGTTTACTGCACGAGGCGCTGTTCTGTCGCTGCCAAACCGGCTGCTGCCGCTGCCGCCGCCCCCCTCCCGCACGCTCTGCACCTTGGCCAGCGCGGAGGCCATCTGGGGGGAGGCCAGCGCACCCAGCGCCGCGTTCAGCTCCGCAGCACCGGCTGCCGCTTCAGCGAGCTCTGGGGTCGGAGCGGCGGTGGCTTCGGGCGTGCGCGGGGTGAGAGACCGCTGTGCATTTACCTCCTTTCTTTTCTTCCTTTCTTTCTCTCCATCCCCGGTCCCGTTTTCTTCCACCAGTTCCCGAACGGGGCGCATCGCCGCCGACACGCACAGCTGCCGCAGGTCCGCCCCGCTGAAGCCCTCAGTCTTATCGGCCACTGCGTCCAGTTTCACGTCGCCCGCCAGCGCCTGCCCAGCGAGGATCACGTCCAAAATGGCGCACCGGGCCTTTTTGACGGGCAGCCCCACGGCGACGCGGGAGCTGAAGCGGCGCAGCACCGCCTCGTCGAGGTCGAAGGGCCGGTTGGTGGCGCCCAGAACGATGACGCGACGGGCGGCAGCGTCCCCACGAATGCCGTCCCACCTGCAACAACAAAAAGTCACTGAAAGTTGTTATGAAAATGAAGGGGTACATAGAGGATTAGCAAAATTAACTAATTTCAACGATTGCTTTATAAACTAAGAGGAGTTTTATTTAGGAAATGCATGAAGGAAAATAAAAATAGGCGGGAAAGAAAGAGGGAAAAACCTTTTGTACGGCGGCAATACGTCGCTAGTCCCAGCCTTTAACATTTTTTTTGAACATAAAATTTTCTCACCTCGACATGAATTCGTTCTTCAGCTCGCGCGTGGCCTCGTGCTCCCGCCCGCCGCCAGCCCGCCGCCCCAGCAGCGCATCCACCTCATCAACAAACAGCACGCAAGGGGCCTGCAAACACGTGAAACCATTCATGAGAAATTAAACTGCAGAAATAAATGAAAAACACGCGAAAAAAAATACATTGCAATGCAATGAAAAAATGCAAAAAGCAGCAGCTTACCAGCTTGGCGGCCAGCGAGAACGCGGCGCGCACCAGCTTTGTGGAGTCGCCGAACCACTTGGAGGACAGCGCGCTCATGGAGAGCTCCAGGAACGACGCACCCGACTCAGCAGCGGCAGCCCGAGCCAGCAGCGTCTTTCCCGTGCCGGGTGGCCCAAACAGCAGCACGCCTGAGGATGGGCGCGCCAGCGCTCCAGCCTCGAACAGCTCGGGCCGTTGCAGCGGGAGCTGCACGGCCTCACGCAGCGCGCGCTTTGCGTCGTCTAGCGCCCCCACATCAGAAAATCCTCGGCCGAGGTCTTCCGGGGACAAAACTTCCACCAGTAGCTGCTTTTCATACGAGTTCTCTGGCTGGACCGCTTGGTGCGGGGCGCTACCGGAGCGGCGCCACATCTCGAGGCCGAACTGCACCGCAGCCTCGCTGAGCTGCAGCTTTGAACCGCCGCCGTCGCCGCCGCTGCTGTTGCTGGGCCCCTGCAGCCCCGCTGCAGCCATGCTCTGCTCCAGCTTCCTCTTCGCTGCCGACCCCGCCGTGGAAATACCCCCTGCGCTCTGCTCGGCCTCGCCTTTCAAGGGCGTTTTCAAAGGCGAAGACGAAGCAGACGCAGGGAGCAGCGGCGCCCGCAGGGACGCCGCAGTCAGATCCTCCGTCCAGTACCCCGCCGCGCTTTCTGTGGCGCTGCACGAGCGCCGCATGCCACCCCCCGCAGAAGGGGAGGTCAGTTGTAGCGGGAGTGTTGTCGAGCTCTGCCGCCGCTGCCGCAGCCCGCTGTCACCACGCTCTCCATCGCTGCGAGATTCCGCCGTTCCGTCTTCCTGCCCCGCCGCCCGCTCGCTCCTTTCTTTCTCGATTTCTTTCTTCCGACGTTGCATCGTCTCCATGCTCACTGCCCACGCTAGGACCTTCTCCCAGTCCTCCCGCCGCAGCACTGCCGCTCCTCCGCTGACGCCCCCTCCCCCGCCGTACACAGCGCTGCCACGAGGCGGCACGCGCACCCCCGTCGCTGCCGCCACTCCTGCCGCCCGGCTGTAATTCTCTGCCGCGCTTTCCCCCTCTGCGTCCTTCTGCAGCCTGGCGCGGTGCCGCGAGGCGGCGGGCCCGGAGGGCGGCGGCGCGAGGCGCACGCGGGTGGGAAACGCGCGCGGCAGCAGCTTGCGAGGGTCGGGGCAAGGCTCCTCTACCAATCGACTCAGCCCCATCAGCAGTCCCGCCAGCCCAGAGTCATCAGGCACCGCCAGCGACGCCTCCACCTCATCCCGCATCAGGTTGCGCACCGATTCCCCACGTCCCAGCCCGGCGGAAGCATCGCCGTCGCCGCCATTTCGGCCGAAGTTTTTCTTTTTTCCGCCCACCAGCGCAGCCCCAGCCTCCGGGAGGATGACCCCCGCAATGTAAACCACAGGCGCACGTGGCGCGCGCTTTCCAGCGGGCTCAAATTCCATAACCAAGGCTTCTCCGCTCTTCGGCCCGAAAACTTCCAGAAATGCGGCAAACGCCTCCCAGCAGGGGCAGATCAAGGCGTCAGAGGACCGAAAAAAGACCACCGAGGGCTGCTCTAGCCCCTCCAGCGCCTGCTGCAGCGCCTGCCAGGCGAAACGCATTCGACTCTCCACTCTGCTCCGCCACCGCCCGCCGGCGGTGCTGCCGTAGCCGGCGCCGCCGCACAGCAGGTCCATGTGGGCCTCTGGGCCGCCCCCCAGAGCCTCCGCCAGAAGGGTGGCCAGCAGCATGGCGTCCACGGGGACAAATGCCCCCCTCATCTGCACAAGACATGGAAATTTGAATTAAAAATGGACAGCAAAAAACCATCGTTTTTATCAGAATTTACTCTGGGAAAAAATGTGAAAATGAAGCAGTAAATGATGCGAATGATTTCAAAAGATAAACACGTGATTCCTATACCTGGCCAGCCAGCCCTGTGGCCACCGCTTCGAGATAGTTTTTCCCGCCCTTGCGCTCCTCAGTCTGCAGTAAAACGTGGCTGACGCTGGGCAGCAGCTGTGTGGGCGGCAGCGGCTCCCCTTGCGCGTGCTCCAGCTGCACCGACAGCGCGTGCAGCGCCGCCAGTTGCAGCGTTTCTGCCGCTCTTGGGTCCACATAATAATCCAGCTCTTCAAAAGGCGTGGGGGCGGGTGGAGGGGGGCGCACGGCGGGGACGAGCGCCGCGGAGAAACGCCGCCCCAAGCAGCGCAGTACAAGGTGTCGAATGGGCGGGATACTGAGCAGGATGTCCTGAAAGACTGAGCTCAAACTGCCGACGAACCAAGCTACTATGGAGGCGATCAGGCTGGCCAGCTGCTCTTGGGCGGCAGAAAGCTGGTCAGCGCGGGTGGTGAGGTCGCGCTCCGGCCGAATGGCCCGCAGTATCGCTGGCAGCATTCGATTCAGTTGCCTCTTGGTGATCAGACTTATGTTGGTGTGAAATAACTGCGTTCAGCCGTGACCGCTGATTATGTGGCCCCTGGCATATTGATTATTTTATATAAAAAAATATATACCTTGGGGCCCAGGCCTAGGAGAGGCTTAAAACTCGTGGTCTTGCAGGACGACTGTCGAACGCTTTTTGGTGGGTCTTGGGCTAAATCCGCAATCCTGGCATTCATATTTCGACTGAACGTAATGAGTTCTGTCCACGCGGTGGGCAGAACGGGAAAGCAAGACTAAAAGTGGGAGGTGAGAACTAAATTATTTAAACCCGAGACTGAGGGCACCTCAATTCTGGATAATTCAATATTAAATGCATAATTTCATGAAACTACATTCCCTCTGACGCCGGGCTTCTCGTGTTGTCGTCCTGTGCAGGTTTAAAAATATTTTCTCGAGGCGACATCCGTTTCGGGGGACAAAATGACACTCCCTCGCATTTACGATCTGGCAAAGTATGCCGCTGGCGAGGGCGACTTGCCGCAGCGCTACTAGTTGAGCCTCGAAGACGAGCAGTTCTCTGACTGGCAGCTGAGTGTCGCAGGAAAAACGCTGCCTGTCCACAGCCAAACCCTCGGCCGCGCGTCGAAAATGCACAAGGCGATGCTCCTTGATGACATGACGTGCGACGGCCCAGTTGTTTTCTATGACACCTGCACAACGCTGGATGCTTTGGGTGCGCTGACATTTTTCTAGAGTCCTACTGACCTTTTGGCTCGCAACGTGAAATATCTGACGAGAGAAGATTAAATCGTTGGAAATCTCCGTGCAGCGCACAAGCTGGACATGTTTTTTTCCCCACGTTGTGCTCCTTGTGTGTCTTGGCAAAAACAGTGTCGCTTGTTGAGTTGGGGGCGGCGGCATTTGATTTAGGGATCGTCGAATTGAAGGAGGCGTGTTGTCTTGAGGTTTCTGTGCGGTGGTTGACATTTGGAGACATGGTGGGCGAGTTCACCACGTTTGCGGTGAAGCTACGACGGTGCTCAGAACTGATGCAGGCGGCCCTCATTTCGTCGGCCATAAATATGGATGCGCCCTCCCAGCAATACATCATGTTGGGCGCCCCCAAGTTGCTTCGATTGGTTGAAGTTGGTGACGACATTTTTTATGAAGCAGTTTTTACATGGGCGACGCCATTTTCTGAAACCCTGCCTCCTTGGTTCGAATTCGAAAATTTTCAGTTTCGGCTGCATTTTTCTATCACTCATGCAGAAGAGGACTACATTTCGCTTCAACTTGAGGTGAATGAGCCGCCGGCAGAGGAGGACGCCAAAACTGTATCGTACACCATGGGCTGCTACAATTGGAGCCGGCCGAGCAGGAGCACATTTCTCGGATCAGATGAGCCACCAGTCCAATATTGTACTGGAAGTCATTGTTGGGGGCACAATTGCCTCAGGACAGTCCTCGATGCGGAGGACTTTACAGATCATCTCGACCGTCTCACCTTTCAGGTGAAATAATTGAAGTTTATGTAAAGCGCGTTGGAGAAACCCCCGAACCGTTTTTTTTCTGTTGTTTCGTTGTATGTTTTGGCGCAGACAGAACCGTATGGCTTACACCGTACGTAAAGAGAGGAAGGAGCGCCACCGAGATTTTTTTTAATAGATGAAAGATGTAATATGTATGCAGCAGCCTTTCGTGTAATGCACGCTTTTCTGCGCGCGAAGCATGCATGTTGATTCCAAAAGCGCTAGAGCAGACTTGGAGCGACGGGACCGATCGACATCCAGGGTTGGCATTTCTATGCTTGGCTGTATCAGTAGTTAGTAACTGCCAATCAACTTGTCATCATCCATCATGGCTAAGCATGGGAGCTTTCTTTTCTTCTTCAGTTTTCTTCTTTCGTTCTTCTCTTCTCTGCAGCAACAGGACATTAAATTAAATTCTGCTGTGCATCATCTGCTCTACTATTTTTTTACCATCTTTTATTTTTGTTGACGGAGATAGAGGTAGAACTGCCGCCATGACCAGCATCGTTCCCGTTGAGTAGTAACCTCATAGAATTTATTAGAATTTATTAATTTCTCGCTTTCTGATAAATGCAGCTGCTCTCCTAGTTAATTACGTCTGAATTATCTAAATTCTTTATGCAATGCAACCCTTTGTTTATCCACCCATAATGACCAACCTTTGCCTTTTGATTTTTATTATTGCAGCCGGCCCTCCGCAAGTTGGCCACACCTATTAACATCCAGACCGCAGCAGTGTGGGGAGGAACAGCATTGATTGGAGCCCTGTGGCTGGTGCAGCCCTTTGATTACATCAAGGCCCAGCTATCCCCGCCGCCAGAGGAGAAATGACAAAATAACGATCAAGGAAGATCTGCAGCCAAATTATTGACCCTCTTTTGAGAATTTAACTGTCAATACGTGTAATTTTGGATAGCCATTACATACACCTTCATTCCAGGCTTTGCCAGCTCTCTTCGACCTTTTTTCGAGTGCTGGCCAGTCGCTCCGCTTCAAGGGCGGATCTGTCATACTCTCGCTGCTCCTCCAGCAGCCTCGCGCGCTCCAATTCCTTCCCAGCCGCCTCCCTTGCCAATCCTTCCTTCAGCCTGCGCTTGAAAGTGCGACAACAGTTTTTTTGTGAGAGAAGAGTTGAAAAAGTAGGCAGCGGGGCGGTATAAATATCATAAACAAAGGGGTTACTCGCCGTTGCTCAGCCGCTCCTGCGGGCTGGTACAGCTTCTGGCAGTTGTCCTTGATCCCTGTATCGTAGAAACCTGGCGCACTGCAGCCTCGAACCGGCAAAAACATCAACGGCGCAATTGACAGCAGCACGCCTCGTCTGGAAGAGAGCTCGTTGGACTGATTGCATTTCCCAGATACAGATGTCTGTTCCAGAGGCATGGTAGGTACTGTGCACATTTTGGAGAAGCTTTGGCGCGGCTTTTTCCGAGACATCTTGTTGTCGAAAGATGATGCCTGGGTGAGGGGCGCTCCCCGACACGTTGTAACGCATGTAGACACCATCTCGATATTTGTTAAATTAAATTAAAACGCTCTGCAATAATTGCCTCGAGAAATAAATAAAATTCAAATTATATTTTTTGACCGGATGGTTTCAAGGAGAATTTGGAGCCTTTAAGGACGAAACCGCACAGTTAACTTTGCTATGTAACTATGGGTAAACGAATCATCCCTCCCCAGGACCCTGAGCGCCTGGCGCGGGTCGTCAAGGACGAGCGGAAGCGACAGATAGGGGTGAGAAACGTCGCGACTCGGTTTCGTTGAATCCAGGCTCATAATGCTCAAGAAAAAACAAATAAAATGCTCCGAATAACGTTTCAACTCGCAGGTCGACGTCGGCGCTTTGGACAAGCAGATCAAGGCGAGGCGGGAGTGGGAGGCGGCGGCCTTTGTTGCTGCCCGCAGCGATGAGGCGCAGCAGCTGCAGTGGGCGGAGGAGGTGGCGCGGATGCAGGCCGACGCTGAGGAAGCCCGGAGGCAAAAGGCTGTGTCCCTGGCAAAGAGGCTGCAGGAGCAGGCAGCGGAGAAGCAACGCCGCGACGCTGCCACTACCGAAATACTGAGGAACCACATCGACGAAGAAAAATACTTTGGCCAGTTTGGTGTATCTCACCGTTAATTACCGTATTTATATAATTCCCTCTTAAAAGCTGGTAGTTATGAGAGGGGGGAAACCATCATTTACCGAGAGAAAAAATTAAACACCATTTTCTGCATGAACACTCAAATTCAGTGGCTGCAAAGCGTAACAAAGAAAAATCGTTATAGAAGCTATCCGTGCATGATGGGATGTTCAAAATGCATCTACAGTCTACGCCTATCATCGCAGTCACAGTTTATCTATCCATTATTTAGAGGTCATCATAGGTCACCAGGGTCCTGGTAGGCGGCGGCCCGTTCAAATTCACCATCGCCAGCTCATGCTGATCAATCTGCTCTGCCACCGCTGCCGCTGCCTCCCGTGCTGCCGCCATTCGGGGGGCCTCACCGCCACCGCCTACCCCAGCAACCTAACGAAATTTAATAAGAAACACAACAAGGAAGTTTAATTCTACATTGTTTTCGCTCAGGTGTATTTGAAGAAAATCCCCCAGCAATAACCGGTCTTTAGGGTATTTTTTCTTCATTTTTAAATTTAGAAACTCACTGCTCCGCCCTGCCAGCCTCCCTCTTGGTCCACCCCTCGCTTCGACCACGATATCCGCAGCTGTCGATCCTCCACCAGCACCGGCTGCTGCGACTGGAAGTGCAGCAGCGACTCTGCGTCCTCGAAGGAGGCAAACGTCACAAAGCCGTAGCAACACCGCCCCACCACCTGGGCGTCCACCACCTCGTGGAACTGCGAGAAAAAGTCCCACAGCATGTCGGAGTCGTAGTGCTCGGGGAGATCGCCCACAAACAGCTCCGGAATCGAAGGAATGCTGGAGAGAAACAAGAGGGAGAGAGGACGGTGAACTTTCATCGTGTTGTGGGCGCATTTTGGGGTAAAATTGACCAAAAGGTGCAGAGTTGTATGAAGAGTTGCTCGAGATAATGAGATACAACAGATAGAATAATTGGATGCTTACTCTTGTTCGTGCAAACGGGCAGCAGCGTCCTCCTCCCCTCGCTGCCGCTTTGCCTCCTCCTCCGCGGTGGCAGGGCGGGGCGGGGGGCGCTTCAGCGCGGGGCGTTTTGTGGAGGGTTTCTGAGGGGGCGGCGGTTTGCCCTCAGCTGCGGGTGCCGCCGGTGCCGCCGCCGGTGCCGGTTTGGAATTGGAGGGTCCACCTGCTGCTGAGGGGGCTGCTGCGTCCTCTGCCGCCGGTTTCTTAGGGATGACAAATTTGAGCTTGAAGCTCTTTTCCCCGCCAGCAGGCTTCTCCGTGGCTGCTGCCGCTGCGGCTGCTGCTGCTGCTGGTTTAGCAGCCTGGGAGCCGCCGCCTGCCTCTGCCGCTCGTTTCGCTTTCAAAGCCTCGATCGCTGCCTGTCGAGCGGCGTCCACCTTGGGCCCTGCAGCTGCTGCAGTACTGGGTTTGCTGCCAGAGGCCTGCTGCTGTTGCTGCAACCACCAGTGGGACGGTGAGATAAATTTCGAGACGGCGAGAGAGAAAAAACGCGTGTGCGTTACACAGCCGTGCCCAATCAGGATCCTACTTTGAGCTTTTTCTGCCGCAGCAGCTCGTACTTCCTCTGCAACGCCTTTTCAGCTTCGCTTCCCATCGTTCAAAAAATTCAGTTGAAAAATACGTGGCGAGAGGATCCTAGGGGGAGCGCATTGCCGTGATGGCGTGTTTATGTTGAATATAATGCTGTAGAACACTGACAAAGTTACAAAAAACAGTGATTTTGGTAGAGGCCTTGTTGGCAAACCACTGGAACAAGCTGTAGTCGAGCCTATTCTTACAAAAACAATATTTAATTTGCCTTTCCAACCTCTCCCTCTGCCATCATGGAGGGTCTGTCGATTGACGAGCTGCTCAACGGCCTTCAGGCCGCCCAGCAGAAAAAAACAACCGTAAGTGAAATCGCAAGCCTTCCACATGGCCTGCATTCGTCCTCAACATGCCAGGCAAACTCATCTAGCGCTCTATCCCGCTGCACCCTCTTCCTGACCACTAGATCACACTTTTTTTTTCGATCACACTTTTTCAGGTGCGCCTCTCCGAGCGCAACGTGGTCGAGCTGGTGAATAAGCTGCGGGAGCTGGGCATCCTGGGCGACGAGCTGCTGCACACCTCCAACGGCCGCGAGTACCTCACGCGCGCCCAGCTCCAAAAAGAAGCTGCCGCCGCCATCGCCGCCGCCGGCGGAAGGCTCCCTTTAGTCGACCTCCCCGCCGCGCTGGGCGTCGACCTCGCGCACTGCGAACGTGCAGCCGCTGAGCTCATCTCTGCCCCCAACAGCACCACAATTCAAGCCCAGGGAGAGTTGCTCACTCCCCAATTTTTTGACGCTTTGGCCGACGATGTGAATGAAGCCTTGCAGGCCAGCGGGGTGGTGGCGGTAGGCGATCTGGCGCGGAAATTTGGGCTGGGGGTGGAGATGCTGGCAGGGGTGCTGCGGGAGCGCATTCAGAGCGGCGCAATCGTGGGAAGGCTAGAGAGCGGCGTTCTCTACACTGAAGCCTTCCTTCAACGGCTGAAAGCGCAGCTCAGGGGCGCGTTACGCGGCGCGCTGGCCCCCGTGTCGCTCGCAGCATTACGAAGGGAGCTGGGGGTGGAAAATTTGGGTGCGCTGGACCGCGTGGTGCCTTCTTTAGTGGAAGAAATCGCGAAAGAGGGGGCAGCTGTCGGGAAGCTGGTTGCCGGCGGCTCCTGGGTGCCTGCCGCCCATGCGCAGTCCCAGCAAGACGCCGTGAAGGCTTTCTTCCAGCAGAACGGCTACGTGGCGTACTCTACAGCGGCCAAGCAGGGCGTTGCGAACCCCGCCGCGATGCTGAAAGCAGCGTTCCCTGACGGCACTGCCCTGGGCGCCGTCTTTGTGTCCCCGGCTCTGGCGCACCAGGTAGAAGCGGCTGTGGAAGAGGCATTACACGGCAATACATGGTGTGACGTCATGCTTTCTTTGCCTGGGGAGGTGGCGGCGGCAGATGCTGCGCAGCTGCTGGCGGGCTGCAGCGCGGTGAAGGGCGCTGGCGGGGCGGTGAGCGTGTTGAGCGAGACTTGCGCGGTGAGCGTGGCGTTTCTGGATGCCCTGCGGCGCGTGCTGTGCGAGGAGGCGGAGCATCGGGCGAGGGAAGCGCACGTCGAAAAAGCCAAGGCAGCCAAGAGCAGCAAGGCTTCGAGTGGCGGCACTGGCGCAGGAGGTGGGGGTATCTCAGCGGCAGGAGGAGGGAAAGGCGGGAAGAAGGCAGCTCAGAGCGCGAAGGAGCTGGCAGCAGCAGCAGCAGCAGCAGGAGGAGACAGCGACAGTGATGATTGGAACACTGGAAAGAAAGGAGGAAAGAAAGGAAAGGGCGGCAAAGGGAAAGGTGGAGGTGGCGGCAAGGCGGCGTCCAAGAGCCAGCCGCAGCTGCAGGGCGCCAAGAGCAAAGCTTCTGCGGCAGCAGACGCACGGACGGCAGCTTCAGCGGTTTCTTTGTCGCTGGAGGCGCTGGAAAAGCGCGTGACGGAGCTGCACCCCGACATGGAGGGTGCTGGCGCCGATGGAGACCTCCCTGCGGCGATTGCTGCGGAGATTCGGCCGGCGGTGGTAGGTGCGTATGAGCGCGCGCTTTCAGACATTTTCACGGCCGGAGCTGAGCGTAGACGCCGTGTGCGGGAGGCTGCCACCGCGTGGTTGGACTCCAACTACCAAACGCTGCGCCTGCAGGCCAAGGGAGCTGAGTTATTCGCTGCCGATGACGCCACAGCAACGGTTCTGCAGCGGCACCTGCTGCGCACCGCTGCGCCGCTCTGCGTGGACGCCCTGCTGCGGCTGCTAGGCGCCGACGTGGCGGAGACCATTGCTGACGCAGAAAAGGAGGGCTACCAGCCTCAAAAACCCGACGAGATTGCGGCGATGCCTTACGCCCCGGCAGAGCGAGCCACCGCTGTGCGGGAGGCCCCTGCAGAGGTGCAGTCCTCTCTGGGCGAAGCGATATCTACTTTGGCGGGAGCAGCCACCGAACCTTTCTTTTCTGCGCTGGAAAGCGCGGCGGACGCGGCCGGCGTGCGGCTGAAGCGCCCCGACAAAAAGGGCGAGGCTGCTGCGGTGGCGGCGCAGCTCGAGGCGCTGCGGGGGCGGGCGGAGGACGCTGGGGACGGCCCCACGCTGCTGGCGGTGGCGGTGCCTGCGTTAATAGCTAAGCACAGGGGGCGGAGTGTGAGCCTGCCTGGCCGGGCGTTGGGCGCTGCTGTGGAGCTGCTGAAAGAGGATTTGGGGGAGGAGGGGCACGATACGCTAGTTGAGTTCCATGCTGCGGTTGTGGAGCGGCTGAAGGGGGGCGGCGAGGCGGGTAAAGGGGATGCTGCTGAAGGCGAGGGTAAACGCATGGAGGAGCTGGAGCAAAAGGTTAGGGGCATGGTGGCTGCTTGAAAGAATGGTGGATGTTGTGCTAGGTAACTTTTCTGGCGTAATGTACTTTCGAGAGAAGGTTAAAAAGAAGAGGAGCATGCAACTAGCGAGGACAATAAGCGAGGCGTTCTTGGGTGTGTGTATTCACGCAGCGCATATGCAGCAATACAGATTCGGCTGGAAAGACGGCATCAATGTCTCCATGGGTTTGGAAGAAAACTCACAAGGATTCATCAGTCAGTATTGGGCGTATGAAAAAATCAGTCGGGGGGAGAAACACATGAAAACAAGATATTGCATTGCAGGCTGATCAGCCGATTGAGATATGTAATTTTTAGTTCGCTTTCTTTAAATTAATTGAGTCCTAGATGTATCTTTCGACTCAGCGCTGCTCAGTTGACGAGCACAAATTTCTTCCACGGCTGTTTCACGAACGCTGCGGGCACCTGCTGCTGCTGCGCCTGTTGCTGCTGCACCTGCTGCTGCTGGGTGTTTATTTTTGGTCGTGAGTCTTCCTCTTCGTCTTCACCCAGCGCTGCCTGCACCCGCCGCTTGTACATGCGCGTAAAATCGTCGCCCTCCGGCTGGCTGCCATCCTCCTCCACTTGCTTCTGCGACTCCCTCATAATGTAGAGCGCAAGGCAGAGGCTGAGCTGGGCGCGCTCGAGGCGTTCGGTCAGCGGCAGCTCCAGCAGCTTCTTCTCAGCGAGAGCCACGGCGGTGGAGACGACCTTGGGACGGATGGGCCTGGGCAAGAGCTCTAGGCTGCTGACGGTCTGGTTCAGCAGCTCGGCAATGGTGGGGGCAGCGACGGGCGACTGAAGGTCGGAAATGTCGATGCTGTGTTCCAGCGAAAGGCAGACCACCGAGTGAATGAAAAAGCGGTACCTGGGGTCGAGCCTGCTAAAGCTGTGCAAGACAACATCCATCTGGGCTTGATCCTCCTGCTCCTTCCTCCTGATGGACGTGCGGGTGGGCACAACAGCAGCCTTGGGGGCTTTCCCCCGGCCTCGCCACACACGTTTGCCCCTCGTATCTGCCGCAACGTCGCCGGGGGCGTCCTCCGGCGCGAGCCGCTTTTTGGACGGCTTCTTAAATGCGAAAGCCGGCTGCTTGTTCGGTCCTTCTTGAACTGGCGACGACGCCACCCCCAGGGGGAGGGCGGGGGGCGACTGGTGGATCGAGTCAGTTGGGATGAAGTAGCCGATTGTGGGAGGTTGGGGCTGCGCCCAGAGGGGCTGGGAGACGAGGACTTGGATGGGGGTCCTCAGCGTAGGGGGCATCAGCGTGCTGGAGTCCACCGCGTTCTGCCGGGGTGCTTCAGCGGCACCGTCAGTGGCAGCCAAGATGTCTTCCAACGTCTCTGCAGCGGGTGCATTGCCGCAAAACTGCTGGATTTCGTCAAAGAACGACGTCATTTTGAATTTCCTAAAGCCTGGGCAACAAGTAGACTTGATTTCGAAAGTCGATCTCGAGTTCTGCAGGTAAGCTAAAAGTGCTTGAATGCACGGAATCTAAGGGCTCTGAGCTGAGAAAGATATAAAACCAATTTATTTACTGAACAGGCTTAACACGCTTGTCCTTAAGACGTCAATCGCGGAGAAACGCGGAACCACCTTCGGCCCCCTTGAAAAAGAAAGAGTTTTCAGTTAAGTTGGGTGGAATTTACAAGTTGTAATAAAAACGAGTTTTTACACTCGATAATTTTTAACATCTTCACGGAGACTGGAAACACCGTGGGGCTCGCGTTGAGCTCGAACCTGGCCGAAAAACTAGCCAGATCTGGAAGATCTACCTAGGATGTCGGCACCATCCTGCGCCCTCCGTCTTCCGAGGGCTGTCTACGCGTGGACGTTAAATGGCGTGGGGCGGCAGTGCGGCTGGCGCTCGAACCTGCCGACATACTAGCAGCGGGCGGCGTGGAGGTTGGAGATCGGCGCAATGGGCATCCAGGGCGAGAGCTGCGGCTGGCGTTTGGGCGGAGCTACGGCTGGCGTTCAGCGAGCGACGGTGATGCGACTGGTGACCGGCGTTGATGACCTGCATGCATTTGCCTTTTATAGGGGCAATTTATCGCCCCTTTAGTCACCCTTTTTTTTTTTTTTTTTTTTTTTTTTTTTGGTGACTGAATTTATTTATTCTTCGATTAAAAAAATTTCAGGGTAAGCAAGCTACCTGGTTATGGCCTGGACAGCTGGAGCTGCAATTTTGCGGGCGTATTGGGATGACGTCGTTGACTATTGTTAAAGGAGAAATGAAATGAATGAGGATTGTTTCTCAAGTTTGAAAGGAGGTGAATTATAGAAAAAGCAGTATAAGAACAGTTTCCTATTTAAAAATCCAATTAATGAGTTTTGTGCGAATCGCCAATCATTACACACACAATTGTTCGGACCCCACCCATTCAAGTAGTATACGCCGCAACTCGTGGGTTCCCCAAGCTTTTGCCGCGGGTGCTCAACCTCCAAAACCTCCAAACCTCCAAAACCTCGGGCATATGAAAAAAAAACCTCCAACGAGTATAGTGTATAGTTAAAAATCATACTGCCGGCAGTAGAGGCCAGTCCTTGCTATCAATACTACTCTCTAAAGCACATCTGCCAGACCAAGGAGTGCTTAATTTCAATTCTGAAACGCCGTCGCAACCGGGGGGGGGGGGTGGGGGGGACTCAAAATGCGTCGTGCGCCGCAGTTAATGGGGCCAGCGCGCAAGCCAATGGAACAAATCAATTTATCACTGTCTCAAACCACCATTCTCAGAGAATGAGGTGCCGCAAGCCAAACCAGCCCCCTTTGCGGTACCCCTTTGCCGTGTTCATTTCCTTCTGATATTGGACGCTTCCATGGTTCGATCAAACCACGTTGAACGCTTCCGTTCCCGTCCGATCACGTTAAATAAGCAACGTTGGGCCCCACTAGTACTACCGTCAGAGATGAGGTGGGAAGCCGGGGTGTTGAACCTTTTGTTGCTCGTTTTTTTTTCTGGAACTAATAAAGCATTTTTGGTAACTAATGCATTGTGAATTGCATGTGTGGAGAGCGTTGCTGTTCTTAAAATGCACCTTTTCTCGCGAAAATATTTCCCCAATCGGTGTCTCCCAGAATCCTCATCTTGAAAAAAATATAGGGTGTTGCACAAAAAATTAGAGGGTGATTTAGATAAATAGAAGGGGTGTCAAATAATCGCAATTTTTCAAGGTCATTGGGGGAACTGCTATCAGAGCATACAAATTACGTCGTTACGATTTTTTCTCTTCTCAATTGGAGTTGACAGTGCACTTGCCGTGCGTGTCACAGTCCTCCTCTCTGACTCGCTGCCACACCGCCTGCCACCGCCCCATCCACTCCTCCTCCACCGCCAGCCCCTTCTCCCCCAGCATCCTCGCCACCCTTCTCGCCCGCGGCCTCACGCTGTCGATGAGGCTGTTGTACTCTTTCAAGCTCATCTCATAGCCCCCTGACTTTCTTCTGCTGTTGGCGTTGCCAAAGGCGCGGCGCGGCAAGTCGACGTCCACACCGATGAACTTTTTGAGGTCGGTCAAGACCTGCGAGGCGTTGACCTGCAGCTCCTCGAACTGAATGACGCGGATCTGCTCAGCGGGAAAGTGGTCCAGCCAGGCCTCCAACGCGTCGGCGTACACGGTGTCGGCGAGCTTGGCTCCGTAAATGCTTTGGTCTGCGTGAAGAGGGGCGTGAATTTTTTTGGGGTTACAATAATTAATTAATTGTCAGAATGATATTGCTGTTAATAAGATGCTTACCTAAGCGGTCATGGATGCATTTGAAACCCGTCTCATTCAAGCACCCTCTGAACTCGTTGCCTCGTTCTGCAGTTGAAAAAAAAAGGGCGTGAAATTATTAGTCACAAACTAGTACTTCCCAGAACGAAAAAAACTCCATTTCTTCGTACGTGTGTGCATCCGGGTGTAGGAGATCAGCCGCGAGATGGGCTCCCGCAGCAAAATCACGATCTTCAGCCACGGAAACAGCTCTGCCAGCTCCTTGGCCAGCGCCTCCCCCTTCCATGCGTAGTCTGCCGAGTAGTCCGCCGCCACCACCTCCAGGTTCTGCTCCACAGCCTCCTGCAGCCGCAGAAAGCCCTTGAGGTAGTGATCAACGTCGGTGCAGCGGCAGCCGCCGTGCGACGGGCCCTGCTTGCAAGACGTAAACCAGTGGGATTCCTTGGCCTCTCCCACCAGGAACTGGGGGTGGAAGCGGAAGTACTTGGCCACCGACGTGGTGGCCGTCTTTTGCCAGCCGATGAGGAAGAAGTGAGGAAAATTGAACTTGGTGCGGCCGACCAGGCGGGAGGCGTATTTTTTTACGCAGTGGAGCTCAGTGCACTCCCCCAGCAGCCGCAGGTCGCGCTGCAGGGTTGGGTCCTTCGCAGAGGAGTTGGAGGCAGCGGTGGTGGATTTCACTGCCACCGCCGGCGGCGGCGAAACTTCCTCCTCTTCGTCCTCAGAGACTCCTCGTTCTTCGGCGGCTTCTCTTGGAGCCTCTGGGATTTCGATGGCTTCCCTGGCTACAGCACGCGTGCTGTCAGCCTCAGGGGCGGCGTCCTCAATGGCGGCATCGTCGTCATCGTCGCTGTCTTCTATTTTAGGCTGTTCTTTGGGGTGAGTCTTGCCGTGAACCCCGCCGGGCTCTAAAAGAGGGGCTGTAGATGATTTCACGCCCGCTTTGACGTCTCCTTTCTTGCCGCCGCTCTTGGAAGGGGCTGTTGCGTGTGGCCTGGAGCGCGAAATTGCGAGATCGACGTTAGGAAAGTCGGTTTGAAGGGCAGCAAGGGAGTGGAAGTTATTTTGTAAGGAGGCCCACCTGCCCGCCTTGGGCCAGTTTGTCTTGAGTATGGCAAAGCTGGCAACGCACAGAGCGATCACAAGAACGATTATTCTGCAGGAGAAAGTGGGAGAAAGGTGTGATAAAAAAGGGCGGCAATGCTGGAAGTGAAGGAAGGGGCGTGAAGGCGAGGCGCACCTGGCGCGCCTTCGCCTGTCCGGCAGCTTCTTGCCGAGATACATGACTATGTGGTGTCTGCGGGAGCATTAAGGAGGCTAGTTAAATGGGATAAAAAAATCGCGGTCATCTTGAACAACCAACCTCTAAATTATCATGCAATGGAGGCTTTGGGTGGCGCCAATTGGGAAACGGGGGTCTGAATCGGGTCAATGGGACCCAGAGAAGGAGACTGCGGCCCCTGCTTTTAAAAGTCAGGGCGAGATTGTACTGATGTTATGGAAATTGAGCCTGATGGCGTCAAAATTGAGGTGTGCAGCCTTCCATTACTTTAATAATTTAATAAAATGCGTCTGCAGTTTCGAAAATTCCGGGTGAAAAGACGAATTTGCGATCGACCGTGCTGTGCTGCATATGCTGCTCAGAGGCTATACGAGTTATGATTTTGACGTCTCGAGCAAATGAGGAAGAGAGGCTGTGGTAACGCGCTCGTGCTCTTGGCATCCTTCATTGCGCAAACTTGGCTTGCCCGACGCTGGCGAGCGTGCATGGGTTGCCTTGTTCAAAGCGCTGCTCAGGCTGCTGAGTGGTCAGCTATTGCTGCGTTGCATGCCACATGGAGAGCTGGAAGAGTGGAGGGCACAGTCAGGCATGCAATTGCTGATGAAGGAGGGGTGAAAATGCAGCAGTTGTCGGGTTTGACGTTTGTTCAAATTATAATAAAATTGATTTGCACTCTGCATAATGATATTTTACAAAAATCCAGGCCTAAAATTGCCTCAATAGATTGATGCTCAACAAAACGAAGACAGGCCCTCCCAACCAGCTGTGGGAGGGCTCAGCATGAGGGAACTCAGCATGAGAACCAACTTCGCGTTTACATTGCAATCGTGCATATACATAATTGCTGAACTTGTAGCTACAAGATCCAGCCGCGTCATCGGCTGAACACGCAACATAATTCACGCAAAAAAAATAGTTTCGATGATTAATTAAAAAGAACCGCCGTCTGTCGCTTTTGTATCAATAAATAAACATGTCGAGACAGCCAGACTGGGATCAGCTGCTTTTAAGCAGCGAGCAGCTGGTGCAGCAGGTAACAGCCTGCTTTTTTTAAATCATCAATTAAATCAACTATGTTTTCGAGCATGCCACCTCATTTTTCCTGAGTTTTACAACTCGCAGGAGCTCAACTTTCCACGGGTGGA
Organism: Marvania coccoides; assembly: GCA_963854735.1. NCBI lineage: Eukaryota > Viridiplantae > Chlorophyta > Trebouxiophyceae > Chlorellales > Chlorellaceae > Marvania > Marvania coccoides. The sequence continues at coordinate 982,819 of OY978103.1, read as the reverse complement.
GCGCGATATCCGCCAGATCGAGCAGTTTTCGCAGCGGCTGCGTGCAAAGGCCACTCGAGGCGACCCCACCTCTGAGGCCCTCGATGCCAGCCGGCTGCTGGCTCAGGAGGGCCTCAACCCGCGCCGCCTCAACCAGGCTTTAGAGACATTTGAGCTGCGGCCCACGTACGAGGACGTTTTCCACGCAGACGCGGCAGACGTTGACGATTATTTGCAGCAGGTCCACCAGGTGCGAAAACTGGAGTTTTCTCTGTGTTACATCTAGTAGTATACGATATAGTCATTTTATAACGGTTCTCCTTACTTTCAGCGCCGCTTTCGTAAAAAACCCGCTCTAAAACTGTCCATTTCTTCATTTTTTGTATTTTCCCACAAATTTTATTTTTTGTACAGGTGATTGCTGCAACGGCGGTGCAGGACGTGCAGCGCAGCGCAGTTGCGGCATTTGAGTCGCACATGGACGCGTGCGTGGAGGCGGGATGGGCCCGCGAAAAGCGCGCCCTGCTTGATTCTGTGGAGCCGTTTTCTGCCGCCGCCGCCCCCGGTGCGCACCTCTTCTCCACCCCCTCTTCCGCAGCTTCCGCAGCAGGCACCCTCCCAGGGGGCGTCGTCCTGCGCGGCCGCGCCGCGAAATACGCTGAAATTGTGAAGAAAATCAACGCAGCGGCGACGTCAGGGCACCACTACGAAGCGGTGGGCGATTTTGTGACTGCGGCAGCCGCAGACGACTCCGGGGGCGTGGGGGACCGGCGCACCACCATGCTGCGCGTGTGGCAGGTCGTTCAGCGGCAGTTAAAGGGGGTATACTCCCTCCCTGCTTCTGCCAAGTCGCAGCGGGAAGCGCTGCTGCTGGCGGGCTCCCGGCGGTACCTGGAGGACAATTTCGTGGCGTACATGCAGACGGTCGTGCAGACGCACCGCACGGTGGCGGCGCTGGGCGGCAGCCCCTCGAAGTTGGGCCTGGTTCAAGCTTTCTTGCGGGTTCGTGAGAAGGCGCACGCCCCTCTCGATTTCGACCAGCCTGGCGGCGCAGACACCCGCTGGCTGCGCATATACACCTGCATGCGGGCGGGGTTCGTCTCCGACGCGGTCGCCGTGGCCAAAGCCGCCCTGGAGGGCCCCGCCACGCCGCGGGCGGCTGCCCCGAGGGATCTACAGGCCCTTCTCACGGAGTGGGCCGAAGGGGGGTGCAGGCCGCTGTCCGGGGAGGCGGGGGGCGCCGCGCTGGCAGAGAGCGAGCGCGCGCTGCGGGACAAGGGCGCTCGCGGGCGGGAGCCTCACGTTTTTCATCGGGCTGCTGTGTACGCTTTGCTGGCGGGGTCGAACCGCGGGATTGATGCCATCGCGCGCGAATTTCCTACTTTCTTTTCCACCATCGAAGACTTCATGTGGATGAAGCTGGGGCTGGTGCGTCTGGCGGCTGGGATGCCGGCTGGGGCCTCTGCTGCCGCCGTAGGGCTAGAAACCTTCTCCCTGCCCGACCTGCAGCGCTACCTGCAGCAGTACCCGCCCTCGCACTTCTCCCACGGCGGGCGCGAGCCGCTGCTGTACTCGGTGGTGCTGCTGCTGAGCCTGCAGGCGGCGGCGGCGGTGGCGTTTCTGGCACAGGACCCCTCGACGAAAGAGTATCGCCTGGATGCGGTGCACCTGGGGGCGTGCTTGTGGCACGCGCACGTGCTGCCCGCGTCCCCAGCCGACAGCGACGCTTCTGTGGGGCGGCTGGCGCACCAGTACGCTCGTTCTTTAGTTCATGCCGATCCAGCATTGGCGCTAGAGTACTATATGCTGGCGGCAGCTGCGCGGGGAGGGTCCCTGGCGGCGCGGGGGGCGGTGCTGCGGGAGCTGCTCACCGAGAGCCGCGCGTACGGGCTGCTGCTGGGCGGTGGGGGCGCCGGCGGCGATGCGGGGGCGCTCGCTGTGTTTGTGCCGAACCAAGAAGAAAGGAGGAAAGTGCTGGAGGCGGTGGCGGCGGAGTGCGCTGCCGCGGCGCAGCTGGAGGAAGCGGTGGAGCTGTACATGGCAGCGAGCCGCCCCCGTCAGGCCCTGCAGATTTTAAACCACAGGCTGTCTGAGGCGATAGAGGTGGCGGCAGCGGACGCGGCGCGCTCGGAGGCCGCGGACGCGTTGGAGGCGCGCGCAGGAGCCGCGGCGGCGGCGCTGGGCGCCTCCCGCGCGCCCGAGGATCTGCGTGAGCTGGAGGCTCTGGCGCAGCTCAAGGCGGTGCGGGGAATGCTGACGGCGGCGGCCTGCGGGGACCTCTCCCGCGTGCTGCTAGCCCTGGGGGACCTCCCGTTTGTGCCCACAGAACGCTTCAGGCTTCAGGTAAATTTATTTTTTCGCTCTATTGCTTTGAGAATAGGGCAGGGCGTTGATTTCAAAATTTAATTTTGTTTTCCTGTATTTTTCTTTGGAATAATCGAATTAATAGGTTTGCTTTTGTACCTTGCAGGTGTGCGTGGGGGCTGCTGGGCAGCTGCGCCCTGCCGTGGCTGAGCGTCTGCAGGCGGTGCTGCTGGCGGCGGCTGAAGCTCTGGCAGCTGCCAGCAAGTGGGAGGCCCTGGAGGTGGTGGTCGGCTTCGCTGCTGCGGTGCCCAACCGCGTGTCGCAGGCCGCCTACCAGCGGCTCAACCAGCTGCAGGCGGCAGGGGCGTAAAAGAAAGATACTGATTCCGGAGAAGACATATTGAATGACTGGAGTGATACTGTGGAGAGGTTTATTTGCTGCCTCCTCTTCTCTTAACGTGTGCCTGAGCTGATTTTTTTAAGCTTTGTGTGTGTGTGAGAGATTTTCATTACAATTGAGTGGTAAAAAGAAAAACAATCGCTTCTTTTTAGAGAGCTGCAAAATGATAATATCGAAAGGTAGCCCATGCAGGTATAAGAGAATCGTGCATTGAGATGAGTGGCATTAAATGTACAGTAAACCAACGCAGCATAAAAATGTAACAATGAAGGGCATCTTAGCATTGGCTATCCACGGAGCTTGATTGCATCAGAAGGGAGGCAACGCAGCGGGGGAGCAGAAAACACGGCCTTAGGAAAAAACCAATCTATCTTTATTTCCTCGAAATCAAGAGCAGGGAGAAAAATCATCTGCTGGAGAAGCTGACGGGAAGGGGTTTAGAAAAAAGGGTGCAGGACAGTATTTTTACTATCGCCGGAAAGGGTATAGGACAATTATTATACTATCGTCGGCAAGGGAAACGAAAACTTTAATGTGCACTTAAGAGAGGAGGTACTGTGGGCAATCGATCACATCAACTCGCAGCCTTATCACGCCCACAGCGCCAGGGTCAGCAGCACGGCAGCGCCGGTAAAGAACGCTGCAAAACACGACAGCTGCACGATGATCGACTGCTGGCGCAGCCACACCGACTGGCTGCGCAGCGCGTTCATGTGGTCACCCAGGGCCAGGAAGATCAGGGTTCCAGCCGCGATAGAGTCCAGAATACCCATGGTCAGCAGACTGGCACTTGAGTTAAGGTTGAGAGACTCCCGTACCCCAATGCCGATGGCGATACCGGTGGGGGTGGAAAACGCGTACGTAATCGCCAGCAGCAAGATTTTTTTGGTGGAAAGCCCGGCTATTGAGGCGCTGGAGCCCAGGGCCACGCCCTCCAGCAGTTGGTGGAACACGATGGCGATGAAGAGGGCGGTGAACTCGGAAGAGCCGGTCATGCCGAGGGTGATGCCGATGAGGATGGAGTGGGAGCAGATGGAGATCTCGGAGATGAGGAGGCTGGTGAGCGCCTTGGTATGGGCGATGCTAGCTGCGGTGGGCAGCAGCGCCCGGCCGTTGCAGTCTTGATCTTTGCAGACGACGTGCTTGTTGCAGTCCGCGGACTCGGGGAGGTCGCTGTCGGTGTTGGCCTGCTCGATGTCGCGCTCGCTGGAGTGTTTGGCGGCGGGGGCAGGGTGTGGGGGGGGCATGCCAAGTGAAGCATCGGGGGTGCCGGAGGCGGAGGTGGCGGCGCCCGTGGGGTCGATCACGGCTGCCAGGATGTAGTCGAGGACTTGCAGGAAGATGATTGTGAGGACGGCGAAGAGGAAGGCCCAGGCAGGGTACTTTGACAACCAGGCCTCGGAGAGGCAGGGGGAGGAGAGCTGCTCGTTGGCGACCAGCAGCATGTGCACGAAACCTGGGGTAAGGGGGAGAAGGAGAGGGGGAGATTGAAATAAATATTTGAAGGGTGTGCTTGAGGGAAAGACCCAGGCAGAGAGCGGGCAAAGGTGGAGTCTTTGAATGCGGTCATAACTCACCAGTAGAAAGGAGGACGCCGGTGCCTGCGGGAAACGGAAAATAGAGGAAATGAGGTGAGACGCTCGCTCGAAGATCGAATATACGCGAGAACTTGGGAAGAGGCGGTTTTTGCCTTGGTTCGGCTGGTTAAGGACAACATGGTGGTAAACAGCTTAAACTTACCCGCAAAGCTTCCCAGCTTGATGGAAAGCACAATCCACGGGTGATTCTTGATGGCGAGCAGCGTGGGGAAGGCTGCACCCATGAACGAGGTGATGAACATCACAAACACGGACACAATGGCGAGGTTGAGGTTGTAGTCGTCAAGCTGCTCCTTGACGCATTCGTCAACCTCCCCGCCGGCTTCATCAGCAACCTCATCTTCGGCCTGCGCATAAGCGCTGCCGAGAGCCGCGGCCGCGCACAACAGGAAGAACAAGGAACGTGTATTCATATTTGACGAAGAAAACAAACAAATGCGAGGTACAACGGCGTTTTTATAATTTTCTGAAGTTCGGGGATCGCGTGTGTGTGGTTTTTTTTCGGCGGCCAACGCTTTCTACCGAGATTTTTTTTTCGCGTACGCTTAGTTTCCATCGGATATCGCCTACCCTGCCATCTGCTCACGAGTTGCAGCAGAATGGGGAGAGAAACCGCACCCTTCGATTTGTATTTTCGGCGAAAAAACTGAGCGACGCCGACCGAAGAGAAGAGCAGCAATTCATTCTCTACCTGCTGATAGTAGATAAAATATAGCATCGTGCTACTAGTAAGGGTTATTATATGCTTGTGGGACCAGGCCCGGTAGTTGGCAGCTGGCAGTGTCAGCCGGCGGGGGTTCTTGACTTTTCTAGTCTCGTTTTCGAAGCGACATTTCGGAAGAAGAAGGATTACAAAACTGTCTGAAAACCATTAAAATAAATACATATGGATATAAAAAAGAAAGGAGTAACGTAATTATTATTTGGGCAAAAAGAAGGGAAGGGGAGGATAACGTCAATGCTCAGACATAATTCATATGAGTGCGCAGACATAAATCAACGTAAATACAAAAAAAACACTGTAGACACGACTGCGAAAATATATAGACGCAGGAAGGAAAAGAAAAGGGACCTTTAATATTGCAGAAAGAGTACCAGGCCAAACAAACTTGTAATTGATGCAGGCTCACCTGATAAACCGAAAAGAACTAGAAAGCAGTGTGGATTTTTAGGCTGTTTTGAAGCCCATGCTTCTCAGCGCTTGGAAGAATACCGGTAAAAATGGAAGGGAGAAAATCTAACAAGCTCACGCCCACAGCGCCAACGTCAACAGAATTGCAGCCCCCAAAAAGAACGCCCCAAAGCACATGAGCTGCACCAGAATTGTCTGTTTGCGCAGCCATCCCTGCTGCGACCGCAGCGCGTTCATATGGTCCCCCAGCGCCAAGAAGATCAGGGTTCCAGCAGCAACGGCGTCCAGAATGCCGGTCGACAGCAGCATGCCCGTAGAATTCAAATTCAGGCTCTGCCGCACCCCAATGCCGATGGCGATACCGGTGGGGGTGGAAAACGCGTACGTAATCGCCAGCAGCAAGATTTTTTTGGTGGAAAGCCCGGCTTCCGAAGCGTTGGACCCCAGCGCCACTCCCTCCAGCAGCTGATGGAACACGATGGCGATGAAGAGGGCGGTGAACTCGGAGGAGCCGGTCATGCCCAGGGTCAGCCCGATGAGGATGGAGTGCGAGCAGATGGAGATCTCGCTGATAATTAGACTGGACACCACTCGTGTGTTAGTCTCGGATTCTGGGACGGGCAGCAGCGTGCGGCCGTTGCAGTCGTTGTCATTGCATACGACGTGCTTGTTGCAGTCGGTGGGGAGCTCTGGCTCGGCCTCAGGCCCCGGCAGCAGCGTCCGGCCGTTGCAGTCGTGATCTTTGCACTTTGAATGCTGATTGCACTCGGTAGGACCGTCCGAGTCGGCGGCTGCGGCGTCCTCTTGCGTTGCAGGCGACCCGCGCTCCAGGTCAGACCCAGACGGGCTCATTTCCAGCGACTGTGGCGCTATTGAAGGCGGTGGCGTGCTGGCGCTGCTCTCTTCCTCCGCAGAGCCATCTGCCGCCACCTTTTGGCGCTCGATGACGGCTGCCAGCACGTAGTCGAGGACTTGCATGAAGATAATGGTGATGACGGCGAAGAGAGAGCCCCAAGACGGGTATGAAGACAGCCACGTCTCAGACAAGCACGGGCTGCTCAGATTCTCGTTGGCTGCCAGCAACATGTGCACAAACCCTGCGTTATCGAGAAACATACGGGTGTGAGAACTTTCTTTAGTAAGAATAAGGGAATTTTAAAGGGTTTTTTTTTTGCCGGCCAATTTAAGGACAGCTGGTGAGGGAGAAGAAAAAAACTCAAATTTCTGCGGTTCTGACTTACCGGTTGCCAGGAGGACGCCTGTGCCCGCAAAGCTGCCCAGTTTGATGGCCATGATGAGGTAGGGGTGGCGTTTGAGTGCCAGGAGGGCCGGGAAAGCGGCCCCCAAAAAGGAAACGACCCACATAACAAAGACCGAAACAATGGCCAAGTTCAAGTTGTAGTCGCCTTCCTGGGTGCCACCGCAGTCGACTTCTTCGCCTGCCTCTTCGCCGTGCGAGTGTTGGGCGGCAGCTGACTCCACCAAGGCAGCCGCCGCCGCCAAGAACATGGGGCCCGCTAAGTTCCTCTTCATTTTACTCTATCTTTGCACGCTGTGGCGCGCACCAGTTTCTGTGTTGCAAGTGCGAACACGCAACGAACAAATAAACCTCCGAGGAGTTGTTTCGCGCAAAACAACCACAAAAATATGTTTCAATTGGGTCGACCTTTGGTGCTCTGCGGTGCTCAGCCGTATCTATGATACCCACATAGTAGTTTCAAACACGATTTGTAATTAATAATCTTAAGACGCACCGGAAACGGGGTTTTCTGCTTTTTTCGGGACCGCCCGATTATTCACGTTATTTTCTGAACGACACCCACTTTCACTTTCAATTGCATGCTTATATTTGCCTAGCATTTGTGGGCTGCAACCACATTCCTCCTCGCATGATGGTTTAATAATCCTCGTCTCAAAAATCTTATTTTAATTCAGCGCTCGTCCGCGAAACTGGCCGTACGCACCGTCTTATGATGGGGACCACCAAAGCTGTCATCGCGGAGCAGGTAAAGGCCAAACATCTGGCCGTCGCAGCCGGCACCCCTGACGCTGAGCTCCTCGCTTGGAGCAAAAAAGTCTTTGCCGAGCTGCAAGACGGCGAAAAAGCGCTGCTGGACGCGCGCAACCGCGCTAAGGAGCTGGAGGCCGCGCGCAAGGAGGCCCGGGGCGCCCACCGCCGCGCCTTCACCGCCGAAGCCTCCACTGCGTGGCGGGAAAGCGTGACGGCAGCAGACGAGGCGCAGACCGCGCTGCGAGACGCCCGAGAGAACCGCAACCGCCTCCAAGCGCTGTCGGAGCTGCTGGCGCAGCTGCTGCGCCAGCGCACGCGCAACAACGCCGAAACAGCAGCCGGCGGGTTCTTTGATGGAACCACCGACGCTGCTGCCAAAGGCCCACGCCGCCCCGCGCCCCCCGAGAGCTGCCCCTTCTGCTGCCATTCCTACACCGTGCGGGACGGCACGCTGGCGCAGACCGACGCTGAGGGCAACCGCCTGCAGCTGCGCAAGTGCCAATGCCGGGAAATGGCGCCCCCCTGCCGCAACTGCCCCATCTGCAAGGAGGACCCCGACGTGATGGCCGCGGATGGCGACTCCCAGCTGCAGCTGTGCAGGGAGGTGCTGCGGTGCGAGGTGTGCGCCTGCGAATGCCCTGGGGCTGGAAAGTGGATTGAAAGCGACCACGTCAGCAGGGAGCGGTTCAAAGAGCGCACCGCCAAGCGGCACGCGGAGCTGAGCGCGCTGCTGCAGTCGAGTTGGGGCGGCGGGGATGCGGCAGAGGGCAGCTTAGCCACCTGTGGAGGCGGGGTGGAGGAGAGCGGGGAGGGCCCGCTTCCGCCGCTGCAGGTGCCGCGGCGGCTGCCTGCGGACATTAAGAACCAGATCGAGGCGGTGGTGGCGGCGCAGAGCCTGCAGTTTTCTGCCATGGAGACGGTGGCGGGTCCCAGCGGCGCTATCAGCAGGAGCGATACTGAGCACAACCACCACCACCACGGAGGGGGAGGGCGATCGTGCTGCGGGGAGGCGCTGACCACCACAAGGAAGCGGCGGCGGGGGGCAGAGGCACCACCACCGGCGCCGCAGGCGCCACAGCAAGTGCAGCAGCAGCAGCAGCCTGCTGGGGCGAGCTGTGGCGACGCTGGTCACAGCCATCATGAACACTGTGCTGAGCATGATCACCACCATGCTGCAGAGCATGTACACCGTTGCCATCACCCTCACACGATGTGCACGTCCTCTTGCTGCTCAGCTGTCAGCCACGCTTAAACCAGTATAATACTATAGTGATGAGTAGCAGTTCACCCTTTTCAGGAGAAACCATCCCATTTTGTTCGCCATAAGTAGCAGCACTGAGCTCAACACCGAAATAGCGCTCTTTCCTTTTTGTTTTTTTCCTTCTGGTATCTGTATCTATCTATGTTCACAACAAGTAGTGAAAATCGTCCCCATTTTTTTGAAAATATTGTCATTTTTATGCATCCCTCAAGCCTTTGCCGTATAAATCTTCCTATGTGCAAATGCTATTAAATTCATTTTTTTGCTAATCTGTCCGAGCTAATAGGGTGTCTATGGTTTTGCCTTTTTTTTCCCCAGAACGCACGTAGTGCCAGTACTTGCTTGCTTTTGTCTCTGAAATCACTACTTTCTTCCATCTAATTCCAGTTCTCCCACTTTGCAACTGTCGGCATCTTACATACATACATACATTACAGGGTGTAAAGTCCGCACAAAAGGGCAACTAAGGCCCCGGAGCAGACTGGCACCGAACTGCAAGCAGAAAAAAAATAATGAAAATTAAGTTGAGATGATAATAAAAGAAAAAAAAACCAACCGCCAAAAGAAATAACGAATTTTAAGAAAAGAAAAACAAATTGAAAACGAGAAATTTGTGCTTTTTACAATTTAAAAGTGCCTCGGTAAGCCCTTACTTACTAAGATTCCCCCTGCTTTTTTAATTTTATACCACGCTTCCAACGGCGCGTCTTTCTTATCTTATCTACACTCAATCAATTAGTCTACACACAAGTAGGCAATAAATTAAAATTAAACGGCCAGCTTTGCGTACGCCAGCAGCGCCACAGCAGCCGTCTCCGTGCGCAGCCGCAGCGCCCCCAGCCCCACTCCCTTCACCCCCGCTGCCGCTAATAAATTCAACTCTTCTGCCGTGAAATCTCCCTCGGGACCAATAATAAGCACCCCTTGCCGATGCCGCTCCTGCCCTTCCGCTGCTGTATTTTCCGCAAGTTTCAAGGCCTGCGCGGCTTCTTCTCGCACGGGGGGTGCACCCTCTGTGCCCACCCACGCTACCCCCGCCCCACCTTCTCCGTTCACCCTCAACCTCCCGCACAGCGCTACCACAGTGAGAGGCGCTTCGATTCGCAGCATGGTGGGGCGCAGGCACTGCTTCATAGCCGCAGCAGCAACGCGATGCCACCTGCCCTCCCTCCCACTCCCCCCCGCCCCGCCAAAGCCGTCGTCGTCTGCATCACCGCCGTCACTTTTGACGCCTTTTCGCTTTCCCTTTCGTGGGAAGGGTTTCTCGTCGTCTCGCTCGGAGCCCGCGATGGTGGGGGAGCGCGTGGTGAGGAGCGGCAGCAGTGCGGTTGCCCCCAGCTCTGAAGCTTTTTCTACCAACCAGTCGGCTCTCCCGCCCTTTAACGATCCGCAGGCTACCTACATAGAAAAAGAACAAAAACAACCAGCCTTTTTTACTCTATACTATACATTACCATAATTCGCACATCGTGAGGATTATAGCCGTCAAATTTTGAAGAAATTCCTCTAGATCTTCAAACAAAAAGGGATATTAATTTTCCGCTACTCACCGCCAAAGTCCATTCCCAGTGTTCCCGCGCTGCAACATGCGGCGCCGCGGTAAGGCGGATGCTGCAAACCCCAGACCGATCTACTGCCGCAATTTCGGCGGCCGCCACCGCGCCCCGACCGTCACAAGCTTCGACCGCATCGCCCTCCTTCAGGCGGAGGGTTCTCGCGGCGTGATGGGCCTCTGAGGGCGGCAGCCGCAGCAACGAGCCGGCGGATGATGGAGCCAAGGGCTCGGGCACGTAAAAGCGCGGGGCTCGGTGAGGGTTTGGGGGCTGGGGGGCCTGCAGCGATGGGAGACGGCAGCGGGGCACATTGGTAAAGAAAAACACGAATACAAAATACAAATTTTTGTGGGGTTTATTGAGTTTATTACCTGTGAAGAAACGAGACACGCTGGGGGACTTGCGCCGCGGAATGCGCGTGCCTGGTGAGAGGAGGAAGAAGAGGGGGTGAGGCTCTTAGCCTGCGGGGGGCGGTGCGGCAACAGAGGGGAACACAGCGCTGGCGCCGCGACGACGCCTTTGCAACGCCCCAGCCGCAACGACACCATCATCGCAGTTTTCTCGCACCGCAATTTCTGAAATAAATGATGGCAACCATCGCGATTTTTTTCCTTTTCGGCTGGGCGAAAAAGCTGGAAAGCAAGGAGAAACCAGCAGTTTATCTCGCGTCCTACCGCGAGATAAGCGCCACGACTGAATTATTGATATATTTGTAAAGTACGCGTGTATTTTAAAACTCCCTAATCCCGCGGGACCCTCTTCCGCATAATAAATTGAGGAATAATTTTTTCATGAACAGCGACTGAAGACGCGAATTTTAGGATTAGGCTTGCATATTTCAACCCGCACGTTTCAACCCGCTGTACGCCCACCGCGAAGGAGGACAGAGATCTGAAAGGTGAGGTTTGGGGGTAATTAAACTCGACAACATGGTGTCGCAAATGGGTGTGCCAAAGGGAGGGGAGGCGGCGTGGTCGCTACCATAGCGAACACGCGTGTCATGGGCGGCCCATTGTTTGGCCGTCCGCCCCCCCCCGGCCTTCTGCCATACCTTTTTTCGCACTTCCTTGGGGCTTCAGCGGTCGGACGCTCCGCAAAAACCAAGCCGGGAGCCCGTAGCTGTGTCCCACCCACACCACGTAAATCTCTCTGGCCTGATGGCGGAGCGTTTTTCGCACCGGGTGGCCCCCTTCACCCTCGGCAATCTCTACCATCATCTCATCTGGTCGCTCCTCTGTTCGTGTTCTGCAGGCGGTCTTCAGGACCCGCACACGTTCCCACTCGCAGACCCCTGCTGATGATGCTATCCTCCGAGTCCCAGCCCCCCACCGCTCTCTCTTCCGTCGAGACTGGCTCAGCTGCAAAGCACGGCGACTCCCAGCCTGCCTCCTTCTCTGCCCACTCCAGCCTCGACTCCGCACTGCCAGGCCACCTGTTCGGAGGGGGTAAGCACTCACGCCACCCCATTTCTCGTGTTCGCCGCCTCAATTTGAACATTCCTCCGCCCAAGAACCTCTTCCATCATTTTTTCGCCCAAACCTAACATTTTCCCCCACTCTTCCCCCTCTGAACAGACCCGTCCCTGGGCGGCAACCACATCTCGGACCCTCTGTCCAACCAGAACAGCCTCGCCTCTCTGAGTGAGCCACCCAAGCCGACCTCTGAAGGCGCCCGTGACGGCTGGACGTCCCTGGAGGGCCTCCCCCGCCCGCCCTCTGCCACCTGGCAGACATCCCCCAGCGACGGCATCCTTCAGTCCACCCAGCCCTTCCTTTCCACCCAAGGAATGATGGGGTCTAACCAGCAGCAGCAGCAGCGCCCCCCCAACGTCGGTCAAAGCTTACCGCAAGGCCTGGACGCCGCTACCCTGGCCCGCCTAAGCGGCCTGCAGCAGCAGGCCAACGGTGGGCAGGCGCGCGCGCCCCCGCCCATGCAGCCTCAAGCCGGTGGCGGCCTGGGCGCCTTGGCGGGGCTCACGCCCGCGCAGCAGCAGCTGCTGCAGCAGCACATCCTGCAGCAGCAGGCGCAGCAGCAGCAGCAGGCGGCGCAGAAGGCGGCGGCGCTGCACCAGGCGCAGAACGGCTTCAACGGCGGCGGACTGAACGGAATGAACAATGTGCAGGCGGTGGCACAGGCCGCCGCGCTGCGCCAACAGCAGGCCGCCGCTGCGCTGCTGCGGCAGCAGCAGGCGCAGGCCCAGGCCCAGCAGCAGCAGCAGGCTGCCCAGCAGCAGGCGTCCCACAATAGCCTGCTGCTGCAGCAAGCGCTGCTGGCGCAGGGAGTTGCCGGTCTTGGCGGCAGCAACCCTAGCCTGATGGGCGGCGGAGGCGGCGGCGGCCAGCACGGGATGAGCCTGCAGCAGCAACAGCAGCAGCAGATCAACGCCCAGCTGCAAAACATGGCCATGCGTCAAGGCGGCCTCAGCCAGGCCACCATCAACGCTCTTCTTGGTAACGCTGGCGGGGTGAACAACGTCCAGGCGCCCCCCGCTGTGCCCATCCCGGCCCCGCAAGGCGCTGGACTCACCCCGCAGCAGCAGATGCTCCTGCAGCAGCTGCGTGGGATGAACACAAACGGCATGCAGGGCGCCCCCCCCCAGCAGCAGCAACAGCAGCAGCAGCAGGCCCCCCAGCGCTCCAACTCCATGGGCAATATGGGCGGGGGCCTGGGCGGCATGGGAGGGGTCAACGGCATGGGAAATATGCAGCAGCAGCAACAGCGTCCCATGGCGGGACAGCTTCAGTCGGAGGCGCTGATTGCGATGCAGCGCCAGCAGGCGGCTGCGGCGGGCATGGGCGGTGGCATGAATGGCATGGGCGGTGGCATGAATGGCATGGGCGGCCGTCCCCCTGCCCCTCAGCAGCTGGGCGCTGGCGGATTCTCTCCCGACCAGCTCACAATGATGGCACAGCTGGGGCTGCTGTCCAACAAGCCTGTGGTCCCCCCGCCTGGGCTCACCACCCAGCAGCAAGCCGCGCTGCTGAACGCGCTGCAGTCTGGAGGCATGGGCCGCGGTGCGGCCCCCCAGCCGCAGCAGCAGTACGCTCAACAGCAGCAGCGGGCACCTCCTCCCCAGCAGCAGCAGTACCAGGGGCTCAACCACGCGGGGCTGCAGGCGCAGCAGGCCGCCGTGCTGCAGGCGCAGCAACAGCAGCAGCAGCAGGCTGCCCAGCAGGCGCAGGCGGCAGCGCAGCAGCGTGCCGCCATGGCTGGAATGAACCTAGGCAACATGGGAGCCAACCTGGGCGCCTCCCAGCAGAGCCTGCTGGCCGCCGCGCTGGCCGCGCAGCAGCAACAGCAGCAACAGCAGCAGAACTCCGCCGCTGCCGCTCGCGGCATGCAGCAGCAGTTTGGTCAGCCCCGCCCCCCGCTGCAAGCCTCCCCTGCCATGGCGGCCGCCCTCAGCGCCGCTGGCGGCGGCCGCGAGGCTGGAGACCCCATCCAGACCCTGCAGGACATCGGGCGCACCCTGGCGCAGCTGGGGATCACGGTGGAGGCGGCAGTCAACGCCGGCCTTCTGGGCGGCTTGTCTGCCTCTGACGTTCGCATCGTGGCCGAGGCGCACCGCCAGGACATGGAGCTGCGCTCTGGCGGCGCTGCTGCAGCGGCTGCTGCTGGCATGGGCGGTGGCGCCAACGGTCCCACGGGCGCCCCCTCCCCCTTCGGCCCCGGCATTCAGCAGCAGCAGGCGGCACTGCAGCACCAGCTCCACCAGCAGGCGCTGCACCAGCAGCAGCTGGCGGCCGCTGGCCTCAGCGGTGGCAACGCCAGCGCCGGATCATCCCTGCATGGCAGCTTCTCTGGCAGCGCTCCTGGCGGCGGCGGCGCTGCTGCTGGCGGCATGTCTGCCAGCGCCCTGGGCGGCGCCGCTTCTGCCCCCAATCCGAGCTCTCCTACCGGCTCCTTGGGCGGTGCTTCTGCCGCCTCAGCCCCCGCTCGCCCCTCCCGCCTTGCCGGCTCCCGCACGTCCCAGTCCAGCCAGGCTGGCGACGACGACGACGTGGATCGGCTGCTGCTTGAGATCGAGGAAGAAAGCGCGAATGGCCCGGCAAAGAAAGCTGCCGTGGACGAAGCCACGATCAACGCAAAAGTTGAGGAGATGGCCAAGCAGTTCGACGCTGGGCAGTACGGCTTCTTCGGCGCCCGGGGCGGAGGCTCTGGGAGCGGCGCGGGCAGCGCGGAAGGCGCTTCTGCTCTGCTGGATGCGCTGGAAACCGACAGTGGGGCTGCTGCTGCTCTCCCAGAGGATCTGCTGTCGGCTGAGCTGGAGGGTCGCCTGAACCTGGGCGGCAATGGCAGCGGCCGAGGCACGCCGTCCCCCGGACAGCAGGTCCAGAACCACGCGCAGCAGCTGCAACAGATGGCGGCCGCGCAGGCTGCGGCCGCCCAAGCCGCCGCCGCTGCTCAGGCGACGGGAGGCCAGCAGCAGGCTGATGCCGCTGCCAGGGCTGCCGCCAACGCTGCGAACGCGGCCAACCTTGCGTCTCTGTGGGGCCAGCAGGCAAGTCCATCTTAATTTTAATTACATATTTGCCATTCTTATTTTCCCTACAACGTACATAACTAACTCAATCTATGTTTTCCTCCTGAGTTTGCAGGGCGAGTCCCGCCCAGGCGATCCCTTTGGCACCTACCTTGCTGGTCTGCGCCTAGGGACCGGATTCTGATTCGATAGGACGATGGTTTTTAATCATCAGTCCCGTCGAGTTCAGTCTCCGCTGTTACCTTCTTCTTGTCACTGTGAAAACGTTACCCATTCATCTACTTCCCATTTGTTTAAAGATTCACCCCTCTTCATAAAGCCAAACCCTTTCCCGTCGGCCTAGCAAGCACCCCCCCCCTCTTGCGTCACTTTTTCCGCATTTTCTCTTATTTCTTCATTATTTTTCTTGGGAGACCCAAGTGAACTCAAGACCCCTGTCATACTAATTAAGGGGGGGGCGTCCCCTGGCCTGGCCTTGGTGCATCTATTATACAAGGTTTTCTCATTTATCGTCCGTTTCCTTTTTTTCCCCTCCTTTCTTACCTCCTTTCTTTCTTTCTTTCTTTTCAGCTGCTATCTTATCTCCGATTTCGTATTCTTCTTCGCTTTTACTGAATCGATCTGGCACGCAGGGTGTGTTGTACACATGGCGCCTTGAATAAGTTCTGCGCTTTTTGTTCCAGGGGGGAAATCTTTAAAACGGCTCTCCCCTGTGCTGCGCCGCCCACCCAACCACTTTATATACCAACCCACTGTGTTCATTACATCGCAAATCCAATTCGTTTCAAGATTCTTCTTTTTTCCCTTGCCTTATACTAAAACTATATTTTGAACTTGGTGGTGGTCGGCTGGAGCATTTTCGGGGCATTTTTTCTCCCTCCCCCTCGTTCTCAGCGCTGCGGCATATCTTATTTGCTTTCGCTCCTCGCGCACAACATCAACAACTTACAAAGTATTTGTTTGCCCATCATCAGCTCGCGAATTTTTTTTTTCTCTCCCCTTCCCTGTCCCGCACTTTTTCCCCTCCATCTGGCGAAGGGGCGGGGCGGGGCGCCCCTCTTCTGTGGTTCATCCTAGCCTGGCGCCCTACACCCCCCCCCCTTCCAGTAAAAAAAAGAAAACGCATGTCTCTCTAATTCAACCGTATCGAAGGGCTCTGCCGCATTTTCCCGCAGCAGACTCCCCCTCCCCCTCTTCGTTGTTTTTTACCTTTCATTTTTGTTCATCTTTCCCCCCAAAACCGAGGGGTTTCTCTTTCCCATATGCTACTCTTTTACTTACTTCCTCATCCTTGCTTAAATACCTACTTACCCTATAAGCACTACACCAAAAATTCCCTTGCCGCACTTCTTAGTTCAAAGTAGTTTTACTTCACAGAAATCCCCCCCCCCCCCCCCCCAACATTTTTTCCTTTGAAACAATAACGATAGGTTTTGTGACCGCTCCATGGCTGGCACTTTCTTTACGTAAAGCAACAATTAAATTTGTACACCCCTTCTTTCTTTCCGGTCGGGTGGTGACCTGCGTAATTTTACTAACCCTTAATTTACCCTATACAATCCTGCTCATCGCCACTCTGGCTGCGACATTGTCGGTGGCAAATTTTGTGCTCCAGACACCCCGCGGGTCTGGGCAGCAGCTTTTTTTCCCCCAGAGGGCACGCACCGTTCTCAATAGTTGGAGGCGGTGGCTCCTCTCGGCCTGGATTCTGGATAAATTCAATGCAGGCTTGGTCTCCTTTCCATAAAGGGGCCTGCCACCAAAAAAAAATAAAATAAAAAGCCATCAACGGAAAATTTCTCCTTTCTTTGTCTTTCGTTTTTTTCTTTTCCACATTGCTCCTAGTGCAGAAAAATGTCAACACTCTGTTCCTTTTATCTTCGTTTCTCCGGTTTTTTTCTCCCCTCACTTCTTTCAATGGCCCGCATTTCATTCATAATGGCCTGTGAACATCAATTTTTTTTCTTCTGATTGTGTGTGTGTTCTGTATATGCTGTGTCTGTTTGACTCATCACTACCTTTCCTAAAGTGCAGCAATAAGAAACCAACGTACTAATCCCTGTTTTTTTTCGCGCTCATTTTTGCGCATATCATTTGTGCTGCAGAGGCACCTCCCTCCCTGTTTCGTTCGCTTGATTCTTCCTGTTGCATTTTTTTAGGACGTGTAAACATTCATTAAGTAGTAAAGAGTAGAGAAAAAATTAATAGCCGCATATTATTATATTCAGGTTTAGAGTGAGTTTATTGGAGGGAAGAAATCAAAGCTCGGCCTGTCTCGTGAGGTGGCGCTGCTGCCACCACGCAATCCCCGTCCAGCTTATAAAGACCACCCCAGCCATGACTGCTAGGCTGGTGGTAGTTTCAACCAGCGAGAGCTTCAGCAAGTCAAAGGCGGCACCGCCGTAAACCGCAGAAGCCGCCTCTGCGACGGTGTAGAGCGCCATTTCAGCAGCGCACACGCGGCCCAGAATCGCATTGGGCACCCTGGAGGGGGTAAACCAAAATTATTGGAACAAACACGGCATTTACATTCATCTTTAAGTCTAAAACATACGTAGATTTTTTTTTCCATATTTTCGCTGGCCCAGTGCACTCCTTAAGGGTGAGGAGGCTCGTCAGACGCGATCAAATGCTTACCTCAGTTGCAGGATTAGGGTGGAATAAATCCATAGGTTGGCCGACCCAATGGCCCTCACGAAAGAAGCGCCCAAAACCACTGAGAGGTGGGTGGCAGTGGCCATTAAAATGGACCCAGCGAACAGGAACCCGAAGGCCACTATGCACGCCCACAGTAGCGGCACGGGGCGCGGCGGCACGACGTAGTTCGTGACCACCGGCCCAACGAAGCAGCCAACGCCTACCGTGGCAAAAATGAGGCCCAGCGTGGTGGCGCTGTCCTTGGCGACCTGCATCCCCGGGAGCTCCGAGTATCTGGTGGCGCGTTGGGAACGTGTTCAGATGAATGTATGGATAGCCATGAATGGGAGAAGGAATGAAATGCAGAAGGCATTTTGCTTTCATGTGGAAAAAATCCTTTCCATTTTTAATTACCCCCCTGTGGATTTTTGACCGCTAGATTTGATACGCAGTTTTGAAATAAACATGCGAAAACATAAAAACCAGCCCAGCTTAGCTTACTTGACGTTTAAAACATCTACTGCCCCCCATGTGACGCTGCCGCAGCCTTTCATCGTCACTAAAGCCGCCACGTCGCGATTCTCTTTGGCCGCCAAGTACCGCCACCCCTCGATCAGAGAAGACCACCCCCCGGCGCAGGCAGCCAGCACCGCAGCCGTGACACCGCCACCGCCCTGAAGAAAAATACAAAAAAATAAAGGTAAAAATGAACACACAAGTGAAATTCAAAAGAAGAAGATAAAATGTGTTTTCTATCGGTAGGTACTCACCGTGGGGCCTGCTAGCGGGCCTGTTTCAGCCGCCGGCGCCGACTGTACCGATGCCGGCCGCTTTGAGACTCCACTGCTGCCGCTGCTGCCACGCGGGCCCAGAAGCGGCGCGCCCTCCGGATCCGCCGCTTTCTTCATTTCTCCGCTGCTGCCAGTCGCCCTGCGAGAGGCTTTACCTCCATTACCTGCGGTCAATCCTAATTCTTCATCATCCGATTGCACCGAAGAACCACCCTCTGGCAAATATTGGTGCTGGTGCCGCCCCTTCCTGTGCGAAACTTGGTGCAGGTGAAATTCTGCGCTTCCTGGGCCCTCTCCATTGCCGTTCAACTCGAAATTTTCAGCCGCGGCCGCCTTTTGCTGCTGCATCGAAAGAGACGCCGGCGGCGCAGCGGCAGCGACGAGCTCCACCGACGCCCTGGGCAGCGCGCCGTGCATCGCCCCCATGGGGACTTCCTCCACGGCGCTGCTCCTCACTTTCCTCATCCCTTTATCCATCGCGTGGGGGTCTCCCAATGACCTAGGGATCTTCGAAGCGCACCACGCCGCAACCAGGTAGGTCCCAGCATCGATCAGGAAGCACGCGTTGCGCCCCAGCCTTGATGCGATCACTCCCCCCGCCGCAGCTCCGACTGCGCCTGTTATCGACCAGCTGAAGGTCTCTAGAGTGGTGGCCAGCGGCAGCGCGGACTCAGGGACGAGCACTGGGACGATGGCCTTGCGGGAGGGATCTTGGAGGGCTATTGCGGAGAACTGGAGAGTGAGGAGGGCGTAAAGCAGCGGGGCTTGGGATGGATTGCGAACTGAGACAAGGGAAGCGACCAGCGCTGCGTCCGTGAGGGCCGCCGCGACCAGGATGACGACGCGGTTGCAGCGGTCGGCCAGCACGCCGGCCAGCGGGGAGAGCAGCAGCGAGGGGAAGAAGCGGACGAGGATGACTGCAGTGAGAGGGTGAGAGAAATCAAGGGCATAAAAATAAAAATAAAATTCAAGGGAAAGGAGGAGGAAATTGTAAAGTACAGCAGCAGGGATAGTTGAGAAATAGTAATCAAGTAGCGGTGATGCGTATAATAGCGAGCTCTTTTAATATTAATTTTTACCGGCGGAGAGCGCCAGGCCTGAGCCGCCGCTGAACGACTCTACGAGCTCTAAAGTGGCCACGTAAGACAGCCAGGAGCCCACATTGTCGACAAAGTCTGCATATTTGGATTGAAATGGAGGTTTAGAAGTAATATTGGGACTTGAAAAGACCGAGGCGGTGGGGAATAAAAAGACTCGCCTGCCGTCCAGAGATTTCGATAGTGGGGGTAGTCTCGGAGGCAGGTGTAATAATCCCACATGCTGGAAGAGGAGCGTGGGGCCGCCTCCATATTGAATGGGTGAAGGAGACACGGACTTGTTCTTGTCTTTAAGAGATCACATAATATGTCAGTAAAATGCTTGCTCAAAAGCAGGGCTGCGCCTCGTATAGATGCAGCGGCGATTGACGGTCGCGTAGAAATCGTTGAAGGCGAAATTAAGGCGAGCGAGACCCCATTTCAATGCAAGAACGAGCAGCGCGCCAAAAACACTTCAATTGCATCCGGTAGGCTTGTGCAATGAAATAACTTCAATAATCAACTAATCAGGAACTCAAGGGCGCTGCGCTCCCAGGACGCCACTCAAAAAAATAAAATAAAATGGCGAGCACAGCTGCAATATTCGACAAAATATCGCTGCGCAGCGAGACAGACCTCGCCACCATGAGCGAGCTATTAGAAAAGTCACTGAACGACCATCTGCAGGCGAGTTTTCTGCTTCCCTGGCCAAGAAATTGGAGGTGGTTGTTCAACTGTCATTATTTTTTTCGCAGGCCAGCAGCGATCGCCTGGCGCCGGAGCGAAGATCAGGGTTGGAGGCATCAGTCGTAAGTTAAAATTTTGCACTTTTTTTCCGGAGCAGCGGCCCTCTGTCGCTCACCACCAAATTTTCTCATTCACACCTCTTGCAGAGGACTGCCTGGGCAGAAATAACGCAGTTCCTCGTCACTGGGTACGCAATAGCACTCACTAGCATCCACATCTTCATGTTCACGCACCTCAATCAACAATTCTTTCATTGTTCAATCTTAAATTTCTCACATTTTCTCTCCTGGTCAGAGATGATGACGCTGGGCAAGACAGCAACGCCACCCCCTCGGCAGCTTTAAAGTCCCCCATGCTGCCGCCTCTCTCCCCGCCTCCCAGGGACGCAGAGGTCCTCTCTTTGGAGCACGAAGTGGAGGCGGCATCTCATAGAGTGGCAGAGCTCCGTGTCACAATGCAGGCTCAGATGCAGAGCAAGCTCGAAACCAAGCTCGCCACGTGTCGCCCCACCGCGGAAGTCGAACCCACCCCAGCAGCTGGCGAGGAAGAGCAAGAAAACCAAAGTGCATCGGGGGGCGGCGCTCAAACCATGTCGCCAGCTGCGGGGGAGCTGCGTTCGCGACTGGAGGAGGCGTCGGCAAAGGTGCCGGAGCTGCGGGCGCGCATCGAAGACGCGCTGTCGCGCCTGCATACCGTCACCAGGGCGGCAGCGGCGCAGCAGCAGGCGGCGGAGCGGCCAGCACCCAATACTGTGCAACGGGCCGTGCTGGGGACGCTGGCGATCGCAGCTGTGGACCAAGAGAAGGAGAAAGAACCCGCGGTGAGTCCGCTGCTGTCGCAGGCGCTGGAGGCGGGTCAAATTGTGACGAGGAGGGGGCGGGAGTCGCGGCCGCCGCCGTTTCCCTCTGCCGAAGATTTGGTGGAGGCTGCGGGGAAAGAAGGAGAGGGTGGAGGGGGAGAGAGGTCAGTGGAAGAGGGTGCCGGCGACGCGTAAACTGCTCGACTTAAGGACATGATTATATTTGTTTTCGTTTCGGAACAAAAATTGACGGTAATATGCGACATTTCGTTTACATGCTGTGGCTTTACCCTGGACTGACAATTGTACAGTATGCTGGATAATAAATAACGTATTGTGTAAAAGAAACAGTTTATAAAGCAGCTGTGCACCGTATGTTATTCTGAGGCAGCAACATGTCGAACGCTGATGTTTATCCTACAGCGCTCCATGTGCTCAGCAAACGGGCGAAAGGCGGCGTCCACCTCCCCCCAAGCCACCTCTTCACCCTCCGGGCTTGAATTCTTTGCCACGTCACTGCCGCTGCCGCTGCGCTTCCCTCTCTTCATTTCTCTCTTAAGAAAGACGCGAGGCACGCCGTGCACGCACCGCCGCGCCGCCCCAGCCAGCACCACCGCGTCTCCACTGCGCAGCAGCACCGCAGTGGGCTGTGTATCCTTCGTGAAGCCTCCCAATAAAAATATCCCCGGCCGTCCTACGCTCAGGCTCACTAACGGATGAGAAAGGTCACTTTCAGCGTCGTCCACGTGCCCCATCAGCGTGTCCCCATCGTAGTAGTAGTTCACCAGCGCAGCGTCAGGAAGAAAGCTCCCCGGGTCAAAGAATTCGAGGTCTGCCGGCGGCAGCACAGCGGCGGCGGCAGTGGCGAGCTGCTGCGCTAGCGAGACGAGGTACCCCGGTAACAGCATGTAAGGCTTGTCGCGGACGTACATCCGCGACGTCCAGTCGAAATTAGGGCCGATTGAGGCCCAGCGAAGGCGGCGGAGGAGCTGAGCGGCCGGCACACCGCTCTTTGTATTGTTGCCGTCGCCAGAAGAGGCATTTGCGCCTTCATTTACCCAGATCGGGTCCTGCAGCGCCCCTGTCGCGTCTTGGGATAGTCTGAGGCCTGCTATGTGAGCCTCCCATAGCCCAGGCAGCGATTGGGAGTGGGTCCGGTCAAAATTAGTTGTGGCGGGCGGAGAGGGAAAGGCTGTGAAGCAATCGATGCACAACCGGCGCTTGAGGTTGACGGGCAGCGCGTCGCGCACGAGGAGGAAGCCAGGGTGCGCTGAAAAGGAAAACATGCGGCATTGCGGCAACGACGGGATGGTGCCGTTAGAGATGACGGTGGTGAGGCTTGGAAGGAGAGCAGAGTCGACGTCCACCACATCTGACAAGTCGGTGGGACGCTCTACCTGCCGTGTGCCGTTTGGTCTGCCATTCCTGCAGCAGCGAAAAGCAAGCGTGCGGCAAAATAAAATCAATATTGAATTTTTAAATTCGCGCTGGTGCAACCAATGCAGCTTTTGATGGATTTTCAATCTAGCTTAAAAATGTATGAAGCCATCAGAGCTTGCAAAAAGCCACCAAACTCGCCTGAATTTTTTAATTACATCGACATGTTTTTTATATTTTTTTTCTGCGAGCCTAAAGGCTGTGTACGTTGAGTCGGGTTCTTCTGCTTCATTGTACATTTTTTATAAATTAAGTAATACGTTACACAGGCGGTGTAAGCTGAATAACCACAATTCTGGTCTGTTGACAATTATTGATGTTGTACAACGTTTTTGGACATGGGAATTTGTCCAAAAAATATTCCCATGATTAAGTTGCAGCGCTGCTCCGCCAATACAGAGCAATTCAACGCCAAAATGAAATCAAATGTGCAGACTAGTGAAACGTAAAATTTGGAAAAGCATTCATTGGTGCAACATATCGGCCGAGAGCACAAAAAGGCCTAAATCTCTCGCAGCACGGCAAATTATGAGTTTCGTTAACGGCCACGAAAACGATTTATGCGCATTAATCATCACACAGCACGGGGCTTTTCCTGCAGACATTTATTGAACGATTGCAGCGCCACCGCCCCCAGCTCGCCCGTTGTCAGAGTCGAAATCCGACGCTTCCTCAGCCCCATGGGCAACGGTGGCAGCCCCCCCCGCGTCTGAGGCTGCAGCAACGGAGCAACGGAGCCACTCTCTGCCGGCTCCTCCCACGCAGGCACATCCAGCGCAGAGCTCGGCCGCGACTGCTTTCGCTTGGACTGCCGGCTGGAGCTCCGCTCTTGCTCAGCCCTTGCCCCGCCGCTGGTAGTGTAGATGTTGTTGTTTTCAGCGGTGTTGGTGTCGAGGGAGTAGGCCCTTTCTGCGAAGTAGGGCTGTTGTTGGTGGAGGAGCGCAGAGGGCGGCTGCGGGGCAGCGGAGCGGCAACGGCGCACGCCTGAGGAAAGCTTGCCGTGGGCGCGCAACGCAGTCAGTACCTCTTCCTGAAAAAAGATTAACAAAACAGGATTTCCCAACTAATGCTTGTAATAATTGCAGCGGTGGAATATTTATTTATTTATTAGTTGAAACCATACCTGAGTCACGGTAGCGAGGACGGGGATCGCGGCGGTGTAGTCGTCGAATGCAAAGTTGAGAATGTTGTGGGGCTGGGGCTTGGTTTTCAAGGCTATGATGTCGTGGGAGCGTGCCGCCTGCCAGGGTTGGTCAAAGGCGCCCTGAAAGAATGGAAAATACTAGGAGAAGCGATGAAATCGTGTGATGTATAAAAATATGAGTTTCAAACTAGTTAATATTTCTCACCAGGTAGATTTGTTTCTTTGCATTCCAGATGTGCGCCTCATAGCGCTGGGTGCGCCTGGTACGAAAGAAAGCAGAAACTGCTTTGTCAATAGCATGAAGGTATTTAATTTCTGCTTTGAAAGTCGTATACATGCTGGTTTCGTGTGCAAATACTCACTTGTGTTGGGTGACGCCGTTATAGCCGCTGGCGCTGCTGCGGTTCTGCCCTTCTTGGGCGGTGGATCCCTCAGCCGCCATGAGGTCGCTCAAAATGCCCTTAAATCGCTGCATCGAGTGGTGCGTACCGATGGAATGAGGGACAAACAGAGGTGGTGGGTTGCCTTTGGACGGTTTGGCCTTCATTCTCCCTCTCCGATCTGCCTTGGACGCATGCCCACGATCCAATGGGCAGCAAGCACGTTTGCAAAGACGAGTTTGGAATTCAAAAAAGGGGCTTTGCATGTTAAAATCCACAGGGCTGCGTTTTTGAAGAAAAAACATAGAAAGCACTGCTTTGCTTTGTTATATTCCGGTTACAATTGAGGCGCATCAATAAAAAATAAATTGCTGTACAGCGCGACGCACGCGTTTGAATCACCAGCTACATGAAACCCCGCAAATTCTGTCTTCTCTCTCATGCATTGTTGTCTGCCGCCGTAGACATTTCAACAAAATCACCCCCCACCCCACCCCACTTTTCTCGCTCTCTATCACCACAACTGTATGTTACAATCAGCAGCTCACTGCAGATACAGCCTTCTGATGTGGTCCACTCTGGCTGGAGTCATCGTCACGGGGCACTTTTGATTGCCCTGCACGTACTTGAATGCACAAGGGTAGCAGAAGACAAAACCAGACGTGGCTATCATTGCAGGATTGGTTCGCTGCTTACAACATAGCGGACACACGGAGCGGTCCTCTGGCAGCGGCACACTCCGCGGGGAGACCAGAGGGGCGGGCGGCGGGGGCGGCGGCGGCGGCGCCTCGTTCCCCCCGATTTTCTGCTCCGCTGAAGTGTACCACCACTCCAGCAGCTGCGATTTCAAGAGATGAAATAAAATTAGCGATTAGTAAAATAACAAAGAAAGAATTTGACTGATTCTGATGTTGCTGACAAGCCCCAAATAATTGGACTGCTTTTCATTCTTTAATTCATTTATTAACAATTTACCTTGTAACCAAACACCGCGAGGATCAGGGCGGAACGGGTGTGCTCCGCGGCGGCGCTGCCCAGCCGCACCCAGCTCTCCCGCAGCAGGCGCAGCAGGGGCCCACCGCTGCCACCCCCAGCACTCGCCAAGCGCTCCCTCAACGCTGCGTCCCTCCTGCGCCCTGCTGCAGCAACGTCCTGCCCCGAAACGCGCGTGAGCACCAGCCCCAGCGCGTGCAGCTCCGGGGAGGAGAAGGGAGAGCGGCCCAGCATATAGAATAGCTGATAGGAAAAGCGGGCCGCTTCGTGAGCTGCTGCGACAAAGGGGTAGCCTTTCCTGATGAGCCACAGCGCGAGAATCCTCGCAAATGACTGTAATTGCGTCAATGGCGGCGTTTCGGGCGTAAAAACGCCCTGCGTGCGGGCGTTAAACAGCGACAACGGCGGTGGCGGAGCGGCAAAGACTGAGGAAGCGTACAGCGTGTCTAGCTTGGACCTGAGGTAGGGAACGAGAGTGAGCAGCATGAGGGAGGACGTGCGATGGGTTTGCGTCATAGCGCGATGCTGGGGCGTCCCTCCTGTGGGGGGTTGTCTGACTGTTCGCTTCAAGCCGTAGAGACTCTCTGCAAATGAGGCGTCGCTCTGCAGGGCGTGCCGGTCCAGAAGCACGCTCACGAGAAAAAACAGCTCGTCCTCGTGGGTCAGCAGGCGCTCCAGGTTGGGGCGATGGCGAGAGTAGACCTGCAAAAACGACGAGATAAATGAAATTAGTTTCGAAACGAAAAATTACAGGGACGCAAAGGGACGCTATAGCGCTGCTAAAAATATGCGTTAAATATGCTCACCGATAATGAGTAACCAATGGCCGCTTTCAAGCTCAGCATCAGCCGCTCTGTAGCAATCACTTCGAAAAAAGTGGGCCGCTCGGCATCCACTCCCCCCACTTGGACGAAGGCCATGGCGAAACGACCCGTTCGAAAATTTAAGAGATTTTTTTTTCATGCCTTAAAATTGAAGCTGAAGACTGATTTTTTGTTGGCAGCGGTGGGTAGGAAAGGTGGCAGCAGATGGCCCCGTCCAGCAGCGCATTGCAGCACCGCGTGTTGCACTGGGTTGCCCTGATATAGATGCAACCGTCCTAACTCCTTTATAGTCCAAAAGCCAGCGCCATCGACTCATCATGGGGAGAGAGCGCGGGGCAAATATTACGCCGCCACGTGCACACTTGGACAGCAATCGATGAGTTTTTGAGCGGAGAATGATGGCAGACTGAGATGCATGCAAGTCTCTGGAGCTTGTGATGTGGAAAATGCTATTAATCTTTGAGAAAAGGAGAGAAAGACCGTGCCCAGGCGCAGCGCATTTTTGACTGGCCTCGCCTTGGAATTTGACCAGAGAAGTGCTTTGGGGGGCAGAGTGATCAATATATATATTGCAAGACTGTTTGAGGTCCTGCTGGCAGGCTGGCAGGCTCAGTAGAGCTCCTCAAGTGGAGAAGACAGCGACAGGCAGTGCCGCCACTGGAGGAGCCGCCCAGCATTCCGCATCGCGTATTTAGCTTTTGGATCGCTTTCGAATAGCAATGTGATTTGTTCAGCGTTTCAATACGCTTCCGGCGCTACTCGGGGCAAAGCCTTCAAGGCTGGGCGAGAATCTGGTTTCTATTCTGCTTGGAGGCTTTTTTACAAGCTTATAGCACCCAAACAAATGGGTTGTAGGACAGAGAGGTCAGGCAGCCATGCCTGTCTTCTGAGCAAGCGGCATTGATACACAAAGGGGAAAAAATAAGCCAAGAGCAGCGGATTATATTCATCCGCTGCTCCCTGAAAGAGAAAAATAATTGAACAATGAGTGAGAGGAAGAGAAAAATGGATGAATGGGTACACAGCACTGCCTATACGAGCTTCAAATATAAATTACGCGAGTTTTTTTGCATCCATTCATGGCATGCGGTCGATTGCAAAGTAAAACAAAAAAAAAACATATGAAAAATTTGCATACGCAAACCACCTCACAGCAGGGCTATAAACGGCTATAAACCATCTTGGTTGGTGGGAAGCAAGTCTTGTCAACGAATTATTAAATAAAAACTTTTTATCAGCGTACTATCGGAGGCACTGCCACAGCCCCAGTCACTCGGTTGACTCGCCGCAAGCCCTCCTTACTCAGCAGCGTGCACTTTTCTTTGTACCTAAACGTCACAACAAAGAAACAAATCATAAGCGTTGAGCTCCAACTAATTTTATTATGGCACTCAGAGTATTACCAAGTATTCATGAAAACCCACTTTTGGTCAGGGTTTTCAGCGCACAAATACATCCACCCCAGCTTTTTGGTGCAGCAGCGGCACATGACGTCCACGAGGATGTACCGACCCTAAGAAATAAGGGAAAATTGAAGGTAACAGCGGGGCAGTCGGTCAGCGGGGAAAGCACGCAAAATACTCTCATCTCGCTCGATATACTCACTGTGGACAGGTGCTCCTCTCGGCGGGGGCCGCAGGGCCCCAGGTTTACCGACTGTTTAAAAAGGATAGCTTGTTTGTTGCTGGCCATGTAGCCTTCCCAAACAAGGGCCTGATCAGAAGCAACGTCCCTGCCGCAGGTGCAGATGTATTTGAAACCTGATCCATCATCTTCGATGACCTGCAGGGTGCGAAAACAGAGAGGGAAAGAGTGGGGGATGCAGTTAATAAAAATAAAGCAGAGCATGAATTTGAGTGCGCTGGGGCCAAAAAAATTCAGCAAAAAATGGTGAATGCTCTGACCTCGACAAAAGGGACTCCCATTCTCTGATTGTTCCCCAAAGCAAAGAAAAAAACAATGCCCCAGTGCAAAAAATTCAAATTCCAGCGCGGCTCGCCCGCCCCTCAGCTTGCGCTGTGCGGATGCAATAATAAATTATGCTGCATGCTGCAGAAAATGCACGTAATGATTAAACGATCCGAAACAAAATTAGCGATAGAAAAAAGTTGAATGGCAAATGTAAGCCGTTAAGCTTTATTAAATGCTTGTTTTGCACCAGAATATTTTAAAACAATTCAATCACGGCGAAGAGCACGCAATTCGCTCGAATATAAGCTCTTTGAATTTTAAAAATGCTGTCTCGAATTTCCGACCAAAGTCTCGCCCTGCATCCTGCCTGGGCTCCCAGAATTGCTCTTCCACGCATTCTACCCGCCACAAACTGCGTATCTCCCGCTCACCCCCTGCCAAACTGCCTGCCACCCGCTCACTCCCTGTTCCCCGTCGCAAATCTTGTGCCGGAGTTTACTCGTCTGGGTGCTCCCATTCGAGATTTCATCGCCAAAGACGTCCCACGGCTGCCTGGATTCAACGCTGATGACCTCAATCGGCTGCTGCTCCCAGACCTGATTGCACCGGACAACGTGTACACGCTGCTGCTCCTCGTCTCTTGCGCCGCCGCATTTTTCTACCTAGAGTTTGGAGCTTTGGTGAGAAATAGCGTTTACAGCCCATTCGTAGTTTGGCGCGGTAGTTAAATTTAGTACCACAACTCGTTTGGTGCAGGTGGATGATTTCTTGAGGGAGCAACAGTTTGAGGAGCTGGAAGAAAACTTTTTGAGGGACGAGCGGCGAAGACAGAGGCAGGAGGACGGAAAAATGGCGGGCAGCAGCGAAGACGAAGACTCGAAAGCAGCGAAAAGACCGCCGCGGCGTGTCGCCAGCGAACGACAGCGGGGACTGGGCTGGCTGGCGCTGGCCACGGCGTTGGCGATATGGAGCACGGGGATAGTGAATAAAGCCAACCCCTTTCAGCCTTGATAGTGCATATAATCCAGAGCGTATTAAAAAGCAACATTAATTCATGTGGTGTGGCGTCGGTTGCATTATTGTAGTGGTTGATGTTGCGCAAAATGTTTGGGCCCATTTAAATAGTTTTATACTTATTTCTCATCAAGAAACAACGCACTGAAGAGCGCCAGTGAGCTTTTGCATGCGCAAATTCTACCCAAGCTCTTCTAAAAACATTTTGGACAATCCTATATTTAATAGACAAGGTATCATGCCAAAAAAAAAATCGGTACGGTTCCGTTACCACATTTACGCCTGCGCATTGGCCGCCTGCTGCAGCAACTCCTTCCTCAGCGCCGGCACCCCCCGCATCTCCACCGCCGACTGCAGCGTCCACCGCAAGTTCAACGTCACGGACGGCAGCAGCCCCGCTTCCCGCACCGACAGCGGCCTTCTCCCGCCCTGACCCGCCGTCTCCAGCACGCTCCTGTCCGGCAGTACCAAGTCAAACGTCTGCAGAGGGTCGCACAGACATTCCGCCGTCCACGCAAAAACTGCCGCCGCCGGCTCCCCTCCGCCGAACTCTCCCTGCAGGCAGATCCCCTCTGGCAGCCGGATCTTCACCACCGCGTGCCTGGCCCCCGCCCCGGGCCCTGCGTTCTGCAGTCTGAATTTTTCCCTCATCGCCTTCGTCATCAGCACTTGGCCCTCTTCCCGCCTTTTCACGGCCGCGAGGAAGGCGGCCTTGAGCTCGCCGCCCGTGCGCGCGAAGAACCAGTCCGGCACGTCTTGGTCTACTGAATTGGGAAGCACCACGGTGGTGCTTCGGGGGCGGGGCGTTTCCCAATTCCGATCCATTTTTAACTGCTGCGCCTGCTGCGGTGGCTGGGGTTGCGCGGGCTGCGCGCTGCTCTCCTGCCCTCTTTCCGCGGTGGCGGCAGCTGCTGTGGATGCCACTGCAGCGGGGGCGGCTGCAGGCGGCATCAAAGGTCGCAGCAGGCTCAGCGCAGCGCGCATGTCATGGAGATCTGCCTCAGGGTCCAGCACCGCGTAGCCCTCCTCATTGGACGCTGCTGCTGCATCCTCAGCTGCATTCGCCGCCACAGGCGTTGTCTCGAAGAGAATGTGGAAGCCGCACGCCAGCAGCAGCTCTACTCCGCCGTGCGTGTCTACCACTGCAGCCTGAATCTTGGGGTTCCCCAGCCGGATCTTGCGAAATTTGGTGTCATCCGGCTGCGAAACAATATTGTTTAAAATCCGGTACACAATGGGAGCAGAAGTGCTGCAATGAGCATCGGTAGAAAAGAGGTCCACGGCGGACTGAATGGCTTCACTTGGTTCGTAATCCGCAGCGACAGAGGGCTCTGAAAGTGCAGCAGGGGACGGCAAAGACGGTGCTGCAGCTCCTGGAAGAGGGGGTGGAGAGGGCAAGGTTGCTGGTGCTGGGGGCTGGCGTGGCTGTGTTGGAGGGGCGGAATTCTGGTTGGAAGAGGGCCGAGACGGTGAGGCTGCTGGGGCGGCAGAAGGCGCCGGTCTTTGCTGCGGTGGCGGAGCCTGCAACGTTTTTATTAATTAATCGCGTTAATCTTAATACGCGCTGCAGCTTTAATCACGCAAAAAACAGATCGCGACATACCTCTACAGTGCCCAGCCTGCGTCCCGTCCCTGCAAACGCGCTCGATTTGCCTGTGATCGATTGCGTGGCCGAACTCGCGCTGTTCAAACCCTTTTTCAGGCTCTTTTTTAGCTTCTCCTTCCAGTCCATGAAGCCTTATTTTTTTAAATAGAGAAAACTAAATAAAAATGCAGTTTTTCCCGGAACGTTTCATTTTGGTCCAAAATCAAAATGTCAGTCATCCAGCAGCTCCAGGTTGGCTGTGCCAGGCCCCTCCAGCGGCGCCTGGAGGTAGTTATACATGCAGCTGCGGGTCACCACGCCGTTGGAGTCCACCAGCCCCAGGATGATCTGCTGCACCTCCACCCCTCGGACTTTGAAAAATTGCTGCAGCAGCACAGGCGTAATCTCCATGTAGCTGCTGCTCACCGGGATCAACAGCTGCGTGCGCACCACGGGGGGACCCAGCATGCCGGCCGGCAGCGCCGCTGCCGCGGCTGTCGCTTCTGCCGGCACCGCTCCGCCGCTGTCTTCCTCTCCCCCAAAATTGTCATCGTCGCTGTACTCTGCTGCCTGCAGGCCCATCACTAGGCGGGGTATCCGGTCTGCGGGGCCGTCGCGCTCCATTTCATCGTCCCCAATGGGCTGCAGAGAAAAAACAAATATCTCGAAACAAAATGATGAGTGAAATAAATCATATTAGAATAGCGATGATTTAATTTATTTTGCAGCACAAAAATGTCTTAACCATGAAAAATAGTGCATATAGCATCTGCAACTAGCAAAGGTACAACAAATTTATTGTACCGTAAAGTTTTTAATATTGTCAACTCACCGCCGGCATATCTTCGTCTCCCTCTGGCGCAATGAGGTACTTGCCACCCTGGGGCACCATCTGGCTGGCAATGAAAAAGTAGAACTGCCCCTCTTCACTCCATCGCACCTCCCATTCTTTATTTTCGATGTGAAGGACGGTGTACACAGAGTAAAAATCAGTCAGCGAGCACATCTTGTAGGTGGGATTCAAGGGGCCGATCTTTTCCATGAAGGCGGGGTACGACAGAACGGTGTCCAGCGCCCCGCGGTTCGTCCTCCACTTGCGGTCCATGTTTTTATTTTTTCAATGGATTTTTTTTTGTTTTGGAGTTGGTTCTGCAAAAGGTGTGTTGGTTTCGCTGCCGCTGAAATTCGGCATATGCAACTAACGAAATTGATAATATTTAGTTGGAAAAGCGTGAAAACGAGACAGAATTCTTGAGAGTTTTAATAATGAATTTAAATTTGATTTCCTAGGGAGCGCAGCCCGGCGCTGGAGATATCGACAATATTTTAAATTTATTAATTAAATGCATGCAAGCCGGCATCGCGACGGAAAAAACCCAATGATATGCGTGCTGCCAAATTTTTTCGGGCATTTCGGAGCAAAATCAATCGCTCTAAAAAAAAGCATTCGCCCACAACATGAAAACAGCTTTGATCTGGGGCCTGCTGTGGGCGCTGCTGGCCCTAGGGTCGCATGCCCTCGAAACTTCTTCTGATCAAGGTTTTGAAACCCTGCACAGCTCTCGCAGTCCTGCCAACACCCCTGAGGCCGACGCAGATCGCGTGAAAGCTTTGCCAGGCGTAAAAAAACTGGACTTTAGCCTCTTTTCTGGGTAATTTGCAGTTAACTTTTACTTCCCTTACAGCAGCAGCGTCGGTTCTCGTCACCAACATGTCGCTATAAAATTAAACTCTCGTCGCCCATCCCACTGCAGATACATCACTGTGGACAGCGACGCAGGTCGAGCGCTGTTCTACACCCTCGCAGAGTCTTCCTCCCCCACGGCCGACGCTGACCCCCTTGTTCTCTTCCTCAACGGAGGCCCGGGCTGCTCCTCTCTAGGCGGCGGGTTCCTCTCCGAGCTGGGGCCGTTTTACCCCACCCCCGGCGGCAAAAACCTCATCAAAAACGACTACGCGTGGAACCAGGTCGCCAACATAATATTTTTGGAGTCCCCCGCCTTTGTGGGGTGGAGTTACTCCAATACCTCTTCTGACAGTGTTGTGGGCGACCGCCGTACTGCCAAGGACAGCTTCGAGTTTCTGCTGCGCTTCGTGGAGAGGTTTCCAAAGTACGCGGGGCGGCCCTTCTGGCTGGCGGGGGAGTCCTACGCAGGGCACTACCTACCCAACCTGGCGGTGGAGATTTTAAAGGGCGGCGGAAAAGGCTTCAAATCCCCCGAATTTAGCCTCGATTTTAAGGGCTTTCTCCTAGGTGAGAATCCCAGAGATAAATGGCGTGACGGTTTGGTGGCATTTTTTCAGTTGAATCATAGCCAATTTTGGAGCATTTTTAAAATGCGTTAAAAACAATATACCCCACCCTTTTTTTGTTCGGAACTTTTTTGCGTTCAGGTAATCCGTGGACGGATGCTTCCGTCGACAACCAAGGCGCCGTGGCCTTTTGGTTCACCCACGCCATCATCAGCGCCGAAGCGCGCGACGGCATGCTTGAAACATGCAACTTTTCAAAAGTCGGACCTCTTTACGACTCTTCCACTACTGTCACCACTGCTAATTCGGTGAGTATTCTACCGTGCGTGCAGGCAACCCTCTGACAGTGCCTAAGGTCGACAGCGCGGGGGCACTGCTCTACTGGTTTACGCACGGAATTATCTCATCTGAGGCGTACGAAGGGGCAATGAAGTACTGCGACCTCGCGTCTCACGAGCCCCTGCTGGCTGTATGTCGTTTTGTTTAATTCAGCGAATAGCGCGTCGTAATTTTTTGGCCAGAGCAGAAAATAATATTTAAAAATGCTAGAGAAACTTACCACTGCGTTTTGTCTTCAATTATTTGCAGGCTGAAGGGGAAAAAAAGCAGTCCCCTTCCTCCCGCCGCCTGCTGAGCCTAAACGCCGCCGCCGAGAAATGCGACGGCTTCATCGATCGAGCCATGGAAGAGTTCGGTGGGATCAACATTTACGACATTTACGCCGACGTCTGCCTCACCAGAGCCGCCGTCCAAGTGCGCCAGCTCGCGCTCGCTGCAGGGCAGGGCGAAAAACCCGGCTCTCGCCCCGCAGCGGGGCTGTCGCTGCGCCCAGCGCTGCAGGAGTCAAAGTACGACCCTTGCGTGGACGACGAAGTAGAGATCTACATGAACAGGGCAGACGTGCAAGCGGCACTGCACGCCAATAGCTCCGGAGATGCCCAGCCAGGTCCTTGGGTCATCTGCACCCCAAACATCGAGTACTCTCGCAAAGACCTGCTGTCGTCGATGCTGCCGGTGTACGATGAGCTGCTGGGCTCTGGTCTTGAGATGCTGGTGTACTCGGGTGACATTGACGCCATCGTGCCTGTGATTGGCACACGGGCGTGGATCAGAGACCTGGGTCTGAAGGTGAAGGAGGCGTGGCGGCCGTGGCGGTCAACAACAGGGCAGGTAGGAGCATTTGAATAATTTTCTTGAGGGTGTCCTGATTTTTCAGAGGTGCCCAAAGTGTTCATAATTAGATTTGGAGGTGGATGTTTTTTTAATCTCGTGAACGGAATAGAACGTCAGTGGATACTTCCTAATTTTTATGTTTTGTTTATTCTTCGACTTCGCAGGTGGGCGGCTGGACGGTCAAATACGGCAAGGGTCTTTCTTTTGCAAGCGTCAGAGGGGCCGGCCACATGGTGCCTTACACTCAGCCTGAGAGAGCGTTCTACCTCTTCTCGCAGTGGGTGCATGGCAAGCCGCTTGAATTCCTTGCGGAAAGCTAGAGCTACACTGAATTTTTTTTGGTGTGCATGAGTGTATAGAGTCGTAAAGAGTTTCACATTTTTTGTTCGAACAAACAAATAGGGGCAAGCAATAAATTTTGTAGTGTTTAAAAAAAAAATCAGTTCAAAATGATCAAGGGAATGCGGCGCTCATTAAGCAGCGTAATAAAATAGGCTCAGCCATATTCTTTGCTCGGAAACGCGTTGTTCAAAAAGCAAAACTCAAAATCTAGCGGCAATTGCACAAATGTCTGCTGCGCTGATGCCTTCGGCAGCTTCCTTTTGAACGCTCCACACGAAGATGCCTGCGCCGCCGTTGGACTTCACGTGCTCGCACAGGGCGCGCACCTCGTCCAGGTTTGTGGAATGCCCGCCCACTGCGTCGGGAGGCACCTCCACCCCCATCAAGATTGGTCCTGCACAATTTCGAGGGCAAAATAACGATAACACGTATTCAAAAAAAAAAAAAAAAACCTTAAAAAAAAAATCATGTTCTCTTACCGCCATACACTGCCCTGTATGCGTCAAACGCTGTTTTAGCGTCGTACGAGTCGCCAGCATCATATGCCATGACGTGGACCTGGTCCAAAAGGTTGCCCACAGCGCGCAGCATGCGCAGCGCAACGCCCGTGTAGGGGCTCCCTTGCGGCGCCGCCTCAACATATGCCCCTTCCCCGTAGGCTCCAACGCTCCAGGTGGCTGAAGTGAGCAGCACAGGGCGGGGCAGAGCCTCCCGCAGCCGCTGCGTGACCGAAATGTAGGGCTCATCGCTGCCACAAGCGACGCAGCCGTCGCCGCCCACCGCGCACGCGGGGTCGGAGGGCTCAAAGTCGATGTCAACGCCGTCGAGTCCAAAATCTGCCACAAACGCAGCGATGCCCTCGGGGTTGAGCTCAGCCCAGTTGTGGTAGGTGGCGCCTCCCACCGCCAGCAGCACTTTGACGCCTTTGGAGCGCAGGGCTGCGATGGCATCTTTGATCACGGGCGGGTCTGAACTGAATTGCAGCCCCGTGCCTTCAAAAGTGAAGCTTCCGGCCTGGTAGGCGGTATCAGGCTGCAGGAAGCTTAGAAGCACGGTGCTGTACCCGCTGAGGTTGGCAAGCTCGGCTTCGGCGCCGTTGCCCACCCAGGGCATAGACCAACTGCAAGAGAAAGGAGAGATTTGTGGGACGGCGGAAAGGAGGTGAGCAATACGCAATACAAACTTTGGGTGAAAGGCGCAGCAAGGTGCGAACTTTCGGTAACAGCTGATTATAAATGAGTTGTTTACCGTTGTTTACCTTTGATAATAGCCAGAGCACTGCATATTTCGGATTCAATTGTGTACAAAAAGTGTGTACTGGCAGATCAATCAAAGAGAGGTCGGTCAAGAGGAACCAAAAAATACACCCCACAGCGCACCCAGCGCTCTGGTAATATGATTTAACTGGTATTAAATCACCTTCGCCTTTAAACGAGCGCAAAGATGCGGCAATAATTTGCTGCCCCGTGGCGCGCCAAAATTAGAGGCGCGCAGCTTGATTGGAAGAAGAAAAAAAGGGTGCGGAAAAAAAAAAGGTTGCGCGCATTTGGTGTTCTGTTCTGTTCATTTTATAACTAATTTGGTGTTCATTTATTTACTTTTATTTATAACTAATTTGGTGTTCATTATAACCTCCCAATTTCATTTCTCAATCTCAATCTCTCTTCTAACCTCCCATTTTTATATCATGTTTATTTCCCTTTCTTCTGGTCTCTTCAAGGGTTTCTGGGTTTCAAGTTTCAAGTTTCAGGGTTCAGGGTTCAGGGTTCAGGGTTCTCGAATTTTATTACCAATTTTGGCAGTGTTGATGCTGTCTGGTTTTATTTTGTTCATTCCTTTTCCAGCCAATATACCATTAGGCTGCCTTTCCAATTCTGGTTCACTTCTAGATTGACGATGTAGATGTAATCTCGCTTCCTGGATGTCGGGACATCGATCCTAGTAGTTTTTCGGCTCATATATAGTGGGGGCTGCTATAATAAGGTGTTTTTATGCTAGGGGCCGGCAGGAAGCAGATACAATGCGAGGGTTTGGGGATCCAATTTGAGCCAAACCAGTGCGGCAGTAAGCTCCTGGCTTAATTGTTAGGACCAAGTTTGCCACTCTGTGTGGCCTTCGCTGCCGTCTCTGTGCGGAGGATAAACCCTCAAATTTGTATTTGTATTTGCATGCTGCTGTAGCAGCATGTGTAACCGCTGCAGGCGGTTTGCTTTTGAACTTATCATCTGTGAAAGCACAACTTCATTTTCACGACTGGTAACATGAAGCAGCGCGTCATAGCGGTGATGAAACACACACAATCTTCCTTGAAATTGCCCTATCAACGGTTTCGAGGCAAAGCCACGTCAGCATTTTCTATATCTATAAATCAGACGAGCGAGCGAATGAAACCACGAACATTACGGTTTTTTTAATGGTATATAAACCGCTCTTGAAAACTCCAGAAGCTCTGGAGGGAACTAGTCAAAAGTTGATTTGAAAATCAGTCAAATAATTGAAGGCTCAAATTCGAGTTTCGATGTACATAACTTGATCTTTTGACATTTAATTTTCATTCTTCTTAATATCGCACCTTGATCGAAACCGAAATCCACGTCTAATCAACGCCATGCCGGGGGCGCCGTTGTCCAGTCACCCCATCGCTGATGCCGCCGTAGATGACGACCACGAGATACACGAGGCGCCCGACTTCACCATCAAAGTCCGCCAGTCGCCTGGATTCTTCTGCCACATCGCCGCAACCGCGACGATCAAGCTCCCGCCCAACACCCTCTACGAGCAGTGCATAGGCAAGCGCACTTTCCACTTAATAATAAATTATTAATTAGCTGAAAATCATATATTTGACTTCAACATCGTTTCCCCCCCTTTTTTACATATTTGCAGTCCATCCCGACAACGCCAAAATTTACCGCCACATGGACCGTTGCACCTTCCGCCGCATCCTTCCCACAGAATCAGACGGTCTGCGCCGCGTCAGGTATCATCCATTTACGTTTTTATTGCATTTTCCTCCGCCTTTACTCAATAATTTTACATTTTTCTCCATTATAATTACGCTCAGCAGTGTCGCACACGAGGCCAGCTGGCGCTTCCTGCTCTTCCACGGCAAGTTCACGACGCACTTAAACGTGATAGAGGATCACGCCAACCACGTAATGCGGTTTGAGATGGCCAAGGCATCGTCAATCATCAGCAAGTTCCAGGGCGTGTGGCAGGTAAATTTATGTGTTTTTTTTTCTTCCTCTCTTTACAAGAAGCGGAAAACATCTCGATAATTAATTTAATTTATTGAACATATACCGTAGGTGCACCCGCACCCAACCGACGCCAGCAGCAGCGTGTCCACGCTGGACCAGGCGAGCTTACGACATCATTCATATTTTTTTTTGTGTTTTTTTCCCTCGCAAATCGCTCACTTTTTTTAAATCAATCAAATGGCCCATAATAATTTTTCCTCCCACCCTTTTTATTAGGACATTGCCTTCCGGGTGTGGATGCCTCCCCCCATCGACCGGCTGCTCAAGTCCATCTCTGCCCGCCAAGTGCGCCGCATCGTGGAGGACTTGAAGAAGGAGGCGGGGCGGATCAACGCAGGCAGCCCCTCGCTGGTGCCGTACGCTGAAGTGAAAGATAAACTTATCGGGGGCAGCGAGCCTCCAGAAACGATGGTCACTGCTGAGGACTGGCTGGAGGTGAGCACTGCAACGGAAGGAGAAGAAAGAAAGAGCTGAGCTGTTGGCGACTCGTGGCAGTTCCCGTGGCTCTTGCAAACGCAGCGTGATTACACAAAAAGCTGGCTGAAGGGATAAAAATGAACATTTTTGAAAGCATTGTTTTTTTTCTTCATATGCGTGATTGACAGAGTGAACAAATTTTGCATGCATATCGTGATGATTGAGAAAAAGCTTGATCTGGATGGGGGAAAAGGGACATGAAATCCCTTGCGTGAACGTCCATGTATTGTAACTATAGTAATATCATATTTTCAGGAAGGCTCATCGACGGGGGGGGGGGGGGGAAGGGGGGGGGGGGGTATATGTGTGATGGCTCTCATTAAATTCAGCGCCAGGTGAAACCTGGAATTCGCGCTTACTCCCTGCCGCGCCAGCTCCTCTTATCCACCCAGTGCAGCGCAGCAGCGTACGCCAGGCAGTTGGGTTCGCCGACAGGAGCGCGGTGAGGGGTGCCTTTGCGGCTTCGGCGCACCTTCTTCACCGCAAACCTGCCCTTGTTGCTGCGGAAGGACCTTCGGAGCCCGCTGGGGCCCTTTGGCACAGGCCCGGATACTGCGAACGGCAGCAGAGCGACCTCCTCCTCACTCTCCTCATTGGCATATGCAATGTGAGCGCTGGCCTGCTGCACCTGCTGCACCTGCTGCACCTGCTGCACCTGCTGCACCTGATGCACCTGATGCACCTGCTGCACCTGATGCACCTGCTGCACCTGATGCACATCCTGCATCTCCTGCTCCCCTTCCACCTGCACCTCCTCATGCACCTGCTGTGCCTCCTGCGCGGCTTTGGCCTCCCGAATGATGCCTCGGCGCTGGCGACGGAGAGCCGCGGTGTTGATCTTCAGCGGCACTGCTGCTGCCGCGTTGGCGTTAGTCTCCTCTGCTGCCGCGGCAGCAGGGGGCGCGCGGGAGCGGGAAGAAGCCATTCGCAGCCTGCTGCTGGCAGCTCCAGCGCTGGTGCCGCCACCCCCGCGCCGAGAGGTCTTGGCCTTGGGCTCCTCGATCTCCCGAATAAAATCAGCGTCGACAGGATTGCCGGCGCCTTTCTTGGGGCGACCGCACTTCCTGCCTCGCACCCCAGCATCTCCGGGTGCAACTCCAGCAGGCTTTTCTTCCTTCTTCTTATCCTCCTTCTTCCCGCCTCCGCCGCTGCGCCCTTCACCCGGCCCGCTCAGCTCGGTCGACCCGTCGCCAATCTCGGATGAGGACTCCGAGATGAGACGGGCCACGGGTTTGGGCTGCCTCCTCGCCGGAACCGGCTTCCCAGCCTCGCTGTCGCTGTCGCCGTTCTCCACTTCTGGGTCGCCCCCTTCAGCGGCCGATTTCTTTTCGGCGTTGCGCTCGGTCCATCCGTAGCGCAGGTGGTTGCGGAACTCGTGGGCCACAGAGTCGTCTGCCGCGTAGTGCGTAACACCGGTGACGCCAGGCGTGAGGGACTTGAAGCTGACGACATCGCCAGGCCTGATGCCAGTCTCCTGGAAGTACGCTGCATTTTAAAATGTTAACTGAGATGTTCTATTGGTGGTTAAGTGAAATGAAAGCAACAGAAGAAAATGTTGTGTACAGGTTCATGTGAGAAGCTCAAGCTTACGCTTCAGGCCCTGCAGGAAGACCTGCGTGGGCTGACTGGGGTAGACTTTCATCCCGGCGTCGAAGGTCCTCTCGCTGGCAGTATCCTCCAGCTGGATGGCGCGGCTGGCGTCGAAGGTGCCCAAAACGCCAGCAGCGCGGTTGACAGGCACGGAGAACTGCCCAGAGAAGATTTGGTAGCGCGTGAGGAGGACCGACTGGGTGCCTGCTCAAATGAAAAACTAAAAGCTAGGTAAAGTCATATCGAAAATAAACTGCCAATGTGACGACCAAAGGTTTGCTTGCCTTTGGGCCATGAGCACCAGTTTGTGCGGATGTTCTGCTGGTTGCTGGTGCCAGGGGTTGTCTTCTTGGCCGCCGGGTCTCCTTCCCGGTCTGCCACCGACCCGCGGACAGCCTTCTGGCTGCGGCCAGAGAGAGGAGTGCTGTTGGCGTTGGCGTGAGGATCCAGCTGCGCGGCTTCCTCGCAGTTCTCGGTGCCAGAGTTGTCAGAATTTCGCTGAGGGCTGCCGTCCGGGGCGGGCAGGGGGACGTTGTGGAAGGTTGCTGGAGACGCATTGCTGTTGCGCTCCCCGCCGCTTGACACCTCTGGGGCTCCTCCTGCACATTTTGAAAAATATTTAAATTAATTAATTAATTTTTAGAAGCGTCAAAGGCAGTTTTTATGGCATTAGATGTGTCTTGCCTTCCTTCCACTCTTCTGAGTCCCCGCTTGTCTCAGAAGTCACCACTGTGATGGTTTTGATGCGCAGGCTTCCCATTTCGTGTTCCTAAAAAACAAGATAAGAATATTTAGCAATATGAGTGTCTAAAAAATTGATTTATTGCGTGGAGACTCTCGAGTTGAATTGAGCACCCAGCACCGATGCAAAAACTTACAGCAGGCCGAGGGAACGCGATCAGCAGCTGCGGGTCTGAGGACAGCGTGCTGAGGAGGTCCTGCAAGGATTCTTCTTGAAGGATGCGGAACAGCGGCAGGCCAGACAGCCACTCGTGAGAATGCTGCAGAAGAAAAACAACGGCACAGGAGATGAGAGGGAAAAGGCGTGAGAGCAAGACAACTGTTCTTTGGCGAGTACCAATAGGTGAGAGATAATGATCAAGAATTTAGAGAAGATAGAAAAGGCAATCGGGGCTCACATGCAGCCGAAGGTCCTCGAGAGCCTTGCCGGCGAGAGAGGCCGTCTTAGAGGTGACGATGTCGTACGCGAGTACTGCTAGGCTGCACATGATAAATACTAAGAGTGATTCGAGTGATTTTTAAGCGGCCGTTTGGCCAAGAACTGGCAACGAGATGGAAAATTCTGCACTTCGAAGGCAACAAGTCGCACGTTTTGGAGGCATAGATGCCCGCCTGCACCCTCTGCCCATCCAAATGAATGATCGGCTCGTAGGTCGTCTTGTTTGAGATGATTTCTTGCACAGTATATGGCTGATCGTGTTCAGCCATTTTTTTTTCGATCTATAAAAACTCTGGCCTGGGACGAAAGGGCGGGAGGCTGTCAGACCCCGCCGACACCGAAATTAATGAAACGTGTTTAATTTTATTCATTTCAGCTCAAAACGGAGAAATAAGAATTTCAAAACGGCCAGCTCGAAAGCATTCTTAATTTTCGGTTGGAACACAGTTGAAATTGGAGTCCCTTTTTTGTGTTTTCATCCTCACATTTAAATATAGCCGTTTTGGGCAGTCTGAGAAGAAATGCAACCACCCAGGAATGCATTTTTTCCCGTCCACCGCCTTCTTCATATGCGCTCGTTCGCACGTTTGTTAAAATTAGTCTTCCTCA
Source organism: Marvania coccoides (assembly GCA_963854735.1). Classification (NCBI taxonomy): domain Eukaryota; kingdom Viridiplantae; phylum Chlorophyta; class Trebouxiophyceae; order Chlorellales; family Chlorellaceae; genus Marvania; species Marvania coccoides. Next base: position 941,876 of record OY978103.1, on the reverse strand, counting down.
TCTCCCCGTCACCCTCTGTTTCTTAGCTGCTATTGGGCCAAGTCCCTCTTGCATCCACAACTCCTGCAGGAAGGCCTGGCCCTCTGGCGAGTCTTTCTTCCAGCCGCCCACTTTGATCTTCGTCTTGCCGTCCCCTATTTTCAAAAAGACCACGTCGCCTGCGTCCAAGCCCAGATCAGCGTAGACTGGCTTCATGCTGCGCAGGTACCGCTGACCTTTGAACTGCAACAGCCGAAATCGCGAAAAAATAAAGGTTGAACGCCATTATTTTGGGGCGCTGCAATACTACGTAATGTTGAAAAGAAACATGCATTTCTCTCTTACATTGCCCACTTCTTGGCGAAGAGGTACTTCCTTCACCGAGTACTGTACAGTCCATGTTCTGGATGGGTCATCAACGTGTTCGGCAGTGAAGTCGCCATGCACTGCCTTCGTAAACAAGGCCTCGCACACCCCAAGCACCAGGGTGATGTAGTTGTTCTGCAGCTGACCCCTTTTTATGAAGCAGGGAAACTTGCCGCTGCCTATTGCAATTTGATCAGAATATGGAAGAGGAGTTGTTAGGGAAATGAGCATAGAAACGCTCCAGGTGGAGCACGTTTCATTGTGTGAATGTGAAACAGAAAGAGAGGGATATCGCTTGCCTGGGGGATACTCCGCTCTTTTGAGCCACACGTGTTTGATTTTTTCATCGTCGTCGACAACTGCAGCCCGCTTTGTGCCAGCCGTAGAGGGTATCGCGGATGACGGCGCCGCAACCACCTTCTTTTGCGGCGCAGCAGGCCCAGCAGCAGTAGGCTTTGTAGTAGGCGCTGCAGCTGGTGCCGCTGCAACTGCCACCGGTGCTGTCTGCGCCGGAAATTTCGTTGCGTTGGAGGAGCCAGCGACCCCAGACGGTGCCTTGGGGATGATGAAGGGCTTTGAATGCGGCGGGGGCGGCGGCGCCGTTTTTGCGGACAGCAGGTTTGCCAGTGCAGCAGCGACGCCGTTTGCTTTTAAATCGACCGCCAGCTGCTCGGTGCTCTTGGCCAGCTCCTTGAAGAGCTCCCTGGAGATGCGCTCGTACTTTTTTATGCTGTTGACGAGCAGCTCTTCAGGCACGCGCGGCAAACGCCGCTGATCGTCGGAGCGGTATCGTAGCTTGAGCACCATCACGTCGTGCGCCACCGCTGCCTGACTTTTCTCTGGGTAGCACCCCATGTCGATCTCCCGTGACTCCGCCTCTGCATTTGAACGCACTTTGGTGACATTTGTGAGTTCCCCAAAAGATCGATCGCAAATTAATTTATTTTTTTCGCACCGATGTAGACGGCTGAGCGAAACAACCCCGGGCAAATTTCTTGCACTTTGTCCTTGAGGAGCTCCATAATTACTATTTTTGCGGTGTGTAAATTACTATAAAATCAAAAACATAGTCGTTGGTTGGTCAGAATTTCCCCATAGTGGTGGGGAGCTGCCGGCAAGAAGCTGTAGCTGGTGAACAGCCTAAAGGGTAGGGCAGACCTGGCGCCTCTCCCCCTCCACACTGCCCATCTTCAACAGCCGTTTCCTTGTATTACCGTGCCCGTCTTCCGTCGCGCAAGGGGTGGGGTGGGGGGGGTGAGGGGGGGTTACCTGTCTTCTGTCGGGGGGTGGGGGTGGGTGTAACCAGCCCTTCATGCCAATGAATAATACGCTAACAACAACAAATAATTATTGCATCAAAGTATGTGTCACGAAATGCACAGCTAGCTTTCCACAAATTAGAAAGCAAAGAATGAGAAGTGAAGAGTCAAATCAATTGAATTCGTCAAAGCAAAGAAATCTTCCGAAAAAAAAGTCAAATTTCAGTCAGTCAGTCGTTGAAGCGCTCCTTGAGTTGCTTCGTCAGTGCATCCATCCGCTGCACGATATCTGCCGCCGCCTCAACGGCCGCCGCGTGAAGCGTGGCCCCGCCCCACCGTCCAAACGAAGCATACAGCGCCTCAGTCACCTCACGAGAAGCCCGCTTCACGCCCTCACAGCACAGGTGCGTGACCACGTGGACCTGCTGCAGGCTGCCAGAGCTGGCCCCCGCGTTCGTCTGCTGCTGCTGTTGCTGCGGTTGCGCGAGAGCATCGCTCTTATTATCTTTCTCCTGACCCTGTGGCGGCGGCGGCTTCTGAGCTGCCGCAGGGGTAGCAGCGGTGGAGGTGGCGCCGGGTTTGCTTGCACCGCTAGCAGTGGGCTGGGTGCAGGGCGCAGAGGCCGCAACGCCAGCAGTTTTAGATGCGATTTTCGTGGTGGCATCAGCCGGAGACTCGCCACTGAGATCCACCACCTCAGACGGGGGCTTGGCAGCCCCCCCTGCAGTGGATTGCGGGTGCACAGGCTTGCTGGTGATCACCATCGGCGGCGGCGCCTGCTGCTGCTGCCGCTGCTGTTGTTGCGTACCGGCAGCGGGCGTGCTGCGGATGACCATAGGCTGCTGAGGAGTGGCGTTGTAAGCGCCACTAGCGCTGGCGGGGCGCGCCATCCCCCCGAACTGCCCTTGGTGCTGCTGCAGTTGTTGTTGTTGTTGCTGCTGCTGGGCGGCGTAGACTCGCTGCAGCATCTGCAACTGACCCTGATGCTGTGCCGCAGCGCGGGCGGCATGGTACGCCTGCGCCGCCGCCTGGTTGGCGCGCACATTCCGCAGCTGCTCCTGCGTGAACTGAGCCCTCCCCTGGGGGCCACCGCCAGCCGCCTGCTGCCCCTGCTGCTCCGCAGCAACAACAGTCGCAGCCCGCGCCGCCTGCGATTTTCGCCACTGCTCCTCCACCTCCGCACGTGCTCGGGCGACGGCCGCCTGCTGTGCCTGCTGTGCCTTCTGTGCCTGCTGTGCGGGAGCAGGAGCGGAGGCCGGTCGGGAGGGCCCTGCTTTGGCCGCCCGGACCATCTGCCGCTCCTCCTCCTCTTTCTCAATGGTCTGGATGACGTGCATCAGCGTGTTGTTGTATTGCACCTGGAAAAAGAAGAAAACAAAATGGTGTATAGTTTAGAAATAAGGAAACTGGTATTCCTTGATTAACACTCTATAGAATATCAAAATAAAAAATAAAAAAAATGAGAATGCTAATTCCCTTTCTCTTAATCCAACTACGAAATGAAAAATACAAGGAAAAAAGGGGGGAACAACTAGTTAAACAATCGGTTTCCCCCGTGCTCTCACCCGATTTTGCCGCAGCGACAGCTGCATTCCTCCCTCCTGCTTCTGGGCATTGCGCAGCACCGTCGATGCGATGCTGTTCTGATTCGCCTCAGACAGCCCCTCAAAGTCCGACTTCACCTTGGCCAGCAGCGCCCTGATCCTGCCAACCCCTACAGGCGACACAACGTCAGAAATGTCAATTTTCTGTGACTGCGCCAGCGCCTGAATGCTGTACACGTAGTACCACAACGCGATGTCGCGCTTGACGCGCGCGCTGAAAGGGTTTGAGGGGTTTGCGAGGGACATCAGGGCGGCGGCAGCGACACCAGACGATCCAGCGGAGCTTGCCGCCGCCCCCTGCTCGGTTGCTGCTGCAGTTGCAGGGCGCTGCTGCTGTGGTGCTACTCCGGCAGCGGGGTTGGGGGCGGTGGCAGCGACGCGCGCGGCGGTGGCGGCCTTCAGCGCGTTGGAAATGGCGGCGATGTCTTTGGCAGCGGTGGCGGCCGCCAGCGGCGCAGGGACAGGGATCACTGCAGGCACGCCGTTGGCAGGCGCGCCCTTCTGCTCAGAGCGCGCCTTTTTGTTGCTGGTACCGCCGTCCCCATCTTTGGCCCGTCTTTTCGCCTTGTGGGTGCTGCCAGTCAGCTCGGAAGACAGGTCAAAGTCCACGGCGCGGTGGATGCCGGCGGCGATGTCGGATTTGGCGCGCCACAGCTCAACGCGCGCGCGCCCTGGGGATACCGCAGAGAAGATGAGGACGTCACCGATGGCCAAGGAGTGTTTCCGAAAGAAATTTTGGGGGGTGACGTAGTAGGGCTTGCCAGTGGAATTGTGGTACCTGAATAATGATTAATAAAGCGTTTGGGGTGAAGAAAAAATGGTTTAGAAGGGTCGAAAGAGTGGAAACAAATTTGGCGCCGAAAACGTTTTTTTCGAATGATAAATTTGAAAAGAAAGAGTAAACGGTGTACTCGGTGTACTTCTTGTCTGGCTTACCACCGCAAGGTGATGTCGTGCTCCGCGCCCGAGTCTTCTTCCAGCACTACCGCCTCCTCTTTGCTGGTGACGTCATCGGGCTGCGAGTGAATGGCGTTGAGCACAGCCGCCCCAAAAATGCGACGCATCACCCAGACTGAAGCGTAGGAAAAAAGACGGTTCACGCGTTAGGATACCTTACATTCACCCTCCCTCCCCCCCAAAAAACAGAAATGCCGGAGAACCCGAATTTTATTATTTCTATTTGATTTCTTACCTTGGCGTGGGCTGGCGACGATGCGGTGGGGGAAGTTGGACTTTGCGATGACGCAGGCGTAGGACCCCGACCCCGCGGGCCATTCCACCCAGCGCTTCGGCAGCCCGCCGCTCTCATCGTTGATATCTGGTCGCCCGGCGCCGCCCGACAATGGAGATTTGCTGCCGCTGCGCGCAGGGGACGGCGCAGGGGCGCCCTTGGCCAGCGCCTCCAGCCCCAGCGCCGCCATCACGCTTTCCTCCTGGTCCTGCGTCGCCTGCTGCGCTGCGCCTTCAGTCTCAGCGGCGGGCGACTGCGGGGCTGTGTTGGGCGGAGCGTCTTCGTCCGCGTAGCTCCCCCTCCCCAGCTCGATCGCCAGCTGTTTGGCCAGGCACCCGCCGTTGGAGCGGAGCCTCTCCAGCGCGGCGTCCAGAGAGGGGGCCGCGAGCAGCTCCTGCACATCGGGGTGCTGGGCCAAGTCGCTGCTGGGCGGCGTGCCGGGTTCGACAAACTTGTGCAACAGCAGGGCGCCCACTTCGGTAGCTAGCCTGGACTCCTCCTCGCCGTCATACCCGCCAAAGTCGTAGGTGCGGCCCCCGCGGGTGAGGCTTGCCTCGTGCATCGTTTTTTTGTGATTTGTGATTTTTGTGATTTACAAAAGCATTGGGGCGCGGTGATTTGTTGGCGTGTGGGCGTGTGGGCGGAAATGCTGGCCAGCTGCAAAATTAGTTGAATAAAACTTAAATAAAACGAGTTTGCGCGTTTTTTGGGCTCAAGAACCACGAGTAGAAAGTGTGCCGGGGACGAAAAGAAATTGGAATGGTAAAGAAAGTGATCAACCAAAAATTTCACCATCATGAAGCGCTGGGAGAGCGTTCAAACCCCTCAACGTGAACTTGTGCTTGCATAGATCACAAGCAGGAACCTGTCGTGCCGGGGGTCAAAACTACGACGATGGGGCTACGATGCAACGACGACGGGCGGCATTTTTTTTTCCTTCCAGATAGAGCTCATGTTGAAGGAAGGGAAGAGAGCTCGTTTGCCCTGCTGCTGCTGTAGAAAGAAAGGTGAAGGCTTTCTTGCAGAGAAAGCCGAGGCTTTCTGAGCGGCAGTCTTCTGGCGAAATCGCCGCTCGAGTAGTTATTCTCTTAGTGCGCCACCCCGAACGCCCTTCAAGCCAAGGACGTTAGAGAAGAAAGCAGCAACTGTCAAAGTGGCACCTGGACAAGTGGCAGAAGAAATAGGAGGCTGCTGGCGAGGGCGGTTGTATAGGGCGGTTGGATTTCCCTTCAGGTGAGTATGTTTATGTTTGAATGGACATCGAACGGCTAGCGGTGGTTAATGGTGTGAAGGCTGTATTATCACAAAAAAAACTATTAAAATGTATACAGAGATCTGCTACTTCGTTCGTTCTCCCGCTAATGTCTCAGCGGGCCAAAATGTTCCTCTCGAATGTGCAACTAGCTTTCTCTTCCCCAGAACCGCGTAGCTCAAAAATTGCCCTTCAGCTCCGTCGCCAGCTCCTGCAGCTGCACTGCCATCGCCTCCACCTGCTCAATTGCCGTGCGGTGCCGCTCCCCGTTGCCGTGCGCCCCAAAAGACCCAAACACGGTGTCCTCCAGCACACGGCTAGCCAGCTTCAGCCGCTGAGCGCACGCCTGGGTGGCTGTTTGGACCTCCTGCAGCGAAATGGGGCCACCGCTGCGGCCAGCAGCCGCATTCACCGCCGCCGTCTGTATATCGTCATTCCCGCTGCTGACATGCGCCACAGGCGCTGCAGCAACAATTTCAGGCCGCTTGGCAGCTTGTGACACGGCAGCGGCTACCGTGCTGGGTTGGAGCCGTGAAAGGGAAGCATGTGGCGGCGGCGGCAGTGCTCCCCGCTGCGTGTGCTGCATTGCGCCCTGCAGAATGCCAGGGATGTTGTTGGACACCTCTCCCGCCTCCTGCAGCACCTGCGCCTGCACCAGGTACTGCGCGTACGCTGTTTGCTTCTTCCGCTCCTCCTCCTGCGCTGCCGCTGCCGTTGCCACCGCCGCCTGCTGCTGCTGAGTCCTGGCCGCGTGCACTGGTGCGGCACCTTCGAAGGCCTCCTGGGGCTGCTGCTTGGTCATCTCCCTCTGCGCAATGCCCTGGATGGCGCGCGCCAGCCTGAAGTTTAAGGCTTTTTCAACGTTATCGCCGTCACTCCGCTCCTTTTCCTTCGCTGTCTGCACCGCCAGCGCAGTAATGCGCACCCGGTGGTCTTCAGGCAGCTTCTCCACGTTGAACAGCACCTGGCGCAGCATTTGCGCCACCGCCTCCAGCGCTGCAGACGAAGAAAGTTCGGTAATGTCAATCCTTGCCATGGCTGCCAGGCTCTTCACGCTGTACACGCAGTACAGCAGCCGCAGGTCCTTGATGCTGTCCCACTCCTGCGCCTCCGTGCGCTGACAAGGAGCGGGGCGAGGCTTTGGCGGGAGGGCAGGGCGAGCCGGCGACCGAACGTTCGCCACAGCCTTCTTCGGGGTCGAGGGCTGCGGTTTTTGCCCCGTTTTGGAGATTAGCGGTGCTGATGCCTCCAGGAAAGCAGCAGCTTTGGCGGTCAGCCGACGCATCCTCTTCCCGCCGGCAGCAGCGCTGACTTCCTTTCCTCCCCGTTTGAACCGGCTTTTGCTGCCGTTGCCGCGCAGTTCCGACTCATGGTCCGCTTTGAGGTCGAAATCGGCGGCCAGGTGCACTGCAGCAGCCTCATCGGAGCTCGCCCGCAGCAGCGCCACCCTCGCCTGCCCCTCTGCCAGCTGTGAGAGGAGCATCACGTCTCCCGCCGCGATGGAGAGCCCGCGAAACACCTCTCTCAGCATAAAATGCGTGGGCTTGGCGGCATAGCTGTGGAGCCTGAAGAAAGACAATCCAACAATTAATTTAGTTTATTTGTCCGCAAAATTTCATCGCCTCAGTTTTATATACAATGCAAACGCACCGCCGCAACGTGGCAGCGTAGGGAGCTCCATTGGGGGCCACCAGCGTGACGCGGCAATCCTTGCTAACGAGGGAGGAAGGCGGGGCCTTGATCTGTTCAAGCACCGACCCCCCAAAGAGCCGCGCCAACACCCACGCTACAAAAGCAAGAAGAAAGAAGGGTAAGAAAACGTAGCAGAGGCGGTATACGCAACCGTATTACAGAAAAAGGGAGGTTGAATTCACCTCTGGTAGGCTGGAAGGGGATGTAGCCAGCTGAGAGGTTGGCTTTACAGACCACCACAGCGTAGGCTCCAGAGCCTTCCGGCCACTGTACGCAGCGCTTGGGCAGCGGCCCCACGCTGTCTTCTGCCTCTGACTGTGTGGCTGCCAGCATGCTCTCATCTCGGGAGTGCTCGGCCGAGGAATCAGCAGCAGCGTTGTCGTTGGGGGGAGGAGAGAACGCCGCCGGCCTGGGCGTGAGGAGGTTGCCGCAGTGTGGCTCTGTGGCCTGCTGTCGCTCCTTCTCCAGGAAGGGCCTGATGCCGCGGTGAGATGTGTCTGCTGCTGAAGTAGTTGGGGATGTGGATGTGTCGGTGGATGCAGGAGGGGGAGCGCCGGGTTGCGGCCGTGTTTCAGCCTCAGCACAATTATTTTGTGTTTTTTGCGGCAAGCCGGACGATGTAGAGGGCCGTTTGCCCTTGGTCGTTGAGAAATTTTGCATCGAACCAAGGTAGGACAATTATTCAATGTAGCAGGCTACACACGCGCCATTAAATTTCAAATGCGTTAAATGTAAAATATATACCAAAGATTGTTCCGGGCGAATGGCCCGGCGGGAAAAGAGATGGTTCGTTCGTTCGTTGACTATTGTACATCGCGTCGTACCTCAAGTTGTTAAAAAACTTGAAGTTTATTTGAAATATTGGTCTTCCATGTCATTTTCATTCTGTTGGCTATATTTTGCATTTGGGGGGTCAATAATAAACAATTTTTTGGAATACACAGGGAAAAACAAATAGAATTTGAGCCGGACTCCGGTTTGCTTCCAAAATAAACAGAACAGGTGTGCGCTACTGCAACGAAACGTGCAGTCTCGGGCACTGGCGCGCTCACAAGGCGGCCTGCAAAGCAGCGGCAGCGGCAGCGGCAGCGGCAGCGGCAGCGGCAGCGGCAGCGGCAGCGGCAGCGGCAGCGGCAGCGGCAGCGGCAGCGGCAGCGGATAGTTAAGTGTGTAACACGAAATGGCATTTTGCAATGTAGAAAGCTTCGCAGCCCACGAGACTCCATATAAAAGAAAGAATGGGAGAAAAGAAAAAGAGAAAGAAAAAGCAGAACGACGGCATTTTTTTGGGGAGCCCCCCCCCTTTTATTTTAATTACCTCTTTCAAAACCTTGAAACCTTCAAAAGACTTCCGGTTTTCAAAATGATTGGGCGCATGGCCATCAAGGGGCCAAGACTGCATCATCTCTTGCTAGGGCCGCATGCGTAGCACCTCCTTCTGCGCTGTAACAGACTTGGGCTTCTGGGGAGGATTGGAAGCTAGGGCAAGGCCGGATCCGGAGCTCGTAACTTCCATGGGTACGCCCCCAACATGATGTTGCCATTACGAAATGGTAGAAGACCCCGGATAGGTCTTTTGGCCCCAAAATGTGCAAGCTCCTCCCCAGGCTGTCACATGCGCCTAATTTGACGACGATTTGGACGCAGTTGTGATGGCGCCCCTGTGTATATGTAAAACCTCCAAACTTAATATCCTCGGTGCTTGGTGGGCATATGAAAAAACCTGTGCATGTGCCGCCGCCGACGAAAAAGCTGCAACGCATGCGCCCGACTAGGTGTCTCTCTACCAAAGGCTTTCGTCAGATCTGCCACCACTGCAATGTTCATTCAGTCAGCAAGGGGTGGCGGCAGCCTTACTCAACTTAATAAAGGAGGACGAGCGCAGCGGAGATGCTGCGAGAGATGGATAAAGGTCGTTTTGGCGCACACGAGCAGTCGGTTGTATGTATATGCATTCATCTTTTCACATTATTTCCTTCGCATTCTCGCCAGCTTAGCTGAATCTTGGCTACGTGAAACGCCAAGAATAGGTCGCCACCAAACACGCATGAAAGCTATTAAGCACACGCTTCCCACAGCGCTAATAATTATTATTTATATACAATCTTCAATTCTGAACCATCCGAGCCTGCATTCACCCATCGATCGCCATATACATCCTCGATCGTACAACCAATCCAACCAGAAAAGGTTAGTATTTCCAAAGAACCCCCACGTTAGTGCATTTATTATATGGTTTCAATCATAAAATGATGTTTAGATGGTCTCTCAAGCTTCAATTTTCGAAAGCCGTTTCGTAAATTCTCAACGCGCTTAAATTGTATTGCAGGCCCATTTTTTGTCTTCGTCATTTTTGTCCTTGTCAACGTCAGAGATCGCCGCCATGGCCTACTACTCCAAAGCAAGCTGCGCACGCCTCCTGGCTGCCGTTCTCTTCCTTCTCCCTGCTCTCGGCGCCACCGTCGCCACCCAGCCTCTCACCTTTGATGGAGTATCAACAGCGCTGAAAGAGCTCGGCTGGAAGGTGTCCGTCACCGAAGGACCCAACTCTGCCACCGCCACCAAGTCCGTCAACGTTGGCGGCGGCAAGGCGCGCACCAAGCTGGCCGTCGATTTCTCGGTGGCTGACATCGATGGGGAGCCGACCCTGGCCTTCCAAGCGCACGATACCAGCTCAAAGACCATCTTCCAGAACGACATCGGCGCAATGAAGGCCGCTGACGCCGGCCGCAACGTCGGCGCTGGCGGCCGCCGCCTGCTGGTCACGTGCCCCGCCTCCTGCCCGACCTACACCTGCCAATACCGGGAGCGAGTTGTCTACAACATCGGCTGCATGAACCTCAAGTACTTTCAGAACCCTGGCTTTGGCTATCAAGTGCGGTACCGCAGGGGCCGGAACGCGTACACCAACGCTCGCTATGGCTGCAACAGCCCTTCGTGGTACTCCGATTACCTGGGAAGGATTGCTTCGTGCCCCGCCTGCCAGAACTCCACCTGGACGATGCTGGACTGCAGCTGGCCCAACTAAACAACAAAAAGAAAGGCAACGAGAAAGGCGTGTCCACCAGGAGGCTCCTCATCAGGAAGGTGGTGGCCGGCAGTGCCGACGTGCAATCATTTACGTCTATGTTTCATGGCATCGAAAAGACAAATTACAATCATTTGTACGTATGCGTTCATTCGTTATCCCTAATCGTTATTCCAGAGGTCAAGGCAAGCCTTTGCTGATTCCACCGAGTTCATCATATCTTTTCCAAATATTTTTATGGTTTTATAAATTAATCAATGTAACACAATTAACGTACACGTTTAGATTCTTTTCATTTGAAACATTTAATTGCCACCTTTATCTGCCGGCAATTATACCGCTCAAAAAATACCGCTAGCGCCTGTCATCGGCAACGCTTGCGTCCATGCATTTCGGTGCCGCTATGACTTCTACCCTCCTGCCAAACGCACCTTACTTCACATCCTTGCTCAAATGTAATGTGAATATTAAGTATATATAGTTTACAACAATGTTCTCTCGGGCTGAAAAGCCGTCCAGGAGCATTCTTAATTTACGCCGAGGAGGGGGACAAGAATATAACAAACGAGTATACTTAGGTTAGAGATGATGCGGATCGCATGAATGTGATGGGTGCGTATAAAAGCAAAGCGCTATTAAATATAGACTTGTCATTTCTCTTTATTATATCATTTCCTGCTGCCACCCGCCGCAGCTGCCGTCGCTTAACCTCAGCTTAACTCAGCGGCACAAAACCCTGCCAAATCTGCTCCTGCAACGGTGCAGAAGCTACCAGCAGCTGCTGCTGCTGCTGGGCGTACGCCGTCTGCAGCAGCGGACAAACATCGATTTCCTCGCCCATCGCCGCATTCACCTGCTGCTTGAACTCTTTCGCCAGCTCCTCGTCTTCAGCAGGCTCCTTCCAGCCATTGTAAATGAACTGCGCGAGGTCGCAGCTGAAGAGCACACGCTCGAGTTGCGCGGTCGGCAACAGATGCTGCAGCTGCAGCTCGGAGGTGGCCAGCGCGGCGTGAATGACCTGGCTGCGGTGGTTCTTGGACATGCGTTCGAGGCTGGTCACCGCCTTGTGGAGCAGCACGGCGATGATGTAGGCGGTAATGGGCGAGTCAAGGTTGGAGATGTCGACGTCTTTTTGCAGCGCCAGATTGACCACGCAGTGCACGAAATAGCGGAACTTGAAGGGGAACTGTGAGAAACGATCCATAGCCAGCTTAAGGAGGTCTTCATCGTCGGCCTGCCCCTTGCGCTGCCCTACAGCAGCCTGAGCCTTGTGACGGGGAGACTTGCGGGTGGGCACAGCGACAGTCTTGGCAGCTTTTCCCGGCCCGCGCAGCAGCCTTTTGCCGCTGAATGTCGACGTGGAGTCGCCGAGCTCCACGCCGTACGCCGCTGGCCTTTTTTTAGTGGGCTCCGCTGCATCCGCAACTGACGACCGATGGTGATTGTTTCCGGTCTGATTAAGGTGGAATTTGGGGGGCTGCACAGGGGTTTGGTTGGCAGGCCAGGGGTTGGAAAAGACGCTGCCGGGGAGCACTAGTGCACCGGCGGTTTGTGCCGTCGGCGGGGGTACCAGCAAATCGGGAGTTGCAGCCATATCTTCGAAATGTTTCAAGACATCTTCACCTCCAGCCGCATAAATCTGCTGCAAGTCGTCGAAAAATGTCATTTTTTTGCAACACGGTATCTGTTGAGCTTGCGCTTTTTAAACAAGATCTGAACAATCGAGCAAATTTCCAAGCCTTCTCGGCTGGATCTATGAGTTTTCAGCTACGGAGATTTAAATATAAGGTAATTTAAACACAAATAACAATGTTTGCCCCTTGGGAACGCTGCTGAGGAGCATTTCGGCCCCCCTTTGAAAGAAAGTTTTTTTTGAATTGCTTGCTGGCGGATTTCAGTTCTTAGCTGGGCTTTATGTGTTTCCTCGCCATAATCTGCGCCCTTACACCAGCCTTTCTAATCAACGCCTATTATAATCACACGACTATATTTATTCTTTCAAACTGTTTCCAGTCCTATCTCGTTACCTCAACTGCCGCTCCTTGGCCCACTCCCTCAGCTGCGCCGCAATCCAATCCACCTTGGCAATTACGTCGGCATGCTCAGCGCCAGCTCCGTGCCGCCCAAAAGAACTAAAAACAACGTCCATCATGTCCTTGCTGGCGTTCCGAACTCTTTTCACGCACTCTGCCGTCGCTGTTTGCATTTGCAACACCTCTCCCGCCGCTGTTGCGAGGCCAACGTCCCCCTCCCCAGCTTCGGCGTCGCCCGTTCTATTACCCTGCTGTGAATCCAACTGGAGCAAATATTCTCCGCCGCCAGTACTCGCGAACGCAACAGCGGCGGGGGAGGCTTCTTTTGCTGCTTCTGCTGTTGCTGCCGCTCCTCCGGAAGGAGGATTCCCCACCGCTGCAGTTTCCTCCCCATTGAGGTCAACCACGTCAGCAGAAGCTCGAGGAGGAGCGGCAGCGCTGGCTGGGGGCCGGGCCACTGCGGCCGTTGGCACGCTGAGAAGCTGCTGCTGCTGCGTCTGTCGAGCCTGCAGCTGCTGAACCGGCGCTGCCTGCTGCGCCACCTGCTGGGCTGCCCAGTAAGGAGAGTACACCGACCACCGCAGTTCCACCGCCTGCTGCCACCGCTCATCTGGAGAAGTAGCCAGCTGCGGCTGCACCCACTGCATGGTTCCAGACCCGCCTTGTTTCGCCTCCATTTCTGCGCCGTCATTCTCCGTTAGCGCCCGTTTCTGCGCCAGCGCGTACTCTTTCCTCATTCGCGCAGTTTCAAGACGCTGTCTCTCTTGCCGCTTCTGCTCCTCCACCTCTTCCGTTTCCTGCGCCTGCAGCTGCGCTGCCGCCGCGTTGCGAATCGGCTCCTCCATAATCTGAACATGCGCCCTTCTCACAACCTCCAGCAGCGCCGTGTTGTAGGCGGCTTGAGCCCTCCGCTCCTCCTCCGGCAGCTGCTTCTCCGCTTTCTCGGCCGCTGCCACCGCCTTGCGGACCAGATGGCCGCGCTGCTCCGCCGTGAACTTCGCCAGCTGCCCGTACACGTGCTGCAGGAGTGGCTTTACCCTAGCAACGACGGACGGAGAGGAAAGATCGGTGAGATCTACCCCCTTCGCGCAGGCTAATGCGTGCACCGTGTAGCAGCAGCACTTAAGGTTGAGTTCCTTGGCGCCCAGATGCTCTCCCCATTGAAGGGCAGGAGGATGAAGCTGAGGGGCCCCATCAGCTGGGGGCGCAGCAGCGGCGGCAGGAGGCACGGCAGAAGCTTCCGCAGCGGTGGCAGGGCGGAGAGAATTTTGAGGCGGCGCCGCAGCTGCAGAGAGCAGCTGGGGAGGAGCAGGAGCCCCCTCCAGCATCTCCACTTCCGGCGATAAAAATTCTCCCAGTGCTGAAGACCGAACGGCGCTGGGGACTGCTGCATACAGCAGGGGCTCAACAGGCAATGCTTCTGCTGGTAGAGACTCAAAACCCGGCATCTCCAGCTCAGCCATGCTGTTTGACGTCCGCAGCACCGTGGAGGCGGGGGCAGTAGCGGCAACAGCTGCTGGCGCTTCCTTTGTGCGCTTCTTTCCTTTTTCAACCCTCGCGCGCTTCCTCGTTCCTCCTTCTTCTGCAGCTGCACCGCTCTCCTCACCCTCCTGTCTCGCCTGCTTCCTCTCCCGCTTGCTGCCGCTGCCGCCGGTAAACTCAGAAGCGCCGCCGACTGCTGCTGCTGCCAGCTCAAAGCCCACCGCTCTGTGCACTTCCACTGCCAGCTCGTTTCTGGCCCGCCACAGCTCAACAGTGGCGCTGGCAGGCTGGTCGGGGGTGAAAATGATTACGTCGCCGGCAGCAATGGCATAACTCTCCATGTAGGGCCGCAGGTTGAGGCTGTAGTTCGCTTTGCCAGCACTGCGTTTGTGTAGAGGAATTTGTTTTTTAAGACAAAGCTTGGGATTTAAGACCATCAAAAGGGGTTCCAATACCGTAGTGATTTTTTTCAAAATAGTTTCCACAACGTCTCCAAACTATGCTGTCTCCATGGTTTGCAGATGTAAACAGACTCTTTAGGTTTGCTTCCAGCTTAGTCGTTGGGTCTGCCACCAGCGTAATCGCTGAAAAGTATTGATTCTCTCGTTATGTTGATTATTATTATTATTTTCTCACCTCCGCAAAATGGCGATAGAGGTTCCGTAGTCATCAACCACAGTCATGATCTCCTCCTTATAGGCAGCACCGGCGTTGGGCTGGGATTTGAGGTCTTTGAGCACCGTGGGGCCGAAAATGGCGTCGATAATGCCAACTGCAGCATACACGCCAGAATAATATCAATAATGAAATTTAACAAGGGGTGACACCCGAGTGCGTTAGTTACGTTTGCAGAAAGAAGAAAAACAACCACCCCAATGCATATAGCGGTGTTTGCATGAAAAATACACCCCATTAAGAAAGAAAATAAGCGCTCACTGTTGGCTACCGGCAGGGGAATGCTGTGCCTCGCCAAGTTTGTCTCTATGACCACCACGGCGTACGACCCAGAGCCCGCAGGCCACTCACACCACCGCTTTGGCAGCTGATGAGGCGGAATTGAGGGGTACCGCAGTGAAAGCTTCCTCTGCCTGTACGTCTGTTTCCTCCTCCTCCTCTTCTTCTTCTTCTTCCTCTACGTCTTCAGTGGCAATTTCTCTCTCAGGCAGCGCCGGTGGCGCCGGTGGTGGCCGCTGCGGCGGCGGCAGCGCTTGCGGCGGTGGAGAGGCAAGGGGCACCAGGGGCAATGGTGGAGGCGGCGGCAGCGACGCCTCCTGTGTTTCCACAGCGTCAAAGAACATGGGAGCAGCGTCGTCGTCATCGTCGTACGTCAAGTCCAACGGTGG